>BSAI01000138.1:13333896-13414712 GCA_036245035.1 Adrianichthys oophorus
CAATGCATGAGAGGTTGTGAGACTTCACTTCTTCAGGATGATGTGTAGATGAAGCATTTAAATGCTGCTAGAATGCTGGGTCATCTCCAAAGATGTTGCTGAGTTGACTAATACTTATTAAAAAAAATGATTATCTTAGAATTCAACATTAACTTTGCAAAACCTAATAAAAATATTAAAAAGATAACACGGGTAACAAACGATTACTAGGTGGTGGACTAGAGGGAAAGGGTGATTGGAGAACTTGCATGAACCAGCATTCTAGCAGTATCTAAAAGCATCATGCAACACAAGTCTGGAGAAGTGAAGAGTCTCAAAACTCCTCATGTACTTTAACTGATCTGAGTGTAAACGGGGTTTTATCAGTGTATATCAGACAGTTGGTGAGTAGTATTTAAAGAGGTTTTAAATTCGTATTTAGTTTAAAGCTGCTGTATTTTCAAGTTGTGCGTAAGTTGTATTCGAGTGTACATGTGAAACCATAACTGCAAGTACAAAGTTACGCACAAAATCAAGTATTAGAACACACGTTTATTCGAGACTATTTTCTCTTCCCTGACGCAGGGCTAGTGGGAATAACGGAGAAAAGTCCTTTGGATCTGGACGCTGCACGGTCTTCTTCGTGTGTCGGAGCTGCAGCAGAGGCAACGAGGAGAGCAAAGCAAAACCTAGTCGACATTAAAGGTGCTTCGAAAGTCTGAGGTTTGGAGAGGATACATTCATACTGCGGTTGAGGCACAGCTGAGGGACACAGGCAGACATCTGTAGTGGTGGTTTCAAACTCGGCAATCTAAGGCACTCAAATGTCACCATGGCACAGCTAATTGAGACTTGACTGTAGAAGATAAAAAACAAAAACACCACTTCAAGGTATATGAGAATATATTACACATAAGTCATTCACAGTTGCAACAGGAAAACAATCAGGCCTGTGTCACATCCCCGTGAGTTAAAATACAAAACAAAAACATGACGATAAAGAATAACGTTTAACATCTGGATGACTGACACTGCTACACCTTTTCTCTATGTACATTGCACACCATAAAGGGCCCCGGAAACCGCCTCCTCGCAGAGATGCTGGTCCTCACATCTCCTGCAGAGATTGGCTTATTTCGATTCTCTCCCTTTTCACAGACGGCTCGGAAGTCTCCCTGGACGCATCGGCGTCGCTGCCACCCATGCTGCTCATCTCATCAGACGCATCTGCAAATGCCAAAACATGTTTGGGTTAGGGGTAAAAGTTTGCATCATCCAAGATGGTCCAAAAGCAGAAAAAGTTTTTTTTTTAAAAAAGGTCATCTGGACGTAGTTTAAGTTGAAGACGTTTCGCAAAAGCGAAATTTAAAGATCAAAATCTGTCGCTCAAAAATGACACGAATGCTTACCCTTCTCCATAAGTGATGGCATCATGGAGCTCAGGTCGCTGAACTGGAAATCAGGGCATTAGTAAGCAAAAACATTTTTAAGTTCATAAACGTTCTGTTCAGAATAGAGTCCAGCCTTCATTACCTCTCCCATGACGGCAATCGGGGTTTCTCCGGTGGCCTGAGCCACGCGATGTTCCACCAGGTAAAACATGTACTCGTCATAAAGCAGGCGGATCAAGTGGAAGGAGCCAAAACTGGCAGCACTGCGCAGGGTCAGATCTCTGATCACCATGGAGCTGCAGGAAGGGAAGGAGGAGCAAAAACTGAGTGAACATTGTTCCAGCTCCAAACAAGGCCTAGGTTTTAGCATCACAATTAATCTTTCTTACTGCATCTTTGAGCAGATATTTCACCCCTGTCATATATTAAAAAAACTCACCAAAATTTGCACGCACCTAGTACCTGGTGAAAATGAATTTTGGTGTGTTGATCTTTGACCCAGGCAAAACATCTTTTTTTTTTTTTTTTTAAATCCCCTTTTTAACTAATTACACTTTTAAACTCCTCCTACTGACTTTGGTGTATTCTCTTATAACTCCTCAAACATAATTAGAAAGCTACTTGAGTTTGTAGATTTTAAACAGTGTTAGCATGGCAAGCTCACATAAGTGGTGCTCTCTCGTTGCTCACACATTTCTTTACCAGGATATTGTGAAAATTTTAATCATAAATCCCTGGCTCAACAGAACAAAATGATGTGATAAACGGAAATGAACATATTAGGTATGTGGGCTTTGTAACAAAAAAATCTCTGTTGCCAAGGAAATAAACAAATGCCAATTTGTTTTAGCCAATCCTTCTAAAAATTGCATAGACCTGTTCGTCACCTCCAGGCAACCAAAAAACCATATAGTTGCTATGGAGATAAAACAGCAAAGCCGCCATTTTGATTTTTTTTTTCTTTTTTCGTAAGAATTAGTCTCCTACAGCTCTGACCAGAATGGCAAGGGCAGAGGGGGAGAGTAAGGGGCATGTAGCATCTGCTCAGCCAGTGAGCGCCGGTCAAAAGGGGGCAGCAAAAGCGGGGACTGGTAGCGCCTATAGGCCATACAGTTTCAATGCAGTAATTAAATGTTTTCCTATTTTTACACTTTTTGTTTTGTTTTATTTTTGTTGTTAAAGTTCTCATCCATACCTGTAGAAAGACCACTTTAGCAGGAACTGGCGAGCAGCTTTTGGGAAGCTGGGGTTCCCCTGGTGAGGCTTTAGGACCTGAGAAACCACATTATCCAGCCAAGTGGCCCACTGGTCCAGAGAACTCTGCTGCTGCAGGGTGACCTTAAAGTCCTGTTCCAGACGCTGCACCACGCTCTCGTCACACTGACAAACCCACGATGCCTGCTCCTGTACGATGCAACACACGGCAGGCCTCAAATACGGGAACTCTCAACATCTGCCTGCTCACAGATGAAGTTCTGCGTATTTGACCTGAAGGCTTTTTGTTTATCTCACCTGAACGTTGGCAAAGTCCACACGGTTGAGATCAGAGAGCATCTGGTTGATCTGGGAGGTGTTCTGGAGGACGGCTCGTGCTGCCTGTGCCAGATGGTTCAGACTCGTATAACGTCTCAAAGTCTGCGCAAAAGCACTGACCACTGCCACCTGCAGCACACAGTCATGAAAATGCACTTAAGACTGTGTGGGGCGCATCCTTCTTTAAAGCTGACACTAAAAACATCCTTATTCCACATTTTATGGGTGAACAAAAAAAAAAAAAGAATGTTGCTGCATTTTTGTCTAAAGGGTGTGGCTTCTGAAACCAGTGACATTGATTTGTATGTTTACCTTTTAATGTTCAACTAAATGCATTAAGTTGCAAAGTTAAAATTCAAGACAGGAAAGCTTAATAATGCTAACTGTTGTCACAGCTCCTAAAAGATCAGAAGAGCACAGAGGATAGCATGGTTTTCTAGTTTGACAGCCAAAGTAACATGTTGTTTAAGTCTTTTTTTTATTTTATTTCCACCTAAAGATGCAAAAAACACAATTAAAAAAAATATATATATATTACTACTGTTAATTTCCTAATATTTACAACACAGACTTTTGCTAATGCCCTGTTGAGATAAGAGAAAAATCAGATTAAATCTGTATCCTCTTCTTATTTGCAACTTTTGCCTAAAAATAAAAAATACATGTATTTACAGATGAATAATGCATAAAATCTATGCATTCTAAAAAGAATAAGAAATTAGGAGAATTTATTATTTAGCTCACCTTAGTGCGAACAATCTCTTGTGGGTAGCTGGTCATGGCGTTGGTTAGCCAGCCCTCCAGACTTTTGGCAAAGTTCCTGATGGCCTGAGTGAGAGTGCCTGAAAACGTTGTTCATATTTTACCGCATTATTATCTGAAAAAAACCCAAGAACTTTCTGAAATGATTTTTTTTAAAAAGGCATCTTTAGTACTAACTGGGAACGGGACGCAATACATCAGGGATGAGGACCTCCACCAGAGCCTGGTACAGGATGTGATCACAGCTTCTCATCCACAGTTGGACTGGTTCATATTTACACAGAGCCACTAGCTTCTCTCGGGGAATTGCACCTTCCATGTCATCATCGCTGCACACAGACAAAAGCACAAACCTTAAACACTGCCGTCTAAACTCAGGAGGATTCATTTCCCTTTAAGTCAGAAAAACTTTCACCTGCTGGGAATGGATGTGCTTCCATCACTAGATGGCGCTGTTGAACACCAAAAGGTTTGCCAGAGTTTCTCAATGTAGTGGAACTGGAGATTCATCACCACATCCAAAGTAGCCTGCAAGAGAGGGGGGGTGGAAAAGGGGAAGGGAACAAAACATACAGAGCTGAACCATGGCAACCAGACACACAACAAAGTTTCTACAGGCAGGCGGGCCTGCAGCCTTCTGCTCGCCCCGGGCCCTCCCGGTTAGACAATGAGCCAGCTTAAACACAGCTCCCTGCACATTAATCATCTGGAGAATCTTAAAGCGTTTGTGAACGTGTGTGTGTACGTGCGTGTATTTCATTAACTGTTTTCAAGTCTTCAGAGCCTTTAGAAAGCGGGCAGCTCATGGAGATTAATTCACACATTTTCCCACTTTCAGTGACCTCTATCAAATATTCCGACTTCCTCTTTCTTGTTTGCAAATGTAAACGTTTGACAGCAGCTTTCTGCACAAAGGAAAAGTGATTGCAGATGATTGACTTTGAAGAGCGTAAAACTTCAACGCGTTGATTTCAAAGTAAAGCGCTGTCCGTAAGAGCAGCGGAGACAATGTGAGGAAGAGAACGCTGGAGTAAATCTCCACTCTGCTGTGCATCTGCTGTGCCTTCCATTCACTCCGTGCCCGGAGACTCTCTTCTTTCTCGATCTGGCAGGACATGCACTTGTTGCTGGATCTTGTTACATAGCAGCGCAGGCTTCAATCACATGATATGTTTTTGCTTCCTCTCCGACCATCGCCATGGCAACCATGTTTATGGTTGCCCCCAGCAACAAGTCAAACACAGAACTCCAAAACAAGAGGGAGAATTCCCCCTCTCCTCCATACAAAAAAAGCTGCGTTTTTGCCCGCACTTATGTTTTTTTTTAATCAGACGCACTTGAAAGAGAAAAATAACACGTTCACGTGCGCGGTCACATACAGACAGCTGAGACCCCCCTCGTTGAAGCGGAGTCGCACAACTTCAGTGTGTTTTGACACCTAATGTGTGCCGAAATATGACCTCAATGAGGCCTGAATATTTTCAGACATCGACCGTTATGAGGAGAACACTTAAAATAAAAAAGGATTAAATGTATGAATGCGTATTGCTTTGGGCCAACAAACCTATTAAATCTTTTAAACAGGTATCTGAGAGCCAAAAAAGAAAGTGAAATGCAGGAACATTAAAGGGACAGCAGCAGTGAGAGGTGTCTGAGTGACAGAACTGCCCTGGCAGACAAAGCCGGCAACCCGTGTGCCTGTCCACAGACAAGGCTACACAAAGGCCTGAGGGGGACCACCACAAAGACACCGAGATGTCCACCCAGTGCGCTGAAAGGTTAATTGGCATGTCTTGAAAGCTGCACAGAGATGAAAAGACGGCTGGAACAAAGGCAGTGAGGAGAGGCTGGACAAGGGGAGGGCAGGGATAATATGATAAAGCTGGAGCTTTGCTGCTTTAATCTCAGCTTCTTTGCCTGTAACACCCCCCTGTTTCTAATGCTGGGTATTGTTTCTTCACAGTTTTGTCATCTGTCTACTTTAATTTAGTGCCCTATCACGAGACAATGCCTCTGCAGGCTGGAAATGCTGTTATGTAATGCAGGATTCCTCCAGCAGCGTTTTTCCCCATCCATCACAGACGTCGCTCACTTGATGACTGCTCATGTTAACGCAAACACTATTGAACCATAATGGTTTTCTGAATGAATTCTAATAATTTTATCTAAATATCTACCTAGAATGCTGGAGTTTTCTATGTAAAATAGCAGAGTGGTGTATTTTATTTTAGTACCAATGCAAATAGGATCTTTCTACACCTTTCAGAAGTGGATTAACAGATTTAGTTAGTTTAGAGTAATCAGATTGTTCATTGAAGTTTTCTCCCACTTATAAAATCCAGTTCAACAAATATGTAAGTTATATTTGGTGCTTAAAGTCTCACTCCAATCATCTTTTGATCTATTTTAAGTGTCCCCAATGGTCTTTTCATTATGATAATCGTATGTCGTTTTAGCCAGAATAAAAAAAAAAAAACTGTCTTGTTGTGGCTGCCTTTCCTATGTCCCTCCTACTAGGTTTTTCCAATTGTATTTTTGTCTGTCCCTGATTCAAACAATTTAAATAAAGAAATACTCAGAAATGCAGTTTAATTTTCTAAATGTATGTCCTCAATCATCAGAAAAATGTCACAGAACATGTAAAAAAAACACCAAAACCTCAATTTTCAAAACTTAAAATTTCATGGAAGTGGGTCTTTATTATAGACAAATGTGTCTATTGCTTTCCTTAAAAACCTGGTATGTTTCCTAAAAGTACAGGTGTTGTAATGTGGTGGCCCACCTCACAGTGGTCTCTGTAGAGCGTTTTCAGCTTCTTGATGTCACTCATGTTGATGCGCTCAGGCAGAGGCTGGGAGCCCACATCAAGAGGGGGAAACTGAGGCAAGGTGTGAGACGTATCTGCACAGACAAAAACTGCATGAAGACGTCGCTCACAGAGTAACACAGAGGGACGGAGATCTACACTTTACCGATGTAATGCTGGTGGTGTTGGCTCTGTGCAGCTACAGACTGCTCTGGAGTGCTGTTGCAGGCCTGAGAGCTTCCGCACAGACTGTCAGACATGCTGTCCACCTTCTGCAGAGGCTTGAACCTGTGTGAACATGAGGGAAACACTTGGTTGCTTGTTGATGGTAAAGGTCTGGAAAAGCAGGAAAAACAATGTCTGTCACTCACACCAGCCTACGTTTTTGAGTTGCAGTGACCAAAGCAGATAAAATAATCCCTTCTTAATCTTAATTTATGAACTATGACAATAGCTTTGTTGCCACTGGAGGAGATGGGAAAACCTAAAATGTAGCATTGTATTTAGGTAAGAGAATTGTTTTCTATAGATAAAACACATTTGTTCTGTTTAAAATCAGCCAGAATAAAACATTTTAAAAAGGTATCCAGAGGTGTCTGCAGTGTTAGACATTATTGGGAGGTTTGCAGGAATATGGAGATTTCAGTCCTTCCAGGAAAATAATGAGGTTTAAGGCCTTTAAGCCTCACAAAGGTCTGGATCGACGTATGAGAAAATTGAAAACTTGAGCATCTGTGACAATAAAGGGTGTTTTCCAGCTTAACCACTGAAGAACAAGTTTTTCATGTAAAGACATGAGGGGTGTCACTAAGGAAGTCATGTTATGTGAAACTAATAACTGTACATTTTAATTCAGGACCAAATGTTTGTTGCTACATTAAAAAAAATCAAGAAAACACATTAAAAGGCACAGAAATGGTAGAGAGGTAGGCTGAGAATACCATGATTGTCACTCAGGAGGAAGGGACTGACCTCTGCTTCTGGTGTACTGGCTGCTGCCTCATGGCCATATACTGGGTGTCCTCCTGCAGCCGGTTGAGTGGAGAGTCTGGCTTCACCCGGATGCCATAGTAATGGTACTTGGAGTTGCCTCTGGCAGATCGAGTGGGAGAAAATATAGAAACTAGTGAGAAGGAGCCCTGCCATCAGTGAAATCACTATCATTATCATCTTCCGCTGGCAAGTCTCCAATGCCAATAAGCATCATCATATTCGTCACATCTAGAATAGTTCCATGATTACTGTTATCAGCGTCTGTAACAACCTCTTCCTACCTGGTGCCAAGGCGGCGGGTTCTCAGGCCCATGAAGACCGAGCGGATGAGTTTGCCGAAAGACGCTGCGTTGACTGGATCCAGTTTCTGCTCCTGACAGTGTCGCAAGTAATGGTTGTACAGGGAGCAGCGGGGCAGGCTCACCCCCTCAGCCGTCTCGTAGTTGTCCAGCAGCCACTGCAGCTAAAAAATATACGGGAAGACACAGACAGACCGTCAGCAAGCCCCAGGGCACAAACTCTGCTCTGTAATAGTCACCTGGAGAGGAGCGGTGAATCTCATTATCACATCAAAAGACAGATAAAACATGCCACACAATCATTTCTAAACACCAGAGAGTTGTCTAAACCCCCCCTCCTCACCCTCTGCTGCTATATTTAGCTCTTTGTTTCATGATTGAGGGAGCAGGTGACATCCTGGGATAAGAAACTGCTGACTGAGAGAACATTCAAACATCTGCATCTCTCATTATTCTGATGGAAAAGGACTTTATGAGGAAAATTATTGCGGTGCACAGCGCCACCTGGAACGCAGACAATCACCACATATATCAAGAATAAGTTTACATTTTTGACAAAACTCCAGAGGAAAAGCTAAAGATGCACTGCAATTACATCTATGTAAGTGATTTAAATAAAAATGTCATCATTATTATCTCTAAATGTAACTGACAGAAACCCTACAAACACTGTGGCCCTGATGTGCAAATCACATGTTTATTGTGATTATTTTAGAAATCAAAACTAAATTCCAGAAAACAAACGTAGAAAGAAAAACGTTCCAGAAATCAAAATGAATTGTTAAAAACTAAAACAGAATAAGAACCTGGAAGAGGTAGGTACTGTGGGACATCACTGATTGGAGGATGGTGTTTGATGTTTTTGACATTTGAGATTGCGTCTTCATTGCATCTTAACATTTTGTGATTAGTATGGAGCATCTCCAGTATCGCTTCATGCTAAATAACTTTTGGCTGCATGGTGGTGCAGTGGTTGGCGCTCTTGCCTCACAGAAGGCCCCTAGTTCAAGTCCCAGCCGGGGGACCTGAAACAGAATCGCCAATCCCCCTCCAATGAGGGACATGGAGTTTGCATTTTCTCTCCGTGCATGTGTGGGTTTTCTCCGGCTTCCTTCCAAAAACATGCTTCATAGGTTAATTTATCGCTCTAAATTGTCCCTAGGTGTGAATGTGAGTGTGTCTGGGTGTGTGATTGTGGTCCTGCAACAGACTGGTGACCTGACCAGGGTGTACCCTGCCTTCACCCATGAGTGGCCAGGATAGGCTCCGGCAGCCCAGAAAGGGACAAAATGGATTTAGAAAATGGATGGATGATGGGCAAACATAATCATACAACCAGTCATGTACCATATAGTACCTAACTTTTCCAGTTAAAGTAAAAAAGAAAAAAAACATGTCAGTAGAAATCTAAATGAAATGCTAAAAATGAAAGAAAAGAAGAAACCAGAAAAGGCTTTGCTGATTGGAGGATCATGTTTGTCCATCACTTCAACCAAAAGTTATCAGGCATAAATCTGGATATCATACTGATGTCTAATACTGGAAATCACAATCCAATCAGCGATGTCCCATAGTACCAACTTTTTCCTTTTTTTTTTATTGCGTTTTGTTTTTTTAACATATAATTTGGATTCCTGGAAAGTACTTTGTTTTCTGAAACATTTCCTTTTAATTTTAGTTCATTTTTTTTCTAATTTTGGAATTTTGTTTTGATTCCTAAAATGTAATGTTTTTTTGTTTTGCTTACCTTTTTAAATTATTGTTATAATCTTTACAATGTTTCTGCATTGAATTATTTGTTGATGTGATTTGCACTTCAAGACGACAGTACAAAAACAATCAGCATTGGTTCATTCACAGTAACAAAGCATTTCAACAGTTAAGGAAAAAGTGACAGAAAATTCCAGTTCAGAAAAAGAACGACAAACTAAACACAAAGACGTTTTTGCGTGGTCAGTGGAACGGTGCAGAGGGTGCAAAGCTTTGCAGTAGACCTAGTGTTTGAGGACAGTACAAGCAGAACACAGCGTCTCTTTCTTCTACTCATTTCCTCCCCCAAAAAAGTTCCTGGTTGACTTACATGGCTGTTGAGCAGGCTGCTTTTGTGACTTGCAATTCCTTCAGACTTTTGGAGGTTTTCAATCGCCATTTCAAGCTAAAGAAAGAAAAAGCATGCAAAGAAAAAAAACACATGGAGTGGACACAGAGCAGGAAGGAGAGAAGGAGAGATACAAAAAGGGAAAGGAACAGGAATAAGGAGAGGAAGAAGAAAAACAAAGCAAAAAATTGGAAAAGAAAGAAATAAGACTGTTAGCTAGCAGCAGATCTTTGCTTTTCTATTAAATCAGTCAGTGTTGCAGCCAAATCCATTATCGGCTGACAAAAGCATGCAAATCAAGGGACTCATAGGGTTAAGCTGCCTTCAAAGGACATAAAAGTCAAACACTAATATATGCAAATAGGAACCACAAACAGGAGCACGGGTCACCTCCAGATCTG
This sequence comes from Adrianichthys oophorus, assembly GCA_036245035.1. NCBI lineage: Eukaryota > Metazoa > Chordata > Actinopteri > Beloniformes > Adrianichthyidae > Adrianichthys > Adrianichthys oophorus. Next base: position 13,344,159 of record BSAI01000138.1, read on the forward strand.
TACTGAGGGTCAACAACTCCATACAAAGTTTGTCAAAGTTAGAAGACATTTGTCAGATAATGTGAGACTGTACATTTTAGGGACTAAACTTTTGTTTAATTGTGGATTGGGAGGACAAAAAAATAATTAGGTCTTACTGATTATTGGGTTAAACAACAGAACAGAAAAAAGGTTCTGCTGGAGAAACTAGTATAAAAAAAAATATATGTACTGCAGCCAAACTGGAGACGGAGAAAAAAGAAGCCGGCAGTGATCCAAGCCTTAAGAAGGCTTTCAAGGGCTCTTGGCCAAATGGTAATGAGCCCCAGGGGTTTCTTTGTTTCCTAGGGCGCTCAAGTGCCTGTGAAAACCTCCAAAACAAGACAGGGTTGAATTATTTAAGCCAGTGTCCTGCTCCCTGCATGGCTCAGCTCTACAGCCTAAGTTATACAGTCAGTATCAGCTGTGGGTTCCTGGGGTGTCTGTGAGGACATAGGTTGGAATAACAGTATGAAAACTTAGGAGAGATTTTTTTTTTTAATATATATTTGGAACTGTAGAACTGTATGAGGATCAGCATGAAAAGTCATACACGTTTAAGGATCCGGTCTGATTAAAATCGTGTTTTGGTTCTTTAACACGTTTTTGTAGCATTTTTCTTATGATGGAGAACATATATTTGAAAAATTAAGCTTAAAATTGCATTTCTGAGTATGTCTTTCTTTAAATCACTGTGAATCAGAGGAAAAAAGGCCATTCGAAAAAGCTTGTAGTTGCTCCGTACAAAAATCAATCGACGGGCCAAAGTCTCCCTGCTCCACTACATTATGATGCATCCACTTGTAGACAAACAGATCCATCTACGTTTTTGTTTCCTCATCCTAAATGGCATCTGGTTCAGAACTGTACAGCTGGATAACTTCAATATTTTTCAACATTTTTGTTGCACCAGTAATGTTAGGTTGGGGTTGTAAACAGAGAGCTCTCAGTAACAGGGTGGGGGAAGGGTCGCCCACGACTCAGAGGCAAATTTATAATGAACCCCACTTGCTCTGCAGAAACTATGGCCTAGAAAACAGCACAGTTTTTGTTTAATTTTGGCTACAAATGGCCTAATCATAACTAAAGAAACACCAGGAATGCTTTTACAATGGATCAAAAGATGACCGGAGTGGCTCTTTAATTGTTTTTTTCTGTCTTGCATCTTCAGCAGTAGTAAAATGTGCAGCAGAACACATAGCAGTGAGGTAGGTGTCGCTCACCATAGCCGAGGAGGAGCGCGATGAGTGAGATATGTGGTTGCGACTTCCCTCCATACTTCCACCGTGGATCAGGTAGGGGCTGCCGCTGGAGATGATGTGACTACTGCCCACCTCCATAGCAATACCAACCATGCCATGCGGGGGCACGCCACCACTGGCAGAGGAGACCACTGTGGTGACATGAGCTCCACCAGCCTGGGAGTCAAAGTATGTTCCCCCACTGTTTTGCCCATACAGCTGACTCTCAGGATTATAGGAATAAGCTGTTCGGCTATGGAGAGATGAAGATTCTGATCATCAGAGTGCATTTAAATCACAGGTGTACTTTAGGTACAGTGCATTGTTTCAGCTGACACGGACTACACAAAAACTGATTCAAATACCATCCAAAAAGTGTGAAACATATCGTCGTCTGTTTGCTTGTAAAAACTTTATGGTTATTTGGTTGTTTGTGCTGAGTTAAAAATGCTTACATGGTTCCATTTGTATAAACAGCCTCTCCACTTTCTCCAACATACTGGACTTGGGATGGGTAAACGTGCTGCACCTGCTGCACCTACAAAGAGACACGTGTAAAAGTAAAAGCAAAGCACAGGAAAATATGCAAAAACATTCATTTTTCTGTGTCATTCCACCTCCATCCATATTCTTTCACTATCAAACATTGTTCTGTGAGAGTAACAAATGTTGCTGGAGCCTATCATAGTTCTTGTAATCTGAAGGCAACTCAGCACAGAATATAAGTCCATTGCAGGTTGACTCACAGACAGAGACACTCGTACTTATTCCTAAGGGAAAATCAACCTATGAAACATTTTTTTGGAAGGTAGAAAAGGCCAGAGAAATCCCATGGATGCACAGCAGGACATACAAACGCCAAACAGAAGGAACCCGGTCGGGATTTGAACCAGAACCTTCTTGCTTTGGTAAGTACTTCACTTATACTTCTGCATAGAGAAGAACAAATAAAATACAAAACGCGGGACATTTTTCTACCACTTATTCATGAGTTATTGTGTACATAATGCAATTTTAGTCACTCCACATTTCAGCAGCTTCACATAGAACTGTTGCTGTAACGATTCAAAGAAAAAAAAAAGAAAAATACTACTTTAGGTTTATAGATGTCTACACGTTTATTATTCGACTTCCACGTTTCATCTCTTGTACAAGTTGCAACAGACATTTCTGCTACCTATGTTTTGGTAGCTGGTCCAGATGCATTATACTGAAGAGAGTCATAAAATGGGTTCACAAACTGATGCTTAAAATCTCATTGACACCAGTCAGCATTTACAGACATCATTTGTAAACATGGTGCTTACCATTGCTGTTTGAAACTAAAGCTCAGTCGTTCCCAAAGCTCTGAAACTTTATATGAAAATGAGATTAAAGGGTTTTTTTTTTTTGCAGTGATTGGAAAAGAACTGGAGATGGAAAGAGTTACTGGTACAGTGACCTAATAAAATGGCTCCAGGGTGGCTTGTTAGTTCATGGAAAAACAAACATATTATGGTAGGAAATAAAAGCACCGGCCCATAGAAACACAAACCTTAAGCTGGTAAAAAAAAAAATGTTATCTGAGCTTTAATTTTCCTTCCACTGTTAAGAACACTAAACTTTTATCAGTAAATGTGAAAGATTTTATCTGCATACAGCACCTTTAGACCTTTAGATCATTACATTCATCATCTCTACAAATATAGAACCAGCTGTTCATTTTCAGCTCCAAAGCAAAAAAGGCTAAAAATTTGAATGTGAAGCTTTGGATTGAATGAAACAAGCACATTTCGGATCCTACATGTATGTTTAATATGACAGTTGTTTCATAAACGACAAAAAAAAACTCTCAGTGAAGAAGGTTTCTCTGTAATTGCTTTAAAACATGTTTAGATTTTCCGTAAAAATACTTTTTGGTGTAAAAGATGTTTGCATTTTGAAATGTGAATTAGAAATTAGATAAGTCAAAAGTGCATATTTATAGTAAGTAAAGTGTTGTGTACCTGCTGAGGGACCTGTTGAACTCTGGGTACTGAGATCTGTTGTACTTGTCCTCCTTTTTGAGCTGAGCCCACAGCTTGAACCAGCACTCTCTGTATGAACACAAAACACATTTCTATTAAACAGTTCCAATCCTGTGAGAGAGGAAACACATTCTTCATTACTTCTCATCAGTTTAGGAAAAATGTTTCCTCCTCAGGAGATGAATTGAAGCGTTTGCTAACAGGTCTTCAAATGGTGCAGCTGCGGCAACGTGACACTTAGTTCTTATCACCCAAAATAAAGAAGCAAAGAGTGAGACAAACTGAACACATCCTGTAATTCAATTGCTGCTGGGTAAACCTTTAGAAGAAAAAAAAAGAAGTGAGAGCTTTCTATATGATGTTATCAGTCTGAGGGGGAATGTTAGCCTGTTTGTCTTTCTAATGAATTCATTTATGCACAGCATTTCCATCTGCTGCAGGTCCAGTTGGGCTTTGTGCAAAAGCTCAATGCTGCTCTTTTTCTGGCATCTTTTTGGTTTGATCTGATGTGTACAATTGGGAGATTTTCACATTTTTGCACAAGAGGGGAAAGGAAAACTTTTGTTCCAGCGATATTTGTATAATTTCACACACAAGCAACCAGGTTAAGTTTACAACCACAACTGAAGTGTTACTGACCTTTGACCTCTGGAAGAGGCCACCATCTTGAATTTTCGGCAAAATAAATAAATAAATCCCCCTCAGTACCAGCTACAAATTTAAACTCCTAGAGATTTCCATCTATCACCTCATATCTCCTTGAGCATAATCGAGAAGTTACCTGAGAAAACGTTTGGGTTTTAAAGGTTGTAGATTTTGAGCGGTATTTGCGTGGAAAGCTTGCAAAAGTAGCGTTTCTGTGTTGTTCACACATTTTTAGGGAAATATTGTGTTGAAGTTGAAAGCCAGCAGCTTTTTCTTTTTTGATGTCTTTTTGTCTTGGTTTTGTGTCAACACAGAACAACAATAGCTGCATGAATAAAATCAACAATCATTGAATGAGTTTGCAGCATCTGGCTGCTATTTAAAATCTTTGGTTGATTGTAGCACGTTTTTTCAAAACATGTGCATTGTGTCATAACTTAGACAAAAAGGAGAACCAGATTTTTTTCTTACACCCTTGTGAGAATGCATCGAAGGAGATGTACTTAATCTCAGTGTCTGTTCTCTGACAGTCCAAAAATAAATAACTGCACTATAACAGCATCATCATCGGAAAGAAAGTCACAAATAATCATGTTTGAGGGAATATATATTTAAAAAACATCTCCAAGCAGTTTGAGGCTCCTATAATGTTCAAATTCTGACATTTTCTGCATGCTACACCTAGTGTTTTAATTGGCCTTTAAGAGATTGACTTGTTTGTATCTGTTGTGCTTCCCTTTGTAAAGACAAAGCCTTAAAACTTACAGGAAATGTGTCAAAAGTCTGCATGAAAATTATATGAAGTTTTGTTTCTCTGTCATTTGAACAGAAATCACAACTGACAGCATCTGGTATACACCCCAGCCTCTCTGCCACCATGCAGCATTTTCATACGGTAAACCATATGAACAGGGATGTGTTGGCAGAGCTGAGGGCAGCAGCTTCAACTGCTGATGGGCTATAAATCAGAACAGCATTCATGGCTGCAACGCTGCTCTGAGAAATTTCTTTTTGGGGCCTTTTTTTTTTCCTAAAATCTTAAGATCTAAAAGCTATGGGCTTAAAGACTAAGGTCATCTGTTTCTGCCCTGTTACTAGGGGGTACAAGTACTACCATACCTGCTGAGAAGCTGGGACAGGTTGTACCACGGGCGCCTGGGCTGATGACGATGTCCGCAGCGCTGCCACGGTGGTCGTGGTGTCTGAACCTCCCTCTGTGTTCTGCATTCTGAGAAAAAAGAAAGACACAGACCAGACAGGCACTTTTAATGGTAAAACTTAAAGTTTTAGGGAAAAGAATTGGAGCCCTGTAAGTCATTTTGCATGAATAACCCTGCTAGGTAAATGCTTTGACGCACCTCATCTCCTGAGGGGGCACCAGAATATTCAAAGGGCTTTTTTTTCCTTTTCTTTGGCTCTGCCAAGTCACACTAAGTGACCAAAACTCTAAGAGCCCCAACAGTTGACCACCCTTGGCTTCAATCAATAGAAAAATAAGCAGCTCCAGCAGAACTGAACACACATAGCCTTGCTGGTGGGACAGATTCATCTGTAGAGTTATAATAGAAGACTTCAAATCACCAGTAGGACTGAAAGGCTTTCTGATGGAACAAACTTACTGCTCTGCTTTCCACTGGGTGACAATGTGCACTGCATAGCAAAAGGGAACTAAAAATGGAGTGATACAAAGGCCTTTTTTTAAAGGAGAGAAAGAGCGGGGGCAATGCAGGGACAAGAGAAGAATGAAACTGCAAGGGGGAGTAAGCAGGAAAAATTCCCTAACAACTTCTCTACTCTCCAAAAAGACATGAAGGGAAAGATGAAAATGGCCACAGGGTTCCAGCCCCCACCGGGGTCCTGATGATATCCAGCATGTGAGCGCTGGTCTCTGAGGGTTCCAATAATCCAGCTGATATGAGGAAATACCGCAATGCTTTGTAAACGTTTGTATGTTGCCATGACGAGGAATCCATGACGACCACCCCAGCTAACCCCACCATCCCTTTCCTCCCCCCATCCCTTTATGAAGCTTTTTACACAGGAACTTTTGAGTGCAACCACAAAGAGAAGAGGAGGAGAAGGACTGGAAGAAGAGAAAGGGAGATAGGGAACAGCTGGGGGGGTGGGTTGAATTGATGAGGAGTCTGTATTTTAGGGCAGAGTTGGCGGGGCGGCAGGAAGGGCATGAAGGAGCATTACAGAGAAAGGCCACAAGACACAACCTGCTTTAGACATGCTGATTAGTCATGACACTCCGCATGAACAAAAACACAATTTTCATTTACGCAATGAGATCTAACAAACCATTTAGCTTCAGAAATATGCAGACTGACGGCATCACAAAAAATAAAAAAAAACCTCACAGTTCTAAGATTATTCATGGACATGAGCGGTTATTCATAAAGTAACTGTGAAACTGATTTTAGAAGCGACCTTTTAGACTTAAAAAAATAACTTCCCTCTAAGAGATCTGGTATTTTCAGTAATACTGACACACGGAAATCACAAGAAAGCAACAATACTTTCAAAAACTGAAATCAAAAAGGGTTTAAAATAAGCCTATTTAAGATTAAGAAAACTCCAGTGATGTCAGAAAAGATGAGGAACAAAGAAAAATAAACTAAATAATACAAATACTGAGATTTAGTGGAATACATTAAAACAACGTTTGAGCAAGTCAAGTCAAACAAATGTCCCAACTGGTGTGAAAATGTGTCACTCTTACTTTAAGTTCCATCATTCCTCTTCTATACCTGCTTAGTCCTGTGCAAGGTCACCTTTTGGTTCTAAATCAAACCTTGATCCCAATTCTGCTAATCAAGCTAACTAAAAAAGTGCCTTAAGAATACAAATATAACTCAACTTTGAGAAAAACGGTACCACACTTAAAAAGAAATCTACACAAAAGAGCCAAAGCAGCAAGAGAGGCAACATTTTAAAACTAGTTTCTTATGCAACACAACAAAAACATTCTCTGTGCTGCAAAAATTAGTCCTGACATTTTGAAGAGCAACAGAAGTATGCATTATACAAGTCATCCAGACAGTGTCGCTTTAAGAAGGAAAAAGAACAGATTTAGGTGTGCCACTGTTGACATCCTTCATGCATGGAACACCGCTCTGCCTACATGACTAATAGACACCGTGGAGGAGGTCTGTGTTGAAACTACTGAAATGTGTTGGTCTTCAGAGAAATGGTCTCACGCTTGAGTGTTAAAACTCATATACAACTCCTGTAAGGCCTTTTGATGCTTTCTCATCTTACTGTTTTGTATGCCTGTAAAATATTGTAAAAATATACACTTCAAGTATTTTTTAAAACACTGTGTTTTGATTTAAAGTAATAACATACGTGGAAAAAAATGACACAAGGTTAGGGGCTTTTCGTGTCATTCAGGAGTGGGTGGATCAGGAGATGCTAGAAGATGAAGAAAAAGAAGCGCTCCACCTGTGTGTTCTCATCCATTAAAGCACAGGCTTAAAATATGTATGGTGAAGTGTGCCGAATCATTGAGTTAAAGCCAACAGACAGGGAGTCAATGAGGACTTAAAGGAGTCTTTCAGCTCCATGTTCGAGAAAGGTTAAAAGCCACATAAACTCCCCACCAGCATCTAAGAAAGCTACAGAGCTAGATCACAGCAGGGGGCAGAGCACACTGCTGCAAAACTGATAACTCTGGATAGTGTGCTGTTAAGGGCCAATCCTTTCTGCCTCCAACTCAAGCTAACTCCAAACAAGTCTATTTTAAACTCAGGTTTAATTTAAACTAATCCCAGATTAAAATATAAAAATGAAAGTTGTGTTATTTTATGACCCAAACATCCCCATGTGCTCAGCTACATATATTTCATTTTATCACGTGACACATTTTAAACCTCCGAAATATTTGACTAAAAACAGAACTCATAACAGAAAAAAAAACATATACAGATGTTCAATTAAAAGCTAGAGCCCAGTCTTGGCTCATGTTTGCACTGCCCCACATTGTTTGCAGAGCAACATTCGTTGCTAGTGGCAACACTGTCCACTCCCGTTTCCAGGAGCCTGTTGCTATGCAACCAACAGAATACTTCTCAAACCAAACAATGCCATCCCCCACCTGATCCATTTATCTCACGCTAAGTAGAAACTTACAACAAAAAATACTATGTAAGCTTTTAATTCCAGACACTTGGGGACATTTGGGAAGAATGTGTGGGTGGCATATGTGTTGCAACAACATAAACATGTAAAGACATTGTGGCTATTACTTGATTATCAAGGAAATGGGAAAATATTCTGTTTTTACAACTAAATTGTCGTCAAAGACACACTTTGAAAGAATGTTATTTAGCAAAACCTTTTCCACTTAAAAGCAAGCATCCAACCAAGTTCAGATATTCCAAACTTTTCTGAGCACATGAGACTGGTAGACAGCTTAGGAAGAGCAATTTCTATACCACTGTAGAAGATTATAAAATAGAAAAAAAATGTGACAGCTGCAGGTTCTCAAGAAACATCTGTAGAGGAAAAGATATAAAAGGATGAGAGAGATGATTTATCTTTTCCTCTCGTTTAAGGGCTGCAAGATTCTTGCCAAGTGGAGGAAACATGACTTTTCCACATGTGGACTGAACTCCAAACCTTGTGTTTAATGAGCAGCCCACTGCACTGCCTGAACCACAGCCACCCAGGGTGTCCTTAAAGCCATGTGGGTGTGCAACTGCATCCATCGATTCCTAAAAAGGTCTAAAAAGAAAACCGAAAGAGTTCAAAATATCAGATAAATGAAAATATGGCATCATGATGGCCTTTTACATATTTGATAAGGTGGATGTGAGCAACCTTTGTGTCTGTGTTTAAATTTTTTACTGTATGCTGTTTTCCTGCTCTTATTTTTATACTCGTTCAGACTTACCAAAAATCTGTGACAAGATCAGACAAGGGTCACGTGCTCACACAAAGAGAAAATTAAGATATCATAAAAGATTTCCACACCAGGGACTGTTCTTCAAGCTTGTCTCATTAATTCTTGTCTAATCCAATCAAAAGAGCTTTTTGAGTCTGAAGACGGTGGAGTGTGTGTATGTGTGGGTGTCGTGGGAGGAGGGAACAGGGGGGGACTAATGTCTGTGATCCAAGAATACTCCTGCCTCTCCACCTTTGGTCATCAACACAACCTGTCCACTCTGTCACCATGTGCACTGCAGGCCTGACAGACAGAGAGAGAGAGAGAGAGAGAGAGAGAGAGATCAAACAGTTGCCATGGAGATTGTGTGTTCGATGGAGAGCTACACTATACCTCACCCTTCACCCTCCCCCCTTAACACCCTGTTTGCCTGCCTCACCTTACCCTTTTGAGATTTCCAAATCCCTCATCTTCATCCATCCCTCATCTGCTCTGTTTGGGATCTAAAACTACACGTCGTTGTCCAAATGAAGGGTGGTCACAGCTGGGAACGAAAATCTGATATTAAATGGAAAACATCTCCATTAAAACAACGTGTTTAATTTGAGCAAAATAATAAAGATCACTTGAATTATTGCTGCTTATAAACTAATGACTTTCTGAAGTAGTGTCTCTTTTACTTCAAAAAGCCATTATTCTTGAAGTGCTCCTTATCTATCCCTAGATCCTAAAAGGGAATTTTATTTAAAGACCCAGTTCGATTAAATCGTGTTTTTGGGGAAAATAACCCAACATGCTTTACTTTTATAAAATCTTAAAGACAGAAAAGCATTTAAATGTTTGTCTAAACTTGCTTGTTCATTTGAACAGAAGTCATTTCGCCCTGTAAACTCTGCAGTTTTGTGTCTCACGAAAGCACATTCTGCTACGCTGGCAGAATACTTCTTTGATTTTTTTGACTGATAAAGTTGAGATAGACGGCATGATACACTTGTGGAGTCTGCCTACTTGGCAGCCATTCACTGCACAGAGAGATACAACTTGAGGGCTCGTCATACTGAGTGTGCTGCTTGACTAAAACAATTAGTCATCAGTTAATATTTTAAGTCTGATACAGATCCAACTTGTTCATACAGTGAACACTCCAGAACTTGTTATCAAATGCATCAGCTCACACTATTCCTGAGGCGAAAATTCATACGATAATAATCATCGTCATAATAATATTATTTTACAGAGAACTTTCAAGTCTCACTCTTTCAACAGTTGTTGAGGCCAAAATGTTGACGCATCCTTGGAGTATATTTTTGGTTTTCTGTCTCTATCTGCCTAACAACTGAGATAACACTAAGCAATATCGCACAAACTGCTTATCAGATCTGTGACTAAATCCAAGAATGCCAACCAGATGTATCTTTTTGAATAAGAAGAGAGGTGTCAGCGTTAAGTGACCAGTCACTAAAACGTGTAAACAAAGCTGCACATTTGTCATACAAAAAAACAAATGAATTTTGTGCACATGCAGAGGTTAAAAATAAACTCAGTCCATCCTCTCCTTTCAGATCAACAGCCTTCTATAGATAGTGTCATCAGAAACATAATAGCCCTCCTTATTCTGCATTCACACCAGACGCGGATGACGCGGCAGAGGCGTAAAGTTTCAATGTTAAGTCAATGTAAAGATGCGATCTGAAGCGGTGTAGCGCGATTTTGTTGAGCGCTTTGGGCACATGATGTTTTCAGTGAATAGATCAAGGGGTAAAAAAATTTATTCAATATGGCCATGCGATGGGAGGATTTTCAGCATGAACTCTTTAGATTACTTTAAATCCCTAAATCTGTTGAATTCTTTATGATCTGTGTCACTTTGGAACAATCCCGCTAAGCCCAGTGTGAGACTGAGCAGCGCTTCTTCTGCAGTATTGTCAGTGGCAAATACTGATGCACACATCGACAGTGCCCTCAAGCAGTTGCTGCTATTTATTTTTATATTCACATATAAGTTGCACCTGAGTATAAGTTGCATAAACTCGGCTAAACTATGTAAAAAAAAGACTTATACTCAGAAAACTACGGTATTCATAGCAGTAATGTCATTATTTTGACTAATATTACGAATGCTATGCATTTTATCCACTTCCTTTACAGCAGTGAGTGGCAGTCACATTAACTCATGGGCAGACCACACCAGGTATTTTCTGATATGCTCACAGAAAATTCTTCAGTTTAGAGAATTACTTTAAAAAAAAACATGAACACTGCAATGATGATAAACTTTAGAGTCTTTGCAAACAACAAAAAAAATATATATTTCTGCTCCTCACTGTGCTGTACTTTTAAACGACTTTGGCATAATTAAATGTTGGATTCTGTTATGCAACAAATTCTTCGACACCCAGGAGGCCAATTGGTCTCAAAGAAATCCCAAAGAATTAATGAAGATCTCCAGTACAACAGGGTCTCCAAGTACCCCAGGAAATTTAGTAATATTGGAGAGGACAATGAAAGCCGTGAAGCATGGATGGGAAGACTTCTTGATCCAAAGATCCAAAAGGCATTTAAGCAGCTCTTTCTTATTTTTATAAATTCTCATTCATTTGTTCACTGTCAGCTTCTACACATAAGTCTGCATCAACAAACTCAGAAAGCCCTAATCAAGGAAGACTCTAAATCTCCTTTCCTAATCAGACCAGTAAGAAGTTTCTCATAAGATGCCACTTTTATTGTTTATTTTCAGCTATTTTTTTAAATCAAGAAAAGCAAAGAGGGAATGGGGACTGCTGTTATCTGAGGGTAAAAAAGGGTGGGGGTAGAGACAATTCTAATGCTAATATGACCGCTGTTTGCTGCAGGAAATTTAATTGCCAATTTTGTAGCTATGATACAACAGGTGGAATGTAAGGAATGCAGCCGATGACATCCTCGCTGCAGAGACAGACTGAAAACCGCTTAATTTTGCAACAAGTTCTAACTTGTTACCGCGCAGCGCCCAACCATTAACAACATTTTCCAACATACAACAAGATTTGTTTGTCGTCTCCTAGCAGCAGACGCCTGCAGTGATTTCCAAAATCTCTTTACATGGATGGCTTAGTGCTAGCGTGACAGTATTTCTATTCTGAAGAAATAATGGTTAAATGCCTTTAGCAAATACATGAATTATGAAGTTTATGAAACTGAAACATCTGATGTGTACAAAATGGCATCATTAATTCCAACTTAATAAGCCCCACAAGGCAACCCCCATGTACTTCCCTCTGTTTTGCTCTATGACTCCCTGACATGCATTTTTGAGTGGAGTTATGGGATAACTGATTAAAACTGTGCAAAAATAAGACAATCATATGTGCAAAAGCAAGACGCTCACTGAACACAGTAGGAGGTAAATACAGTTCTCAGTGTGATGAACTGTACACAGCAGAAGTAAAACAGATGACAGTTATCAGGTCTATGTCTGTATCTGCAGCTGACTACTGAATTAGATTGAAGCTTCTCCCTCAGGGAACAGTGGGCCTCATCAAGATAGCTAAATACAGCACGGGCAAACACACCAACACAACACACTCATGAATGCACACAGAAAACTCAAACAGCACATGTACACATGCGGCACATGTGACTAAAGCTGGCTCAGGTCACCCACACTACCCAAAAGGCTGCTGCAGCTGTCCTACTGTTGGCTGAGCTGTGCACACACATACAAAAACACAAGTGCAGGTAAGAGTGGTACATGGCTAACAGTTATGTGCAAAAACCATACCAGCAAATTTAGATATGTAGTGGAAGGGGGGCTGGAGGAGAGGAACGCAGGTCAACAAAAGGGCAACTTTGTGCAATACTTAGATTGATGAGCTGCAACGTAACAAAACACAGAATCTTAAAGCTAACAAATGTGAACAAAACTGAGTTAACTAACACAGGGGAAAACACCACTCAGGGAAATCTATTGAAAAAGCATAGCATCAGTTTGAACCTTCTCTTAGGACCTTCATTCAATCCCAATTAAAGCTGCATAAGCATTCGATGGCCCCAGTCACACTGGCCCATCACCCCATTCTGGGCCTTGCTCCAACAAAGCCCTATAGGTCCTGTTTACACCATTTGAAATTGAGTTATAGTCATTAGAGAATAGTGACACTTGTTGAATGTTCTAGTTTCATGCCAATTAGCATTGTCAGCATAGCGAACAAGGGTAGAATAGAATAAGAATAATCTTTATTTGTCACTGTACACTAGTGCAACAAAATTAAGAAAACACTGTAACGCTAATGTTTAGCCCTAATGTCAAATAAGACAAAAAATCTACAGGAATGCTGATATTAGCTAAATAAATTAACATTATGCTAATGCTGATTTAACTAAACAACCAAAAAAGCATATAGACTATGTCAGATTCCCCTGCCTAATCCCCAATTACTAAAAACGTATGCAGCGCGGGACTATGGTGACCTGGATTTTAAAAGCAATTCTGCAATTCATGCTTTTTATTTAAACGGTAAATATGACGTAATTTATTTCCCAAACTAATAGATATGACCATTTTACAAAGACTATAAACCCACTGTGTTCTGAAGATGAAACTTTGATTATTGACAATAGATACATTTTAAAAAAAATTTCACATGAAAAATCATTTAAATGCAATGCATTATGGTCTTTATTCACTAATCTAGTGAGCATCGACACACACTGGTTTTTTGCAGGACCTTCTAGGAAATTCCTAGGGCACTGGGTTTTGGAATTGTAGATCCAGACAGCTCTGCAAAATGGCAAACGCATTATATAGTACACTAAGTAGTTAAGTAAGATTAGAGTATTCTTGCTCTGCTACCTTTTTTTAAACATTTTCTTGCAAATCCTACTTTTTCATGATATTTTTGCTGTAGCGCAAGTTATTCAAGTTATAAACTGGCCAATCAGACGCCTCCATAAAGTGTTGTGGTCTTATATCGAATGTTTAAAGTGTTTGCTTGACAGATTCTACCAAGCTCACTTTCAATGGAAGGGGTGTGGTCTTCTAACATCCTCACTCCTGATTGGAGAGAGTGGTTGCCATGGAAATGTAGACTCGACCGACTTGGATCAATCACTGCTTACTGACTATGTTTGGTTTCAACATGGCGACGGTACCACAGAAAAATGGTGACTGAATTGACTTAATTTCGATGGAACTAGAAGTGAGTCATTTTCAATGTATGATGTCACACCCGCTCTGTCCAGTTCTCTAACGGTGCACAGTCAATAGTAGAGACAAGGAAATTCAGAAGAAATTCAGACACAACCATACAAAAGCAAAAATTAGCTAAATTAGTTAGCATAATGCTAATGTCAGCAAAAATAGCAAGTATAATGCTATTCTTGGTATGCTTTCAGTAGGCTGGAATCACGATTATGCAAATGAAAATAACATGATTAAAAAGTCTGACTTTTAAAAGATTGGTTTTTAACTTTTGTTTCCATTTTTAATGAATTTCTTTCCATGATTCAAGTTTATTAGTGTATCAAGTTGCCATCTTAGCATGAGAGTTGTGCTCAAATGGTAAGGTTAGAGGGGGTTACTCACTGTTTACACAGCTGTCTTGCATTTTTATGTTTTGTTGCTGTTAATAAACACCTCGGTTTAGTTTCTTACCATGAAATTTACAATTTATCCAGTAATACTCAAACACTACAAGAGTAAAATCCTGGACAGTTTGATGAACATTACCAAAACCTGCTTTGAAGATAATAACAATTCATCCACCTTTTAAACTTTTACGATCTAAACAAAAATTTAGCATTTACAACTTTTTTTTCTTTTCTACGCTTTTACAAAATGTACATTTACAATATCATAACACAGCTAAGGCCAGTGCATTTATGATAGTAATGCCTGAAAAAGTGAAGCATCCATAAGCTTTGGTATCAATCTATTTAAATGACCTTTGCATCTAACAGTTGTATTTGAGAAAAACTTCTTAAAACATCAAGGTGATGCTCAGTTAACCACAAGTATTCCTCAGAGCCAAATCATTGGGCCGTAATAATAAAATTGATCATTGATTAGTGTGCTGGTAATATGACCAGCTACTCCAACTATGGGTATATAAATCAGAATTTGTTGTATGCAAGTATGATGTAGTCGCAGTTTTGAAATTCCACAGAACTTTTAACACAGTAAACAAAACAGAGCATTAAGAAAAATACAGTCACACAGTGGCACCACCTAGCTGTAAACACAAAATATTCTTTTAAAGTCATTTCCTAGATTAAAAAACACTTTCACACCCTTGATTCAAATACATTATGGGGTTTCAAAAAGGACCGGATGAAGTATAGAGTGAGATGAAACCACTTCCAATGCTGTTTCTTACTGAGTGATGAGGGTTTTTTTAAAGCGTTAAAAATAGTGAGTAAAAAACGCACCTGACAACTTACTCCTGCCATTAGGAAAGCTGTGTACAACAGACGTTAGTGGCAGTTGGAACAACCAGAAATAACGGTGCAAATATGCTCCTGCTCAATGTCCACGACACTAAAATGAAATAAAATAAACAAATCTTCGAAGGGGGTGAAATCTCCCCCTGTTACGACCTCAAATCTTGAAACGCCTCTGTCTGAACTCATCGCAAACTTGTTCTCGAGGCTGTGACCACATTAGCATTAGCTGTATTGAAGCCGCTGTGTCCTGCTGGGATTGAGCTGGAAGAAGTGTGGCTCCGGTCTCCACACACAGCACAACAACGTAGCAACAAGTGTAAACTGACGCCGAATCGGCCAAGAGTGGAAGTGACAATGAAGATGTTTGCTAGCGACAGTTAAATGGATTCCAGACGGACACGGTTGCTCAAGAGGATGTCGTTTTTTAACAGGTAGAAGGAAAGAAGCCGCTAGCAACTTGGAGCGAGTGCCACAAAGAAGGGAAAGTTATGTTGTGGATAACCCGTTCGACTATAGACATTTATTTTATATATATACATATATAGTATGGAAAACAATTGTTGGTAAATTCTATAAACACATAGTCACCTTTGTTCGAGAAAAGTTCTGCCCTCGCTCTTTTCCACTCTGACTTCCAGATGCTGCTGCTGTTGCTGAGTGTTGCGCCCGTTGGTAAGTAACTGTCTCCACGACTACAGTCACTATAGAGCGACGGGGTCTCAAGGCAACTGTTGCTACCCTCGAAAGCCGACGTCAGAGCCCTCGGTCTAAGGGAGGGGCCAAGAAGGACAAGCGTTCCGCCCAGTTAGGCTGTCATGTCAAGTTAGACCACGAGAGGGTGCTATTGGGCTGGTTTTAATGTTTGCCACCGACGAGTATTTTTCAAAATAAAAGATACACCCCAAAAAACTTTGATTTCTTATTTTAACCAAAAATTATTTTGCATAAAGAAAAACAGCCAATTTTAGCCTAAACTTTAACCTAAAATAAAAGGTTATATATATATATATATATATATGCTAGAATTTATTAAATATAATTATTATATATATATAATTATTATATATAGTAAATAAATTATAAAGCAGCAACAATCAAATTCGTTTCTTCCTCTCCTTAGTAAGTTCATGTTGTTCACACAAGGTGGCAGCACCATCACAGCAAATTTTGAATGGCAAAAAGTTATTTGTTTGTTTGTTTAAAAATGGTTAAAATACAAGATGTAAAAACTCAAGTACAAAACAGTAGTGTAACATACAAACATGTCAGAACATTTTCCTCAAGTGAATCAAAGAATGAAACAGTTTAACATAGTCTTATAATAGAATAAGCAACCCCACATAAAACAATGATACGAATTAAAAAAAAAATTTAATATAAAAAAGGCTGATCTCCTAATTAGTAGTTATAAAGTTAAAACATTTAAGTAGTCTTACTGTGGAATGACAAAAAAACTGAAAAATGAATGAGACTTTTACATTTTAGTTTAAGTACTTAGGTCAACAATTCTTGTTGTCTTTAAACATGGGGCCTAACAAATTGAGCTGTCCAGCTGATTTTACAAAGCCTCAATATGATGGCTTTATCTTTAGTATGCTTCTAGCTAAGCCCTGTGGGAGTTGTAGTTTATTAAAAAAAATGGAACACGAGCAACATCAATTCTTTGCTTAGACCAAACCATGTCTCATCAGTGTTCAAACAAAAAAAAGCTCTCAATGGTCAAAAGATTTTGATGGTGGCCTAGACCCGCCATCCCAGAAAAAAAAGTAACGGTGCAAATAAAAAAAGAAACTACAAATAAAAAGAAACACTACTGCAAATAAAAGAAATGCTGCAAATAAAAAAGCCACAATGGAAGTTAATCAATGAGGAGATTTTGAGGGAAAAAAGTATCATTAGGTTGCTTTGGACTTCAGTTGCATTAACATTTTAGCATTCAGTTGTTTCCACTCAGATGAGTTTTCGTTCCAGGCTCTCAGTACTTGTTGTTAGTTGTGTTTGTCTGTGGTCGACAATGATCTGGAGTGGGACCGTCCCGTGGTACATGTAATAGTGTTTTGCTGCATAAGTAGCGCTACGGGACTCGATTCTCCTGTCACTAGTAGTCTTTTTGTACACTGTTTCTCTGTGAAAGCCAAAGCTAACAATAAACTAGCATCCTCCAGTTTGCCTACAAACCTGGGGCTACATAGTCTAACCAAATAATATTAAAAAGTACACAGTGACATTAAACACTAAAATGCTGGCTTACTTTCTCGTTCGTTTTCCAATTTGTACTCCTGTTTTTGACTCCTTTTTTGTACTGCTGGAGCCACCTTTCTTTTTATTTGTACTGTTGCTTTTATTATAGATAGATAGATAGATTTCTCCTATTGCAATATAAATTCTATATAAGTCTGTCTGCCATAATAGCCATTATAGGGATCTACGTAAGCACAATCAGTCTTAAGAGCAAAAAGTTATTTGGAGTTTTGAGTCGCTTTTTAAGGTTCATCATAAGTTTTGTTTTTATTGTGTTTTTTGTATCAAGCTCTTATAAAACAAATAATTGTTTGCATCCACAATATACAATTGCTGCATCTAACTTAACAAAGGAAACAGTACTGCAGAGCTCTTGGCACATGTCCTCTATTTGCCGTCTTTTTGTCTTCTCTGTCACTCATTTGGTCTAATATAGACAGACACAATGGTGAAGACAGAAAGACCTAATGTTCTTTAGCTGATGACAATATTATTAATCTTTGAAACTCTCAGTCAGTATTTAATACCTTTAACTATAGATATATCTAAGGACTATAGTAAAAAAAAGTTTTGCTCAGATATACAGGTACATACAAAGTATGTTTTATAACAGTATGTGGAAGGGGATAAAATGATGTATAACAATCGTGCATCATCTAGGAGCAGTTAGTTTCTTTGCGCATGCGGACACTGGATCAGCAGACGTCTGGATATCATGTGACGTGATGCTGTGGTGTAGTGGTGATGTCTCTTCAAATCATTGGCTGAGACTAGGCCTTTTACTGGGAAAAGCACACTTTTGTGATTTATGATTTGCACAAGAGTTGAAACATAAACAGGAATGCGAGGATGCAAACAAAGGTTCATGGCCTGTGTTTGAGGTTCCGCTGAGTTCAGATTTAGGTTTTGTCAGGTTGTGGTTTTGCATGCTATTGACACAGTGTGCATACAAGGTAAACTGGAGCACTTTTAGCTCACTTTACATGATCACTAGAAGGGTTCTGATCACAGGTTTGGGGAAATAACACGTTTTTTTTTTTTAGATGCATGTGTTCTTAAAATGTACATGGAGTCGCTATAGATTTAGAAATGACTCCTTTGTCAGGGTATGACTCAAAGTGGCAATTCTGGATTGTTTTAGTGGGTGGCAAGTTTTCAGTATGAGAACTAAAAGTAGGTCAGTATCTATGGTTTGAATAAATATGCAAAATGAATGTTTGTAAACAATATATTTAGAAAACAACACTCATTTAATAAGGATAATGAAATATTAAAGTCATTCACTTCATAAAATTACAATTAAAAGCCTTTTGCTCGTTTTAGATTTCAGAGTATGGCAAGCAAAAAATATAAATCGACAGCAAGCGAAAGGTATAAGATTTATGATAACTTTTGCTTGCCATACTAGTCAGTAGAAAACCAGAGCGTGTCCCTTCAGAAATCTCGTGCCTGATAGTAACCCCAGCCAGCAGATCTGCAATGTGTGCGCGTGTAATGCCGCATTTTTTTCTCTGCTGGGGGAAGGGTGGGAGTTTCACAGCATCATCTGTCAAGAGGAAAAGTGTGCAGCTTCCTCATTGCAACCCCCCTCTTCTTCTTCTTCCATCCCCGCCCTCGTCATTGGTTTGCTTACCTTTATACAGAGGGAAACTGTGTGGTGTGAGCCGTTTCAGCCAATCAGAATGCTTTGTGGTGAGGAGGGGGGCTGGGGCTGGAGAAAGCCTGCATGCCTGTTTGGGTGGGGTCCTCAGGCAGGGGGGAGGGCCCTACTGGGGTTTGAAAATGAATGATATGCTGCCTCGGTTGTAGACTCTGCTACCGGTTCTCCGTGTTTCCCTACCCGTTTAATTCCACATAAAGCAAACGGAACTATCCGCAGGAAAAGCTGTAAGAACAGGACCCAAGGAGAGTTAGAACCATGCAATGTAAGTACCCCGATACATCCATTTAATATAGATTTATGTTAACAGAAAGGGAGAACGCTTAATGCTTGCTTTCAGGCTCACATTCTCACCATAATCAAATAACTTGCTTTTATTTTCATGTTTGATTTATGAATAACATGGTCATTCAACAATAAGCAATACTGAGGGTTATTTAACAAATACACACATTTTTATTTTATTTTTAATTGTAAAACTGTGTTTATTTATTGGTTTATTAATTTATATTAAATACATTTGAAAAATAATGTTTATATATATTTTTCAAAAAGGTAGTAAGGTCTCTACAGACTTCTGTATAAATGGGTGTAACCCTTCTGTTGCTTTTAAGCAGCCCTTCCTTGATTTGTTTTGTTCAGAATTACAATCTTTACTACTTTTTACATACCCAAATAGTGATAAATGAAAAATCTGTATCTTTTCATTCTACTTTCATAGTTATAATTTGCTAATAAAGGGTATGGTTGTTGTCGAAACTGCAGATTGTGAAGACATCATTCAAATGTTGATGTTTATTATATATATATATATATGAAACTCATTTTCATGCTAAATAGACAGCTGCAGCTCATAGATAATAT
The DNA here is from genome assembly GCA_036245035.1 of Adrianichthys oophorus. NCBI lineage: Eukaryota > Metazoa > Chordata > Actinopteri > Beloniformes > Adrianichthyidae > Adrianichthys > Adrianichthys oophorus. The sequence continues at coordinate 13,364,142 of BSAI01000138.1, forward strand.
GTTGGCGTGGTAGCTTTTGTTTGAAGAAATGAGATAAAAAAATGAAGGCAGTGGGGATTTTTAACATTTTTGAAAATATAATTCATTATGAGGGAAAAGCAGATTTTTAATTGAAGAAAAACACATGTTTGTTTATTTAGAAGACTCACATGTTGTCTGCTAATCAGGGGTAGAGAATAAGAGGTTTAATGTGAGCCGTATCCTCCCAACTGTTGCTGTGTTCCCCTCTCTGCATGACACAGGCAGGGAATCACAGCGATCATCTTCTGTTAACTGCAGTCTGTCAATAGGAACTCTGAGAGTTTGTGCTGTAAATCTGCAGCTCATCTGTGACTGCTATTTGAAAAGATGCTAAACAGTATCTTAGAGCTTACCTATTCCAAAGGGTCAACAGAAAATCTGCTTGAGGATGCTAACTGGTGGAAGATATAATGTCACTTTAACCATTTTCAGCACAACGTTGATCAAATAATTGAAACTGTTATTACGCAGCCCAAGTGCCTACCTAGGATTTATGTGGATTCATTTTATGAAAGTGAAAGAATGTGACTTTGATGCTCTAAAACCAGTAATCTTAGTCATGTAAAAAAATGATGATTTACCACAATGGATTAGGGAACTTTCATGGCAAATTGGATTAATAACTTTGATTGTCTTGCTGATTATTGATTGATTATGAAAGACATTTTCTTTGGCCTTCACTTGAAAGGCAAGGGTCTCATCCGATGGAACTTTAACAGGCTCACGTGACAACTTCTGAATAACCATTTTAAAACTTTTTTAAGTTCCTCTAAACATCCTAAAATCTTCTTGAGTTTCACATTGACTCTGCCTTCCACTTTCATTCCACCTTAAAGACAGAAGTGGAGGTTTTTAGTCTTGTCTGGTCTGCTGTAACCCTGCCTCCACATTCATCCACCCAAACTGTGTTTGCAGACAGCTTCAGTAAAAACAGAAACACAAAAATGTGCTATCTATTGTGAGAGATCTTCAGGCTTTTGCACCCCCTCTTAAAGTTTAGGCCACACGACCTTCTTTGCGTGATACAAAAGCCCCAGAATGTCTAAAAAGTTTTCCTCGGCACTGCTTTGGATAGAGCTCAACTAAAAAATTATTGATATTACCGGTAATCCATTTTTACAATGAAAAAACAGACCTAGAGCTACTTCTACACATAAATACAATAAATTGTTTCATGTATTTTATAAATTTTCTAAGTGAAAATTGGCTGAATAGGATTAATCAGTAACCCTGTAGTCTTACGTGTCACTGGCCTTCTTTTCTTCTTTGTATTGTAGTGTGTGTAGTGTAGTCTGACTTTAGCGTCAGTTGACCAAATAGAGCAATAAACGTGTCATCAAATAATGTTATCTCTGTGGCTAATCTAACTTGCAGCTGTTGCAGTGCATTAACAGAAAGACGCCGCGATTCTATTGTATGTAGTCCCTCACAAAGGCAGCAGTAAAGGTTGTATTCCATTGTAATAAGTGTGACGATCGGAATGTATTTGGAGCTCAGCAATAGTTATGATCAATAATTCTTTTTAAAGGCTGAAGGGAGGATGAATTTCCCGATAGGAACTGTCGAACAGTTCAATGTGACCCAAGAGCAACAACATGAGGAGGCTGATTTGATAACAATCCCATGTGACGCTAAAGTGTTGATGCTGAAAGTGTGAAGAAATTAAATAAATGAACTCAGTTCAGGTATTAGTTTTATACCATGTTAACTTGTATCTCTTCTTTGTTTTCTGATTTGTTTTTGTAAACATCTGATCAGACGCCTTTCACTTCTGATCAGTGAGTGGCGTGAGTCTCTTTTTTTTTTACAGCTTGCCTCATATTAATGGGTTGTACTGCAAAGTCATCTCCTATTACAGGTCAAACATAATGGATGATCACAGTTTAATAGTTAACAAGCTTTTCTTCTTTTCTTTTTATTTCAGTGACCGCATTAGAACCCAACTCCATGTCTGAGCCCGTGGTCATAGAGCGTCCTCAAGAAGTGGGCTTTCCGGAACCATCCTTTCCTGCTAGAGATAGTGAAGCTTCTCCTGTTTATGAACACGCGGAAACAGCAAAGTAAGCCAGACCACGAGCTGTGCTGTTTTTGGACTAGTTACAGACTGTAGAGAAACAAAGCTTTAATTCACTCCATAACTTATTATTATTATTTTTTTTTTTAAATAAAGATTCCAAAAAGACATTTAAAAAAAGGGTAGAATCATCACCCAGCTGTTTCACGCAAGTAGAAATGACTGTTATTAGGGGAGTTTTTCAGCACAGTTTCATCTTCCAGCATTTTCCCTCAGATGCAGCGTATCACTTGGGAATCTGTCCTGTCAGAGGGAATGACATGTTCTTTTTCCCCTTCCTTTTCTGTAGCGACTCCTCAGAGGAAGAGTCCACGGGGGAAAGGGACGCAGAAGCCGTTGCTGAGGATGTGCTGGAAAGCGTCGCAGTCTCAGTTCAACAGAGGACAAACACAGAACAGGGTGAGGCCTGTGTATGTTTACTCTGTCTAATTTGCAGCATCTGTGAGGATAGAGCAGCCGGATTTAAATCGTAAATGTCAGTAGGCAAATAGCAGCACGCTCTCTGTTTTGCTGTGGTCAGCGTTTGTGTCTAAAAGTTTTTCCAGAGGAAGCTGAGTCAGAGCCACTGATGAAACAAACTTACTTCCTCTTTCCTCCCCTGAAACTCAACTTTGACACTTTTCCCTGCATTAGTTGGTCATGGTACGATGTTAATGTTATTTAATGCATAAGAAAAGGTGCACTTTCCATATAAAAAAGGCAGTTTTTATATATTATTTTTAAGTCCCATTAGTTGTCACGCACCTAGGTGTATGAAATTTGTTCTCTGCCACTGACCCATCCCCAGGGGGAGATGAGCTGCAGACACAGCCTTGCTTGGGAACCATTGGTAACCCCAATCCAACCCCTTAATGCTGAGTGTCAAGCATGGAGGCATTGGGTCCCATTTTTATTGTTTTTGGTGTGTCTCGGCCTGGATTTGAACTCGCGTCCTTTCAGTCTCAGAGCAGACACTCTACCACGAGGCCTTTACAACCAGGAAGCATTCATTTTATTTTACTTTTTTATTTTTTCTATAATTTTACGTAGTGATGGGCCTCTTCGTTTCTTAAAGTACTTTACCTTGAGAAAACAATGACCACAAAAAAATGTAATGGCGCCCGATAATAGCTGTGTCACAAATCTGTCATGTTGTAAAATTTTAATTTGAAATTGTGTTGCTTGATGTTTAAAAAATAAAACATTTAGCAGGGAGTTGTGTTTAATTTATTGTAAGGTTTTTCACCATAACATTTATGTTAATTTCATATCTTTTGTTTGCATAGTGGTGGCAAAAATAAATCTTTTAAAGAAATACAAATACTTTGTTGGCACATTTGGACATCTTGTGTAGACCAAACCCAAAATAGATCTTTGCTTCTAAAAAAAAAAGAATTTTTTGAGATAAGATAAAGCTTAAAGAATTAGGAGACTGTTAACTTATTCTTTGTATACTTCTAAAGTCAAACAACCTGAACGATGTCCACATCTTTCAGTGAATACCCAGAGCCCAGGTTCACTGCCCAAGACAGAGGCAGAGTTCCCTCTGTGGACGTCACAGGGGGATGCTGAGGTCAAACTCAGGATGGGGGAGTCTGGTTTGGCTGCTGAACCTCCTTTGACTGTCAACCAAATGTTTGCCTCAGCTGTGGAGCGCTTTGGTGACCACACAGCTTTGTCTTGGAAAGAGGGCGAGCAGACAAAAAGCCTGAACTACAAAGACTACAACAAGGCTTGCCGCACTGCTGCCAAGAGCTATTTAAAGGTAATTTTACTTTATTTTTTTATAATTTGGTAGAAATAAAACTATTACATGTAGCTTTTTTTGGTATAATTGCTGTATTTTTGCTCAAACTTTCTACTTTTTGTTGATTATTTGTCAAACATCAACAGCATTGAACATACAAAGCAAAATCTTAATGACCTAGAGCCTTTTCTAGAAAAGCAGCTTTGAGGATTACTACAGGAGCTAATCAGCAGCTAACAAGGCTTGAAAAAATGTTCTGTACTATTTTCCCCCAAAACAGATTCAAAAGTTTAAAAATAGTTTTTCCACACGCTAAAAAGACATTAGATTGGAGCTTTTTGGCCACAGTACTTATAAGCATTGACACATGGGAACCTCAAAGTGTTTAAAATATCGCTGCAGAAGATGGAAATCAAACTCAGAAGAAGAGTAGATTTTGAAGTTTTTGTGCATGTTTTCTTTTTCAGTCAATCAATACATAAAGTCTAAGGCGGGCTGTAACAGGACAAAAGATGTTACAATGTGAAAGAACACTGTTCACATGGAAACGCAAACTAGCAACATCCTGACTTGCTGACTTCTGCTTTTGTTTGTTGTCGGACATGTTATGTAAAGCAGGCTGGGGTTGTGGTTTGGTTTCTAAAGCTGTCTGCAGCAGTGAAACTTATTCATCAGCATCTGATCATATCGGATTGCAACCATTGCAAGAGTGCATGATTAGTTGAAAGATGCACTCCAATGCAAATTGTGTTTTTTGACATGTTTTTGTAGCAGTTTTTCTATGATGGATGACATATATAAAATAATATAAGCTGTAAACTGCATTTCTGAGTATTTCTTTATTTAAATTGTGGTGAATAAGGAGCAGATTAAAAACTGCAGTTTGAAAAAGCTCTCAGTAGTGACGTAGAAACTGAAATGGGCGGACCAAAGTCTGACTGCTCCGCTCCATTCCCGTGCATCCACTAGCAGACAAAAAGATCCACTAAAGTCTGACTTGTCCTCATCTGCGCTGGCATCTGGCTCAAAACTGTGTGGCTGGATAGCTCTGATATTCCTCGCTGGTTTTCTGTTGCTACGCTGATGTTAGCTTGGGCTTGTGAGGTGCCACAAGCTAACAGTAAAGAGTACAAAAAAAGGGATGATGGGATATCAGTGGAGGCTAACTTCTGCGCCAACAGTCCCGCCCTCCCACAATTTAAAGACAAATTTCTGATGACTTCGTCCTGCTGCTCTGCAGAAACTATGTCCAAAAAAACAACTGTTTTTTTTTTTGCCTAAAAACTGCATAATCATAGTTAAGATATTTTAGAATAGATCAAAATATGTTTGGAGTGTGACTTTAAAATTGGTAAATGTTTGGTGTGAAGTTGTGGTTCTGTTGTTTACCTAAAAATATTTCAAGAATTTAAAGAAATTGTCTTTAATGCTTTGATGGTTTAGCTCGCTCTAAAGCTGATGTTCAAAGTTAGTTACTGAAATAAAAGACTGTAATGTTTTAAGTCTTTGCCACAAGTTCTTATGAGATCTTTTATGTCTCTATAAGTGGATTGTTTAACAATGCGATCCGTCTGTTTTGTCTAAAATGTGAGTTTATCTTTTCGCAGCTGGGTTTACAGCGCCATCATGGAGTTTGCATCCTGGGCTTCAACTCTGCGGAGTGGTTCATTGCGGACATTGGGGCCATTCTGGCTGGGTGAGCTGGTTTTTTTTTTCCCAGAAAAGGCATCAATAACACGCTCAGTGTTTTTTCTTGTAAGGTTCCACACGGCACTTGAAAAGATTGTGTGTTTATCTTTGCGTATCTGCATGTTTGCATGACTGAATGAAGCACTTCAGGACCTGAAATATCAGTCTATCAGGTGGTAATTTCTTTTAAGTACGTGACTCGGAGGCTTGTCCTTTGATTGCCTGTTTGATTACAGCCTGAGCCAAGGTTTTTGTTTGGCACTGATTTGGTGAAAGTATTCAAAGAATTTCCTTAACCTGACTCATAAGGTATCATTTTAGGAAGAGTTTGAGCTTGTGCTTTAATTTTTTAAGGAATATTCCATGAAATGTCATAATTTCTTTTAAAAGAGTATGTCTTAAAAAAAATCTCTTTTACTTCCAGTTATCACCCTACAAACCTCTCCTTTTGTTTGAACTAAACAAATACAGCTTTACAGTCATGTTGTTTATTTACAAAGTTTATCTCTTTATAAAGTAAAAAAAATCCTTTGTTTCATAAAAAATAAGACATTTGCCTATAATAAAGGCCAACCACCCCGAGGAAAGCAAAAACAGACCAGTCAAGGTCACATTCAACAACTAAGCTGCTTTTTGTTCATGCAGCATCTAAGTTTCAAGCCAAGATTATTGATGCATTTTTCCAATTGCTACAGTTTATGAAGAAAACGTTTTGGAAATCTGATTAGATGATCAGTAAGTTTTGGTTGTCTTGTGGAAATTGAAAACCTGTGAGCATCTTGGAGTTTTAGCACACAGGCTTGTACTTTATTTAAGAAGAATTTTAAAGGAACCACACCTTATTTGTTCTGTTTAAGGCAACACAAAGGGAGTTTGAACAAGTTAAACCAGTCACGTTCAACCAAGGTGTCTATTTTAACTAGATAAACCCAGTAAAGTTCTTGTTTACATAAAGCAGGGGTTTTGACTTTTTTTTTAAACCTAATTTGTATTTTGGTGAAAAACAAATCATGTGGCGCCAGTGAAGTGCCCCGTGTTGACTCAAAGGAGGCTTTAATGAGTTCTCAGAATTTCCTGAGGCGTTAAGAGGCTCTTATCATTTACTTTTTTTCATTATACAACGTTCAAACTTAAAAATGACTTATCTTGGTTCTTCCTTCTTTCCTGCAGTGGGTTTGGTGTTGGCATCTACACCACCAACTCTCCTGAAGCATGCCAGTTTGTAGCAGAAAACTGCAAAGCTAATGTTATTGTGCTGGAAAATGAAAAACAGCTGCAGAAAATCCTTCAGGTAAGGCTGGAAAGGCTACATTCATACTGAGAAGCCAGGAAGAAAAAAACAAGACATTAAGAGCTATTATCTGTCCGGTCAGAAGTATTTCTGCATGTGATCTTTCAATTTTTTTACTTCTTTAATGAGTTTGTTCCTACAGAAGATCATTTCTGCATGAGCCAACTTATTTTTCAAATATTTAAACCAAAAGAAACCAAAAAAAATGTTGTATTTAGACTTTTTCTGAAAAAAGGGTAATTTTTTGTACCCAGATTGAAGACCAACTGCCTCACTTGAAAGCCATCGTCCAGTACAAAGGTGCACTTAGAGAGAAGAGGCCGAATTTATACACAGTAAGCACACAAGCTGAACACAAGAATCAAAAAAGATGAGTTGCTGGAAATCATCTCTAAGAGGGTTTTTATGTCTCCAACAGTGGGCAGAGTTTATGGAGCTCGGACGCGACGAGCCCGACGCGCCCCTTGATGCAGTCATTTCTAGTCAGAAGCCCAATCAATGCTGCACACTCATCTACACTTCAGGAACCACGGGCCAGCCCAAAGGAGTCATGCTGAGCCATGACAACGTAAGTAAAGACATCCAGGTGCCTCTAAATATTTGAAAACAGGTCACTCGGCTGGCGTTCAAAGCAACAAGTCCTGTTTTGTAGCAGGAGGAATGCACACTGGGGATTGGCGTACAGGTTTTTTGTGGGTTTCTGCACGTAGACAACAAAAAATGCCTCAAAGTTGTCATTTTAATGGCTCTTTAAAAATTATTCTACAAAAATAAAAGCTGACTTTGTGAGTGGAAACAATGTTTTGTACTTTTTTGTCCTCCGCTTGTTTATGTTTGACGGACAGGCTTTAAACCACTTTCTGCTTGCACCTTGAGGTGGAAAAAACAATTTTCATGTCAAATATTATCTTATCCTTGACATTTTTTATGAATGCACAGAGATGAGAAGAAGTGATGTGTCCTTCAGACCACTGTTAAGATTTGATACGCTGCCCTTTGTGTGTCTTCAAATAGTCGGAACATTTCTAGGTCAGAGCTGAAAGAATTATCAGGAAAACAAACCTCTTCTTGTGAAAAATAGTCACGCACAAAGACTGGATTAGTCATAAAGCAAACAGACAATCCTTCACAAAGCCAGGAGAACTTTTGCTTGGGGTTACCACTTGCAAAGATTGCAGACGCCTGTTTTTAAGGAAACAAAATATTTTAAAAAATCAGCTGTTGGGATAGTTGTTTGCTGCTGTTTGTTTTCTGATCCTGATGGATCATTTTCTATCATTTGTCTGTCTAAATAAGTCATAACTTCTCTTATAGCGTTACATCATGTGACTTAAAGTTGTGATTTCTTCTGCTCAGCTGACGTGGACGGCACTCTCCACCGCCAAACACGTCTGCCTCACAGACGGCACCATGGCTCAGGAGGTGGTGGTCAGCTACCTGCCCCTGAGCCACATCGCAGCCCAGATGGTGGACATGTGGGTCATCATGAGGGTTGGAGGATCCACCCACTTCGCCCAGCCAGATGCCTTAAAGGTGAATATTTTTTTATCTGTAGATGACAGGTGTGACAGGTTTGAGATGAAATCCAGAATTTATCTTCTTCGATCCTTCGGCATCCTGACTTTATCTGTGATTTAAAAATCTTTTTTTTGAAAAGCCAAATTTCTCTTTTCCCGTTTTTATTTACTCATTATCTGACAAAGTCAATGAACGCACTTGAAGATCAGCAGGAAACCAAACTTTTTTCATGTTTCTTCAGGGGTCGCTGGTTAACACCTTAAAGGAAGTGCGTCCCACGGCCTTCATGGGCGTCCCACGAGTCTGGGAGAAGATGCAGGAGAAGATGAAAAGTATTGGAGCCAAATCTTCAGCTCTGCGCAGAAAAGTAGCTGCTTGGGCCAAAGATGTCGGTCTGCAGACCAATCTGACCAGAATGAACCAGTAAGTATTTCTTCAGCCGTTTGACTGCTGCTGCATCAATGCTTTGGCTCTGTTGTCTGTACCTTTCTATATGCGTTATTTAAACTTTCTTGGTTGCAGTTCTGCCTAAGTGTCATCTTTTTGTTTTTTATATTTTTCTCCTCACAACTCTCTTCTTTTTTTTTTTTTTGTCTCTGATCAGAAACACAGCAACCGGCCAGGCTCCTTTCCAATATCAGTTAGCCAAAAAGTTAGTGTTTAAAAAGGTGCGCAAAGCTCTTGGCCTGGACCGCTGTACCAAATGCTACACAGGAGCTGCTCCCACCACCAAAGACACACTAGAGTTCTTCCTCAGCCTGGATATCCCTCTGTACGAACTGTACGGCATGAGTGAGTGCACCGGACCTCACACCATCTCTCGCCACGATGCCTTCAGACTCACCAGGTACCACTCTATTTCTTCCCCCCACCCCGAGACGCAGAGTTTTCCTGGCTTGAAAGCAATTAGAACACATCTTTATGTGAATGCTTTGTTTGTGGTAGCTGTGGTAAGGAGATCCCTGGTTGCACAACGAAGCTGGACAACCCTGACGAGGAGGGAAACGGCGAGATCTGCTTCTGGGGTCGCCACATCTTCATGGGTTACCTCAATGCTCCGGACAAGACAGAGGAGGCTCTGGATGCAGAAGGCTGGCTGCACTCGGGTGATCTGGGCAAACGCGATGAGCACGGGTTCCTCTACATTACAGGGCGGATTAAAGGTATTCCTCGCAATGAGATTCTGATTTTTAAAAGGCATCAGTTTGCTTCTCTGTTTTGCATGTCCTGAAGAAGCCTCACAAGCTTTTCAAGTTCAACACTCTCCTCCTGTCTGCTGGCAGAATTGATCATCACTGCAGGGGGTGAGAACATCCCTCCTGTTCCCATTGAGGATGCAGTGAAGGAGGCAGTGCCACTTCTCAGCAACGCCATGCTAATTGGAGACAAAAGAAAGTTTTTGTCCATGCTCGTCACCATTAAGGTAAACATAAGCAATGTGGACTCGCACTGATAGCTCAGATTAAACTGTATGTCAATGCAGTTTGCATGAATGTGTGTAGTTAACAGTCAAAACTAACAAATCAAACTAACAAATCACTCAACACAAAAACATATTGAAGATCACGACGACAATTAAAAAAGCAACAAAAAAAACTTTACATTTTAATAATCAAAACAAAAGTCCATCCTTGGCTTCTCGCCAAATAACTTTCAGTTGAAATGGACTTTTAATTTTTGAAGTTCGAGTTTTGTCAAATGTCTGTTCACCTCTAAAAGTTTTATGTGTAGTACGGAGCATATCCAGTGTCGCTTCATGCCAGATTCATTTCTCTTGAAAGGATGGACAAGCGTCAGCACCCGAACAGTGATGGCCCATAGTACCTACCTTTCTGTAAAAAATAAAAAGTACATTAAAGAAATCAAATGAAAATTTAAAAGATGAAATAAAAGAAAAAATCGGAAAAAAGTCGTAAGATGAATTTGAAAAAAACTCAACTGTTAAAAATCAAACGTCATCTAAGCAGCGATGTCCCATAGTACCTACCTTTTCTGATTTTTTATTTTGTTTGATTTTGTAACATTTTGATTTCGAAAACACTTCATTTTTTTGAAGTTGTGTTTTGGTTTCTGGATTTTTTTATTTCTGGAATGTAATGGTTTTTTTTTATTATTTGTTTTGCTTTTTTTTTTAAACTGTCCTGATCTTTAACACGTCTTTAGGTTGAGGGATTTGTCTGTGTGATTTGGACTTCAGGGCCACCGAATCACCCAGATAAAGCAGATACGGTATCAGAAACAGATGGAAGAGTCACCACTGTATCTGACACATAAGTCTGAAAATAAATTCTTAGTGTGATATTTATTGTTTATTCAGGAAGAGTCAGGTCATGAGATGTGTTAATTCCTGTCAGTGTTTACAGAGGTGTTCCAACACTGCCACCCAGTGGTGCTTAGGAGAAGGGCAACTTCAAACTTGCAGACTGATAAAATTTTTTTTTTTTTTTTAACAAATGGAAGCGTATTGTACTCAATGAAAAAAAATATTTTTCGTTTCTATTTTTTGTGTTTTTCTTGCTACTTTTTTAGAACTACAATACTACTGAACTACAAACAGGCTGGGCTCTAACTTAATCTGCCCATTAAAGCTATAAGACGACCTTAAATTTAAAGTTGAAAAGGAGCGTTTTGTTAATGTGCTCGTCGCAACTTTATTCTCAAACATTACAGAGCAAAACATTGGGGAAGTATTAGTTTTATTTACCAGTATGAATTGCTTATTTTTGTTTGTGGTGATGCAGAAAATGAGTTACAGCCAGAGTTTTTGGATAAATAGGATCTGCCTGTTCTGAGCTTTGAGGTTTGCCTTGATGTTGAAAAGGCCTATTTGGCTTTTTTTTTTTTCTACCTTAGTGCCAAATAAACCCAGAGACGGGCAACCCAGAGGATGAGCTGACACCCGAAGCTGTGGAGATCTGCAAGCAGCTGGGCAGTACCGCCAAAACCGTGTCTGAGATCGCTGGCGGCAGAGACCGCACAGTCCACGCCGCCATCCAGGAAGGAATCAACCAGGTCAATAAGAAAGCAACCTCCAACGCCCAGTGCATCCAGAAGTTTGTCGTTCTAGACCGGGACTTTTCCATCAACGGAGGAGAGCTGGGTGAGCAAAGATGAGCGTGACAGAGTAATGTGTCTGCAGATGACTTCTGCCAAACCAGAATTGTATTTATATAATGCCATTTGTTTCTGTTTAGAAATTTTAAAAGCAAATATTGTGCAGGAAAAATACATTAGTAATGACTAAAATTTGTGCTTTTGTGATACAAATTAGGTCCCTAACTTACACTATCATTTATTTATCATATTTAAAAGAAGCTCTTTTAAGAATTATGATTAAAATATTATAATAAATACAATTCTGAATGTTTGTGGTTATTTTGCATTAGTCTCTAACAAAGTTCAAACAGATTATAATAAAGATTTAACCTCAGGGACAAATGTAAGATTTCAGACATCCTAGATTTAGGCAGTTTAGGTAAAAAAAAAAGCACATATGCAGATGATAAAGTGATTTCTTTGTTGTCCCGTAGGGCCGACCATGAAGCTGAAGCGGCCAGTAGTGCTGAAGATGTACAAAGACCAAATTGACAACTTTTACAAAGATCTGGAGACCCCGGCAGATAACCACCGGGCTCCAAAATAAAAGCTGCCGCCTCCTTTCCGTGCACTCGTGAGGCGCAACACAACTCAGCAGTTCTGCCTCCCTGGAATCACCTATCCTGAATAAAAATCCCGCCTTAAGCTGTGGGCTCTCCATCTTGGTTTACATTTGTGTTTGTTTTGTAGATGAAGACTTGGTGGAGGCTGTTAACTTTATTATTTTTTGTTACTGTAAGATGAAGTATCAGCAGCAAGCTTTTTGATTCTCAACAAATGCTGTAATTATGACGCAATCCAAAAACATCCATATTTTACATTTATATTTATTTAATTGCCAAATTGAGTTTTGTTAATTTTTTCCATTAAAAAATCTTTTTTAAGGAGCTTTAACTTGATCTTTCTGAATGGGTTTGGATTTTTCTTTGTGTTCAAAAGATTCACAGCATTCCACTGCTTAAGTCAAAGCCATAGCTGTTTTTTTTTTTTTTGTCTTTTTAACGTCTCTCTGACTCCTGCATTCATGTAATGCTGTGTTTTATGGCATTTTGTGAGAGTGTTTGTTGCCTGCCTCTATTTTATTAGTCTCTCTATCTACTTAGTTCCTGTTCTCTTCTGAGGGGGGGGGGCACAGTAAATTGTAAATAGTGTGAAAGTCTAAACTGAAACATATCGACTGCTACAATCTAGTTATTATTCTGCTGCCAAAATGTATGTGTCAAAGCTGAAACATTTCAAGATATTGCCATATTCTGTTTGTTCTCATTCGTGGCATTTCTGACAACAGAAGGATTTAAATCCCTAAACATGCTTATTGCACTCCAAACAGCAGATCCTATACCTCTGACATGTGTATATATTAAATTATATGTGGAACTCTGAAGTTTTAAGACGTTCATTTACAGTGAAGGAAATGATGGTGATTCTGGTTGGGTCTTGGTGGGTGGGTTTCCTATGTTTTTCCTGCTCTATAGAGTAGAAAAGAAAAACCAAAGTTTTGGTGTTTAAAATAAGCTGTAATGTACGGGGTTACACGCCCAGACACAAAACTGGATTCACCTGAACCTTACATCCGCAAATGCATCAGGGTGGTGCAACAGAGTGAAAATGGTCTGTGTGTAAAGATGGAAATGTGAATTTTTGCGTGATCATTTCTGCAATAAAATGTTATTTCAATCAACTGTAGGCATTGTGCTGTATCCTGTAATTGCAAAATCAAACTTTTAAAGTCCCTTGAGTGACTTTATCTTTTGTTTGTTTAATCTCAAAGAAGTAGAAAAACGTAATATCCTGCTGTTTATTGCTATGAGACTTTTTTTTTTTTAAAGCTTTCCTCAAAACATTGATGGTACTTTTACCAGAAGCAGGGGCGGAGCTATGGGGGGAACAAGGGGTTGCGGCTGTCCCCCAAGCAAAAAACCTCATTTTGTACACGCTGCCATTCTCATGTGCACCCTTCCAAAGTCGTCTGCCGGCCCCAGATAAAACATTCAACCTCCCCCACTGATAGAAGTTAGCTTTGATTAGCAATTTGCTTAGAAATTTTAGAATTTACTTTTTTTTCAGTTTCATAAAAAAAAAAACTTGCTAAAACTCGAGCATACTTTTTATCAGTTACTTTTATTCTTCACAGCTTACAGGAAAATAAATAACATATTTCACTTGAATAGCATTTATTCAAGTCACACTACTTTTGCTTTTTTTTTTTAGTAGTTTTAACTACTCTTTTTTCTTCCCAGTGTCTGGTTGCTAATTGTACAAAATCTGACTACATTTACTAAATGCTATTTTTTTTTCCAAATAAATCATTAGGATTGTGTTGGATGTATAAATGATTAACTAAAATATGGAGAAGTCACACAAAATATCTAAATAAATATATATATTTTTAAAAGTTTCTTATTTCTTAATAGAGGGCTGCACGGTGGCGCAGTGGTTAGCGCTCCTGCCTCACAGCAAGAAGGTTCCCGGTTCAAGTCCTGGCTGGGGGACCTTTCTGTGTGGAGTTTGCATGTTCTCCCCGTGCATGCGTGGGTTTTCTCCGGGTACTCCGGCTTCCTCCCACCGTCCAAAAACATGCTTCATAGGTTAATTGGTTACTCTAAATTGTCCCTAGGTGTGAATGTGAGTGTGTATGGGTGTGTGATTGTGGCCCCTGCGACAGACTGGCGACCAGTCCAGGGGTGTACCCTGCCTTCGCCCATGAGTAGCCGGGTTAGGCTCCGGCAACCCCGTGACCCTGAAAGGGATAAAGCGGATTGGAAAATGAATGAATGAATTTCTTAATAAATGTTTACTGGGAATGGTTTTTAATTGATACTTAGGTTTAAGGATTCAGACACATCTTTGTCACTTTAATTAGTAATCTGTTCTGACTGCAGACATCCATGCATGCTGTTACCCGTTTTGAAGCTAAAATAGTTAAACATTTATCTATTACTTTATACTATAATTGTAATAATATGTATGTATTGTATTTTAAACTATAGACCCCCCCCCCCCAAAAAAAAAAAAAAACACCAGCTAAAGAAAGAGAAGAAACTTTCAAGTGCCAAATGCACTAATGAATTATTGTATTGAGAAAAAAAAAAAAAATTCTCCACACGCTTAGCAAAACAAAAGCGCCTTCTGGTATCATCTTTATATCTACCATATTTGAAATGCTTTGCTTTAAATGAGTGAAGTGTGAATTCTCATTTAGTTTTCTCTTAATATCCAGTTAGTTTTCTTTTGGTCTCAAGGAGTGAAACTTGATCAAATGTACTCTTAGGGGTGAATAGAAAAAGGTCTGAAACTTTTGAGAAACTACTTTACTGAATAAAACATGTTATTCTGTTAAAGAATCACATAGCAGGCCTTCCTTCCAGCGAACATTTTGTTTGAACTGCCAATACATCACATTTGTTCAGTTCAACAGTTCTGAACCCAGAATGAACCTGAAAGCATTAAATGGGATTTTTTTTAAAAAAGTATTACCGTTTTTCTCTTCTTTCCGCTGAAGACCGTTACATTTATCTTTTAGAGAGAAGTTGTAAACGCAGTTATTGGTTGGCCTTTTCTCCCCCCCGTCTTTATTTGGTGAAATTATCGGCTGACCTGCTGCCCTTTTGACCCCTGCAGTCTGCAGCGACCACAACACGAACTCTCCATGAACTTATCGCTGGGTCACGCAGCGGTCAATGACTGGACACACATACAGGACAACAGTACTTAATGACTTTATTAATAATATGA
Source organism: Adrianichthys oophorus (assembly GCA_036245035.1). Taxonomy (NCBI): domain Eukaryota; kingdom Metazoa; phylum Chordata; class Actinopteri; order Beloniformes; family Adrianichthyidae; genus Adrianichthys; species Adrianichthys oophorus. The sequence goes on from BSAI01000138.1 coordinate 13,379,292, forward strand.
TTTGAAAATAAAAAAAACAATAAAATAACAAGTTCTGTCCTCGTTAACTTGCATCATATGGCCACATGGTGGCATCACAATGCCAAGTTCTTCCTTTTAAAAACGCCAAACTGTTCTTTTGCCTTCCAGTTCATTTGTTCTTCTCATTGTTGTTTTGAACGCAGACGTGGATTAACCCCCCCACCCTCTTTTTTTTTTTTTTTTAGCCCTCAGTTAGAGAAAAAAAAAAGTTTAACCTTTATAAATACAAGCAATCCTGTCCCATTGTCACAGACATGACAGCATTGACAGGAAACACATGGCCCCTCCTACACCGGCTGTTTGCGCGGAACCGTTTGCTCTTCGTAGTCCGCTAAAGTTGCACACAACAAATAATCCACATTTACTGTGAGATTATAGTCTCAGCTGAAATGTTTCACTGCCACAGCCCTGCAGAGTCAAAAAGTGAAGGAGCTTCTGGTGTTTTTATTCTGTTTTCAAATTAATTCCATGTTTGAATGCCCCTACGCCACTACAGTACCCATGATCCTTTGCTTGGTCAAAGACACCAGTCATAGATTTGGTTTAAAAGAAAACAAAAAAATCAAGGCACGCCAAGTGCTGTATTCACCGCTAATAACTCAAAATTATACTTTCGATCATTTAAAGGTTTTCCCAACATCTTCCTCTTAACAGCTTAGTTGATTCTGTTGGAGTCTTTGAGATATGGTCAGAGGGTTTGTCCAAACAGAATCACACGCCTCCTCCATGGCGTTTGAGCTCCAGATCAGCTCCTCTCACTTTGTAACTCTATCTCCTATGATGTGTTTCTTCAGGCTCAAGTTATCTCAAACACACACACACACGCGCACACACACACACACACACACACACACAAATCAAGTGATGACAGTTTCAGTACAGACTCCTATGAACAGGTACAACAAAAAATCAAAGCCAAATGCAGAAAATAAACAGTTTTTTCTTTGTTTTTTTCAATTCTTCTTTTAGTTCTTGGAACCAAATTATGAACTCTGCAAATCGCCCTTCTGGTCCAGTTATATGTACTCAAAGCAGAGGGTAACACAAAGTTTAGCTCATCCAGCAAAAGTTTTTTTTTTTACTACACCTCTTTCTCTGTGCTCAACTGTCAACAGAACACACGGAAACATGGAGAACGTCTCCAATAACAACATCTCATGCTGTAAATAGATCCAACCGGCATGTTTGCTTAAGGATAATGACAACACATGCCCACATAAAGAATTAAATAAAACTAAACAAAATGTTGGCAAAAAAAAAATCAATATTGTATTGCATGTAAATATTGTATAAAATTCTTAAAAATACAGTTTAGGTAACTACATAAGTACTGAAGTCATCACAGCCAAAAGTGCAGAGGTCCATAAATAAAACACTCCTCCTCACCGCTGCCGCTGGAGACTGAATGAGTGCCTGGTCAAGGGTCAGAGTTCATGAACTAGGACTTAAAAGTTCCCACATCAACGTACAGAGAAAAGGATAGAGAGGAAAAGTTGTTCTTCATCAATACCCTCCTATAATCGATGACCAACACGCTCGCAGATGTCACTCACACAGTGCATTCTCAGTGTAGCAGCCTGAAGTTCTGTTGACAAAGGCACACCTTGAGGAAATCAAAGTGGCGTGGGGGGAGACGGGAGAGCAGGAGGGAGGATACGGCGAGGGGGACATAAGGCGGTGTGGATCCAGGTTCCATTTCTTTCTATCGAAATGTCTGTGCTCAGGCGCTGTTTGCGGTTCGGAGTGTGTTCGTGTCGCTGAGCTCGGCAGGCAACAGAAGAAGAGACAGCATAAGTATTAAAGCTATCAAGGCAAAAACACCGTCCACAGGAGGATGAGGAGGTGTGGGAGGGACTCTGTGACACGCTGTTGCGCATAAACGCGCGAAACCTAATGATGGCGAGGGGAAAAAGGGTCACGCTGGATCAAAATGCAAGTTCACCTACAACTAGAAATTTTACAACTTCAACAAAACACTAAACTTGTCTCACAAATCTGGCTCCTGATTGGAGCTAACCATGTCACTAAAGGGCTATTTGAACAAAAAAATGTAAAAGCAGAGGGAATGAAGGAGGTCAACTGTTAAAAAAGATAAAATATTTAGAAAAGAATAGTTAAAATGTACAATAACAACAAAATACTAAAGGAAGACAAAGTGTGTTGGATCTCAAGAAAGAGCATCGTAATATACAGATTATTTACTATTATAACAAGCTAACTCTTTGGAGCTTGTGTGCGTGTTAACAAGGAAAGCTTCATTTTCAAAGCAAAAAAGCTAATTTTTTTTGGAGCGCGGAATAGATTCCGAAAAAAAAAAAAAAAATCACCTCTAATTGCTCATTGTGGCAAAGTCCTGGGTGTCTAAATAACTGGCAGATTTTCAATATGTCTGTATTTTTCATTCAGAGCAAGGTTTTTTTTGCAAGTTTCCAACAATACCAGCTAGTACAAAGACCTTCATCTGCACTTTATATTATTCATCAAAACGTTTTAGTGCCTGAAATCCATCCTAATAGGACTAGGTAGTAACTTAAGCTTTCTTTCTAATTATTAATCAGCTACTTTTCAAAGTGTGTAAAATTATTCATGTCTTATTAACTTCTTGATTGTCAAGTTTATGTTAAAAAAGTCGCTAGGCTTCCATTTAGACAACCGTGTCGCCAAAGTGAATTTATTTTAGCCAAATTTAGTCATTTTTATTTAGACTTTGATTCATTTTAAACAATCAAAGCCATTTTCCTGACAAACATCACTGTGCTGCACACTTCTCCTGTAATGTCACCGACAATGAATGTATGAGCAGGTCTATAAGGTTATTAGGGTTGGATCTGCATGAAAATAGCTGGGGGAAACACTGTAGTGCAGATATGCAAAAGATCATTTTAAAAAAACTATGCACATACTTTAAAGTTTGACACAAATGAATAAATAAAGATGTTTTGCTGCCAATCACCAGCAGGCAAATATGCATAGTGTTTAGGCATTATTAAACTGCACTGAATGTTAAAGTGGAGCCAGATTTGTGAGACAATCTTCTGACTAACTCATTCAAATCAACTCTCTGATTCTGAATCGCTTTTAGCTAAAGTTTTGCTCTGTTTATTTTCCATTACTGATTTTTTTTTTTTTTTTTTTTTAAAGAGATTTTGGTTTCAAATACTTCAGCTTTACATTGAAAGCGTCAAACAGCTTGAAGAGGGAGCCCGGACCCTTTTCAATAACACTGTTACTAAACACACAACGCGGAAAAAAAACAAAAACCCACAGCTGACGAAGCTCTTCCTGCAGCTAATTCAAGTCAAAAACTACCACAGTCACCCGATGCTTGCTCTACAGAAAAAAAAACATAAAAATGAGAGCAAGAGGACAGGAAACATGACCACCATGAATGAAAAACTGTCACCTAGCAAACAAGATGAAAGAGATATCATTACTTAAAAAAAGCTTACAAAGACACTGAAGAGATGTGGAGATGGGGGCCATTAAGACAACACTGGATATTCAGGCATCCCAATTAACACTTGTTTCCCCCCCAGGGAGGGGGGGTTTGGGGTTCAATCTGTGTTGGCATGACTAACAGACCGCGTACCCCCACCACCACCACACTGGGAGTCTCAGACAAAGGCACTAGAGTGGGGCTGTTGCTAGCCGTAGAAAAGTAAAAGCGGTATACATTCATAGCTCACAGGTTCTCTTAACCGCAATCTGGGAATAAATACACAAAAAAGCACTTGTAGAAAAATAAAATGTAAAAAAGCATGGCCTCCCATTTTTTTCTTGTTTTTTCTTTTGGATACTAGGAAACAAGTATGGCTACTTTATCACGGCTTTTTTTTTTTTTTTTTTTTTTTTTTTTCCCTTCCACCGAGAAGGCATATCGGGAGGGAACATCCACTGCTCTGGCCGCGAGCAGTCGAGCCCTTTCATGCACGCCGGTGTAGGGAATAAAGGAGGAAGGGCCTTTCATGGGAGCGAAAGTGGGGTGGGGGGTGGGGGTGTTGTGAGAGGTCAAGGCTCAGCTTTCAGTGCGAGGAAGTAGAAAGGGGGGAACTCAACAAGAACATGTGTTTTCAGATGTTTAGACAACAGAAAGCTCGGCAAACTCTCACTCCATCCATACAGCAAACATCTCAGTGTTTTAGCATGAATTAACAGGACCTAAACATGTCTCCCTTTTTGAAGCACAAAATGGTTTAAAATGGCTTATGTCACAACGTATGCACTCAAGATGCTTAGATTTAAGCTTTAATCTTGTGTACTTTATAGTTCTGTCTTTCATTTTGAATGTGGCTAAAATATTCTTAGGTGTCAGTAAACACAACATGTCACCAGAATATCCAGATAGTTTTCCACTTTCTTGTTAACCTGGAGTTCAATGCTCTATGGCCACAAAGTAGAAGTACCAGTCTTGTAGCCTTTGCTTCAGAAAAAGAAAGAAAACTAGCCAAGTAACCATGAATTAGCTTGCTCACACATGACAGAATACAAAGAAAACTACTTTATCTTTTATCATAACTTTAGAAAAGTGAAATATTGGAAAGAAACTGTCAGCAAATTAGTAAAGTTGCTAACAACGATGCAGAAATGCATTTTAAACTTTCTGTCCAAAGTGTGTGAACTGAACTAAACGGGGTGTGTGGCTGACAGAGAAAAGTGCTTACAAATTTTGTTATTGGTTGGCGTGTCTTTTTGGAAGAAACAACGGTCTCTGCTCAAGTTTCAAAAACAAAAAAGAAGTCAGAAGTCACAAGGACAGCTTTTCCTAAACCTCAGCAGTGTTTGCACACACAGACAAACACACACACACGTACAGACAACTCAAACGCACAACTTAAAGAGTATGTTGGGAAAGAAATTAGCTCCAGCTGACAACTGGGGGAGGGAACTGGAGTGCTCTGCTAAGAAAGGAGTGCGCATGTGAGGAGGGAGGAAGAGGAGGAGGAGGGGAAGTATTAGTTTTGCAAAGGCGGGAGCAATATGAGTGCAGCAGGGAGACTGAGGGGGGTGTGGGGTGAATTCCTCAGCTCTCCACACACTAAAGAGAGTCAAATCCTGCCTGTAGACAGAAGAACGCGTTTCCTCCCACGCCTCCGTCTCCTCCAGTTTTCTCATCAGCGTCACATGAAGGTGGTGGTGTGTGCTTAGGCTTGTTTGTGTATTTGTGTGGTAGTTGTTCAATGCCTCGTTCAGGCTTGTGAGGCTGCTCATGTCCTCCTTAAAAGGCCGACGTGACGGAGCAGCTTCCTCTGCCAGTAACATCCACACGCCGGCTTCCACTTCCTGTCACGTGGCCGTCGCCTCCAGGTAGCTCTGTAGTTTACGGACAGTGGACTCATCCAGTGAAAAAAGGTCAAAGTCAAAGGTGGTGTTGGTCACATTGAAGTGGCCAGTTTCCTCAATCAAGTTCACAATCTGACAGAGAAGAAGAAACGTTTTTAGTCATTTCTTTAATCTTTTACTTTAGATTAGCAAGGAAAAAAAAGTGTGATTTAAAGTCTGATAACAGACCTGCTGTAAGACATTTCGCTCCCTTAACGCCATCAGCCGGCGGTGGAGGTCCACAAGTTCCTCTGTATAAGCCTAAAAGGTAAATGCAGAAGATAGAAGATGTTGAGACCACTAACTGTATACGAGACCTGGACTGACTGACCCCTCCCCCCTGGGGTTTCACATAGAAGGTACTCACTGGCTCCAAGAAGCCAAAATCCTATAGACTTCTACTGAGAAATAGACAGCAATTACTCAGTCACTATAGTTGTCAGAATTACCATTCTTGCTCTGCTACCTTTTCAAACATGCTCTTGTTATTCCAATTTTATTTCTGAAGTGCACATTTTTCAAGTCATAAACTAGCCAATCAGATAACTCAATAGAAGTGAGTGTTCTCATGTCATTCGTTCAAATTGTTTGGCAGATTCTCCCGAGCCCACTTTAAATGATAGGGCTCACTTCCGATTGGTGAGGGTGGTTGCCATTGAACTGTTGACTCAGACGATTAGGATCAATCACTGCTTACTGACGTTGTCTGGCTCTAACGGCGTCCGTAATAAGGAAAAAAAGGGCACCTGAATTGTCTTCATTTTGTTGGAGCAAACAACGTCCTTGTTCAAAATTTTCTGGAATATAAGTTGCAGAACAAAAAAAAAGCACAATAAAGAAGAAAAAAAACATTAAAAGTCGCTCCTGAGTGATGTCACACTCACTCAGTCCTGTTCTCATGTACAGTCTATAGTTGAGATGTTAGAAAAGTTGGGAAAAGACTCCAATTTAGTTGATCAAACTTCTATATTTTATCTTAAGAATTTTGCATCTAGAATAAAGCACATGTCAGAAACTAAAATTAATCAAACCTTAGAGAGAGAACAAAGCATTTTGGAAGGTGTTGCACATTATTTTAGTACATTAAATATCTGATTTATCTGAAATGTTAGCCCTGAACCTACAGCTTACTCATTTAGTCTTCGTAGCTTTTTTTTCTGAGACGCACAGAATGGTCAAATAGATGTTCACCACCACTGAGGTTCAAAATAAAGTCTGTAATTTTCCGAGGACACTTTAGTGTCCTTGCAAGCTAGTTGTAAGAAAACTCTTATCTCTAAATCTGCAAACAAGTAGACTGGTGTGTCATGAAGCCCTTTCAGTGACATTATCCCCTCAAGCTCTCAGCCTGAGGATCACACCTCAGTTGTTTCTCCAAAAGTCAAATTGTTACACCAATGCTGTCTTCAGGGATGGTGTCTCCAAAGGTTTATGAGGCTGGAATAAAAACACTACAGAAGAAGAAAAAATGATATTTTATTTATCTGATATGATTACAACCAACGTGAGAGCGATCCTCTCTCCGGCGTTCTTGTTCTATCCTCTGCCGCAATTTTGTGCTTTAATTTATTTATGTATGTCCTCTGTCATGAGAAAAATGCCACAGGAAAACACCAAAAACACAGTTTTCATCAGAGTGGGTCTTTACACAAACAATCCAAGAAGTTTTTTTCAGGCATAAAATGAAAATGACAAACTGGTAAATCTGTTTGGCAAGCGTGGATTTATTTAGTTATTTATTTTCCCATTTAAACTACCAAACAACCAACTGTTTTTAATGCAGCACGCCTGACCTCAGAACTAAAGGAAAGCCTGTCCTTAATTAAAGTTAAAATCGTTCACTGCAAATAGTAAATCCTTTAGATCTGATACAACTTCCCCTTTTAGACTCTGGAGTCCTTTGAAGTTGTGGCCCTTCTGGACAGAATCTGCATGCTGCATCAGTATTGTAGAGTACAGCACAACATCTGCCCCTTACAAATCACAGGAAAAAGAATGTTTTGTGCTATGCGAGGTTGCTGTCCGTGCAGCAAGGAGTAACAGAGTTGGTTCCAAACTCGCCTTTTTGACTTAAGTGTGTGTGCTTGAGCGGTCGGCCTCCCATTCAGCCATTTTCTGATGTTGTTGCTAATGCAAAGCAGCCATGTGGGAGAAATTTATTAGGGGTCAAAGCTCAGCAGAACCGAAAAGCAAAGAAACCATTTCAGCTCGAACAATCTAAAAACCCTGAACAAAACTGTTCTATGGTTTGGGTTTGTTCCTCTGTTCTTCACTGTTACACCGCTTCTGTTTTTTATAGAAAGAAAACAAATAAAGCCCAAGAAACAACTCGTGTTTTTGATATTTACACAGTAAAACTTCCTTAAACTTCCTTAAAAATGTTTGTCAAAAACTGCCTAAAACTAGAAAAGATAGTAACAACTGGCAAAAAAAAAGATTTTCATGTCAGCCTTCAGAGCTTTAAATTTATAAAATGAACATAAATCCAAAACTAACATTAGAATCGAAGATGGATTTTTCCATGACAGTTTTTTTTTTTAAAGGATAATGCTAAAATTTTGCAGTAGTTTTTTTGGGAGGGTGTAACAATTTTTCTAAAAATGTGAGCATTTTAAACAAACATTCGGATCTCTGTGCGTCATCTGAAAAACCAAACGGTGTCAAACTTTTTATCGTTGTGCAAGTGTATCCTCGTTAAGTTTAAGCTTTTTAAAAAAAAAAAAAAAAAATTCTTTTTTTTAATTTCAGTGCCACAAATTTCAATTTAGGAGGAAAAGTTGGGGATAAAAGTCATACCTCGGGTCTTTGTGGATAATAAACTGAACTAGTTTATTTCGTCCAGATGCTAAAAAACAACATTTACACAAACTTGGAAATATCAATGTACAGTGGTCCCTTGCTTTATTGCGATTCACCTTTTACCTTTTTTTTTTTTTTTTTTTCTCCAGCGTTCTGTGTTGTGCATCATGATTGCCTGTTAATCTTGTCAAACAATCTTCCGGTGCAGCATCTCCTGTACAGAGATGCGGCACATGCAGCTTGCCAGACTTACATAAATCTTAATTGTGATCAGATCTTTGTTTTCATTCTATTCTATTCTAATACTGTACTTGTTTTTAAAAAGGTTTGACCTTTGAGAATTTAAACAAGGTAAAAAGTGTATAAAAAATGTTCATTCCTGTCTGAGAAAGTGTTATAAAGTGTGTAGTAAGGAGTCTTACAGCCTTCAAATACATAATATCTAATATCTATAGCAGAATTTCACTTAAATTATAAAAAAAAATTGCTAATTTATAAGGTTGTCTCCTGTCCTTTGACAGATCTTTAAAAACATATATTCAAAATAGTCTGAAAAGTTAGATACAGCAGCTGTGGTTCATTCACTCACTTACTGAGTACTGATGAAGGGCAGAATGTGTGTGATTGTTTAGGATAAAAAGTTTGATTTACCCCTCCTACCTTGTCGTATCCCTTCTTCATCACCTTCTCTGAGCGGAAAGAAGAATCTGGACTCTTTCTGACAACCTAAAGCACATGGAGATGAGATGTTAAGGTGATACAAATGAAAAGGTTTTAAGGACACAGTCACATGGTGAGTGAGCCTTACCTTGTTGTTAGAGGAGCTGTGTTTCTGTGGGGGCGGAGCAGGGTCTCGACTCGGGTGGTCATCACTGCTGTCACTCTCACTGTCCATGCTGACTCTGTAAGGTGTAGAGGGTGAGTCAATGAGAGGTAATAGACACAGGATTATAGCTGCTGTGCATCACTGTCTTTTTATGTGCCAGCAGAAACCCTCACTCGGAAGAGAGACTCACCGAGAGTTGGATGGGTTGGTTTTGGTGGGTGTCTCTTCTTCTGAGCTGCTGTCATCATCATCTGACTCTGCTGACTGGATCAGCTCCACCATGGACCGCAGGGGGCCTGTTAGAAGGGAACACTGTTAAGCTACGTTCACACCGCCCTCAGCAATGCACGTTCAAGTGGCCACTTCCAATGAAGAGTCTATGTAAACCAGAGTAAATGCACATTTCACCCTTCCTTGTTCAAAACTCTCGCCATCACGCACAACTTAACAAGTTTTTAAGTCAGTTTTCGGCCTATGCGTACAAAATGTGCGCCCATTGAACGCGTGTTGCTAGTTAAACCAGTAGAACTTTAACCATGTTAATGTATGGATGGCGTACCTTTTCATTCATGGAAGTGCCAACCATTTAAAAAATTGATCATGGAGGAAAAATTCTTTATTGCGGATTGCGTCTGGCTGGAATTATTTGACACCATGTCTTTCATCTATCGGAATAGAGCTGGGAAAGAAAAAGCCTGGAGCAGGATTCGTGACATTTGCACCACTTTGATATTTCACAAGCATCCAATTGTGATTAAACTTAATTACAAAGTGATTGTAAAGTACAAAAAAGTACTTAATTACAGCACTAATAAACAGTAGAAAAAGAACAAGCCATTCCTCTTTGTCTAATGTGAACACCGTGAGCTGAATGCAAGTTAAAGAATGCACGTTCAGCACATTCTTGAACGCGTATCACATGCCCGGTGTGAACGCAGCTTTGGACGAACCCTTTAGAACCAGAGTGTTCTAAAGATTTGTCGCATCAAGAAGAACTATACATTCTTTTACAAAGTTAGGGTTTTATCAGTTTTTGGGAAAAGTCAACATATCCATTTTGTATTTCATGTATCTCACATGAAAATCTAATAATTATTACATGTCAGTCACAGTGAACCCAATATACAGGAGCGAAGAGCTACATGGTCCTTTTAAAAAAAAAAAAAAAAAAAAAAGAAAAGAAATTGAAAGAAATATTTATAACCAAAGTCCACAATCCCATTTCATCAAACAACTAAAAATGTTTGAGTTTGTTACAGGCATTCCTCTCCTAATAGTCAGTTTTTGAGTGAGATGAGTTTACTTTTTCCAAACTGGGACTTTTCAAACTGCTGAAAACTAGATCTAACTCCTTATAAATGCTTCATCAACCCCATTTTGGATAGCATTTTCTAACAAAGTGTGTCCATTTTTAATGATTTGGGACCTTTCAGCAGTCATTATGCAACATACTCCTCTGTTAAAGCAAGCTGAGGTCCCTGTACCTTGTCCTTGTTTTTGTGCTGGCTCAAAGTCTGAGTCTGAACTGGAGTCAGAGCTGGAGCTGGAGTTGGAGGGGCTTGTAGCTGCCGACTGTCAGGACAAAAGACAAAATTGTATTTTCCTGTAATGGTCTGTTATGGGTTATCTTTTCCTGTTAGGATCAGATGAAAGCTTCTGTCTGTTTACTGTACCTCTGATTTTGACGATGCTTCATCCTCCGAGTTCGACTCCTCTGAATCTGGAGGTTTCTTGGATTCCTTCAGCTCCTGTGAGTCATTTTTGCTTTTGGCCCAGCGACTTTTATCCTTGGGAGGTTTCTTCTCAGAGTAGGACTGACTGGGTGCAGATGAGGAGGAGACACGTGGAGAGGTACCTGTGAAGGTCCCACCGGAGGGTCCTTTCGGCCCCTCTGAGCTGCCTTTCTTCTGCTTCTTAGTGCTAGGTTTGGGAGACTCGACAGTGGAGGGCCGTTTCCCTGGAGCTTTACACTCCACTGACCCTCCACCTCCTCCTCCTCCCCCACCACTGCCCACCCCCCCTCCTTTGGGTGACATGCCCTCCATTTTTGACTCCTTCAGAGTAAGCTTAGGTTCCTTGAAAGCTGCCTTGGGCAGGACTTTTACATCATCTTTCGCTTTGATATCTGACGGCTTTTTTGAAGACGAGGATGAGGAAGAGGAAGGATCGCGACCGCTTTTGGTGCTTCCATCTCTGTCGTCTCCTTTTGACATGGCTTTGCTCTCAGAGTCTTTTCGTGGTCGCTCACGGTGCTCCTTGGTCAGTTTGTGAGATTTGGGTGCTTTACTACTTCCAGCACTTCCATCTTTGCTGGGTTCCTAAGAAGGCAAAAATGAGAACCATCAACTCTGCTGTCACAGGCAAGGAGAAGAGCGGCTTTTAAATACACAAGCAGTCTTTTCTCCTATTGCTTCTTTTAAATTTTTTTTCTTATGTTTACAGGATTTTTGATTTAGAACAATAAACACTATTTTGTTAACCTTGTGACCATGAAAAGAGAAGCAGGACTAGAAAACAATATTTAGGTTTTGCAGGAAAGCATTTCCTTTTTGTTTTTGATTTTATTTTTTTTAAGTTTCAATAGCAAATAGAGCATGTATTAAGAGGATAAATCCTTTTCAAAAATTTTGGCCAAAGAAACAGCAACAAAAGCTCATTTTAGACTTCCACATAAGTGTGTGTGTGTGTGTATATATATATATATATATACACACACACAGTTATGTGGAAGCTGTTGCATTTAGTCAGTCATTGGTCACATGAATGATCCACACAGCTCCAGTCACACATGCTTGCTTCAAAGATAAAGAAAGTCAATATGAGCGTGGGGCATTTGCTGTTTGCTTATTTAACATGCACGCTGACAAGTTTTAAGCAGTACACATAGACATGCCAATGTACTTAAACGCAATCTAAAACCATTGGATCCAGAAAACACTTAAAAATGTTGAAAAAACAGCCTGTATCAAGAGAAGTTAGAAAAACCATGAGCTCTATGAAAACCCATTTGTCTCAGATTAATCCATTAACACCGGATAATTGAATACAACTTGAATTTCATATTGGCTTTGCACCAATATGCTATGTAAGCTGATGGGCTGCTTTTCTCAGCTTCAAAATCCACTGGAATTGAGTTAACTGCATCCATAGCTGAAGCGTTACTTAGACAAAAAAATGTCAACACTGGAGCTAAAAGAATTAAAGGTGTAAAGAATTGCGTTTTATCAGGCAGGTCTATAATGTGAAAAAAAAACATGAACTCTGAAAAGTTTTTCCTGGATAAATTCCCCACTTCTAGTGGACATACAGATGCATAAAAACAGATGGTAACAATTACCAATATGAGTGTGGCTCTATTCAAGTATTATTCAAGGATGTTCTTGGAAGTGTTGTCATTTTAAAAACACAGCTAAACTATAAAAAGGACAGAAGAGAACTATTTCTTTTATTTAATCTAACCTTTGATACATGAGAGGTCTTGGTTTTCTTAGGATCAGAGAAAGCAGAGAGGGGAATGGTGGGGAGCATCGGGTAATCTGGACTGGGCCTTGAAACAGCTTCTGCTCCCTCAGGGACCACTAAAATCTGTACATAAAGAGACAACAGTTAATGTGTTTGCAGTTAAATTCTGCCTGGTTAAATGCAATATCTAAAAGTATAATTTGGATTATGTTTGAGATTGAAATATTTTATTTATCATGCAAATACTCCAGAGATAATAAAAATGTAACTATCTTTGTAGAAGAAAGTACTTAATTACAGTTTACTTTGCATTTTATGAATGGAGTGGCTTTAAAACATTTTCAAACCTGGCCTCCTCTGTAACCTTACATGTAATGCCTCTCAATAATCATGGGTGTTTTAATGTTTAAGTCTCTGGTTGTAGCTCTGAGTGACTTTTAGGCAGCCTCACCCCTCCAGCTTTGATCAGCTTTTTCCTGAATTCTTTGGTGGGGTTGTTGAAGGTGAGCTTCTCACAGCGCAGGTGGTTAACAGGTGGGTTGCCCTCCAAGTTAAGGAACAGGTCGTAGTTGAAACAAACCCTTTTAGGCTCCTCCTGAAAGGAAAGGAAATAAAAGACGGTTTAAAGTCCCCCTCGAGCAGCAATGGAAAAAAATCAACCCGTTTGTCTTTCTCTTGCCTAGGAACTCTCCTCACATACTCATTTCGCGACAGATAAAAGCTAAATGAATGAACTACCGACCACAAGGTCAGTGAAAACCAGGGACATAGCTGGAGTCAGAACACTGATAAGAAACATTCCTAGGATAAGTTGTAAATTTGTGAAGAGAAGGGACAATTGAAGGGAAACAATTTCCTCCCTTCATGAAATATTTTACGAGCATTCTCGCTGTTATGATGATGTAATGATGACCCATCAAATTTACCTTTCACTGCTTTCTGCAGCATCCAAACAAATTCCTACATTGTTTGTAGGTTGCAGTAAAAAATGTGGCATTTTTGGATCCACAATAGTATTCTCTCAGTCAAGAACAACTAATCTATCAATCTAAACATAAATATTAAAATTAGATTACAAGTAACTGATAAATGCTTATCCAACCGGCAGCAGGTACAGGTTTGGGATTACAGTCAAATCTCAAGAATGTTCGCTGTTTAAGATCACATCCAGTCATGTGACCAATCAGTCATTAATGCGACATAGTAAAGGTTAGCACAGATTCCCCCTTTGTCCTATACTCCATTAAAAAGTTCCATAAAGCAGCATTTCCCAAAGGAAAAAAAAAAAAAATCACAGCTCAGCATTCAGAAAGCTGACATTTTTCCACTTGTGTTCTCACCCTGTTCTTGAAGTAAACCTCAATAGGCATGAGGAAGCCTGCGTAGCCCGATTCCTCCACTTTGTACGGAGGCTCCTTGCATACTGGACACAAACACTTATGATTAATGATACTTCAGGAGAATATCTCATTATTGTTGCTTACAAAACTGTTGTGCAGCATTTGAAGATACATTTTTTACACTTAAACAAGGTGAATGGAGGCCAACAAATGATTAGGCATTTAAAAATAATCGTACATGTTTTCTGAACAGAGCTTAAGGCACAAACAGTAACACAAGTGTGTGTCTTCAAGGGGATATTTTTCACTGAGATATCAGTCTAAAACACCTTAAAGATGTTTGGAAAGTTTCTGATTCCTCTGACAATATTTCTAAACAAACAAACAAATATTTTATCTGTAGGAGTACAGTGAAACAAATCTGGGATCACAGCTTTAAAGCTTCAAGCTAAACAATACAGCAGTTTGTAATTAACAGTTGCCACATTATTATAGTTTAGTATTCTACAAATCAATGCACATCAGCACAGAATCGTTGCAGTTAAACATGTAGCTAGCAGTTGTGTCCAGTTTAAAATACAACATAACAAAACACTAAAATCATGGAAAAAATGTCTCCATATTCATAAAAAACAGATGGACTTAAGTTTAAGGAGGAACAGTTTGGTTTAAAAAAGTGCAGCTTTACAAAACAGCTAAAAATACTAAAACATAAAAAATGCTATTAATTGTTAATGTTTACCACAAATAGTCAACAAGAAGAAAACAACTGTGCGTAAACAAATTAATCTCACAAAACATGTTTATTTCTAAATGTATGTGGAGGTGCTCAAAAAAAACCCCACAGCTATGATAAATGTCTTATAATTAAAGAGTAGTTTAAGAACACGTGTCATTAAAATCTCCCCCTATAAAAAACTGGCATGACAGCACAGAAACAGAAGTAGAGATACAATTTTTAATTATTTGCTCACCTCTCTTGGGTTTGGGGAAGCTCTCATGAAGGCGGAAGACGACCTTATCTACAAAGTGCTGAATGGCGCCAGTCTCAGGCCCTCGAACAAATACCATCCAGTCATGGGTGAAGCCTTCTGATGTCACTTTCTTTCTCAGCTGAGCTCTATGACCCAACTCGAGCTTCACCTGCACTGTACACTACAAAAAAAAAAATTAAATACATTATGCATATGGTACATTACAAGCAAATAGATTCTTCAGTCAGACGGACGGAGGATGAGTGGTGAAATGCTCCAAAGAAAGAAGGCTTTAATTCCAGATGGCATGACTCAACTTCAAGACACGACCTTGGATGAAACTTTATCAACATATTTAGTTTAAAAAGGTAAAAAAAAATTATTTAACAAAAGCAGGAGTCTTTATTTACTCGTTACAAATAATGATTTAAATCTAATTTTTAAAAAACTAGCAACGTAAAGAAAAAGTAGATTTTTTTAAAAGGAGTGTACTGTTTATAACAAACAATAGCAAAAAATTATTTTGCTTTAGACAAATGGTGACATTTTAAGACATTTAAGATTGCCCTAGTTCTGTCAGTTTAAAATTTCTGACAAAAACAGACAAAGAAAAGTCGTAAACCATAGCTGTTTATGAAATAAATCAAAGTGAATCAAGTGGTGAGATGTATCTAAGGGGACCAAAATTAAGCTTTTTCCAATCCCACTTTGAACAAAACTTTTCTCTCTTTTTGAAGTTGGAGGATGTGATACTCCAGAGGAGAAGGCTTAAATGGACACAAAGCTTGACTGGTGTCAGGACAATCCCGTATTGAAGTAAGTGATTAGCCACCCGAGACGAATAATCTCAAAAGGTTTGTCCCAAAGAGGAGCGCATTATTGGGTTACGTCTGTCTGCAAAGAACAATGACTGTAGTGGGCCAAGAAAATGACACTGTGCTTGTGTAAGTGAAAAAGCTATGCAGTCCAAGTACAGAAAGGGGTAAGGGGGGAGGTAAGGGACAGCAGGGCACTTTATGTTGAGAGAAGGGTTGAAGAATGTGGGAATTTGGCCGTAGCAAAGAGCAGCTCGTGAGCTGGGATAGCGTGTGTCTTTGTGCATGTGTCTGTGTGTGGTGGTGGTGGGGTGGCGGGATTAGAGGCAATAGGGCTGAGATGAGCTGGTCTGCACTCTGGTGTTCGCAGACACACAGATAAGCACACACCCCCTGCCTGGCACTCTGCCTGGCCATTCTGTGACTGTAATGTCCTTAAACTCCACACACCACCACACCCTCTCTGACAGACAGTCTGAGTGTCAGCAACCCCCACCACCACCACCACCACCACTCTTCAATAGGAGTCCACAAGATCAGATAGGAAGACATTAAAAATCTAGATAATAATAAACCATTGAGGAACTGAGGTTTAATACCAGAAATGATAAAAGCACGATACGTGAAAGCTTGAAGAACAAATCTCCATGTGCAGAATATCTGATGCCATAGAGCACAGGCGTCCAAATCCAGGCCACGAGGGCCAGTGTCCTACATGTTTTCCAACCAACATGCCATTGAAGCTTCTTATTGGCTAAACACACCTGCTCCAGGTAAACAACAGCAGAAAAGGCAGGATTTCTGGAAAACTATAAGGAGTCTGGTCCTTGAGGCCTTGATTTGGACACCCCCGCTATAGAGTTTAAATTTTAAAAACCTGTTAACATTTGTCAACTTTGGCATTTGTTTGTTGTGCATTATTCACAACAGACATGTGACAAGGGTTCTTAAATGCGAATTTTGTCCATGGTGTTCACGCTTTTTCTTTTACTACTGTTTACTAGCTCATGGTCGCCACCTACAGTTGGATGAGGGTTGGTGCAAAATGTCAAAGCAAGCGCGAATCTAGGTAATTTTGCTCCAGGCTTTTTCTTTCACATCTCTATTCCGATATATGACTGACTTGATGTCCTATTACTATGTCCAATAACAATCCATAATTATTAATTCCTCCTCTATGATCAATTTTCAAACAGTTGATACTTCTGTAAATGAAAAAGAACCTCATCCATACATCACTACCAAATCGGAGTCCCTGATTGGTCAAAGTTCAACCTGGTTAAACTTTCCACATTCAATGGTCGCACATTTTGTTAGTAGACCACAAAAAAGGTGGTAGAAACTTGTCCAACGACATGTGAGCTAAAGAGTTTTTAACGCAGAAGCCCAAAACGTATGTCTACATAGACTATTCATTGGAAGTGGTTGCCAAGGGCAATGTGAATGTAGCATTACATAAACAAATTCCTAAAAAACAAAAGTCCAGATTGGATTACGCATAATTATTTTCCACAACTCAACAAATTTGACTCAGACAAATTTGATTCCTTGGACTGAAGTAAATGTTACGTGATTGTAGTCCAAAAAGGCCCCAAAACTATAGTAGGTTACAATAAGGCAGAAGTTATCTTTACTTTTTGTGTGTGTGCGTGTTTTTTTTTTTTTATTTGTTTGACAAACAATTGTGTCATCTTTGTGGAATAAAATAGCTGTAGCAATCAATTTACTACAAGACAATACTTTTACCTGGTAAGAAAAAAAAGGCGGCGGCGAAGGGGGGGTGTTAATCCAAACTATGTGAGGCATAATTAAATTCTATAAATAGATGGAGACTCAATGCAACATTAAACAAAAACACAGGGTGATACCAATATCATATGACAATGACAATGAGAGAGGATTAAAAATTAACTCAGTGTTAAAATTCCTGGATATTTTAGTAAGCAATCTTGACACTTTTCAATGACTGAACAACAGAGAAACAGCTTAGCTGAGATATATTTATTCAGCTCACTTCTATTAAAAACAAAACACAGGATAAAAACTACAAATCCTGAAGGTTTGGTATATTATTGTTGTGACCTCTACATGACACAGCTCTTATTTCTAAAAACACAAACACTAGCTTCAATGAAAATGAGGCACTCCCAGGTGCCATGTAAATAACACCACTTCATTCTCTCATGTTAATGAATGACAGAAATTATAAATGAAAAAGAACAACAGTAAAGGTTTCTCATAAGGGGACACGCACAAGCAGCATTTCTGAACTCTACTCAGCATTAACCATCACCACAAGTGACAACAAAAAAGTTACAAAATAAAGCTTAAAACAAAATCAACCAAAACCAATTTCTTACAACTAAAAAACTCTAACCAGCATAACTGCAGTTATGTGTACACATCACAAATAATATGCCATGTTTGCTAAGACATCTCTGCTATTCAGTCCTCACAAATTAAGTTGCTGTGTACCAAAATGGTATAACACATTTCTTGGCAAACCAATTTCAACCAAATGCCATGTCATCCACCAACTCTGCAATAAACCTTTTAATTAGGAAGTTTACTTTCATCATCAGGGCAGTATAATATGAAACTATTTCAACTTAAAAGCCGTGATAATGGGACCTCAAACTGTAATCTTTAAAACACAACTCCAAACAAAACAGTCAAACACTGTTATGTTGTGGAGCAGGTTAGTAAGGTGAGCACCGCGACAGTCAGAAAACCAAAGCTGAATGTGACATTTAGGTGTCGAACAAATATTTGCATCTTAAAACAGTTCATGTTGATCTTAACCTACTAGTTTGGATTAGAGTTACATATGTTATCTACCTAAACCTTTTTGATGCTATTTTGAGTAACTGTACCATTGGATTAATATGTTGTTATTTTTTTAAGCCTTTGGTAGTTTAATAGTAGCCGTTTGAAGCTACTTTTGCTATTAAACACCAGTGGTTGTGGTTTTCTTGGGGGTGAATGGAGGATTTTCAAAATAAAATACTTACAATACCTAGAACTAAATTACTGATATAAGATCAAGCAGAAATAAATTTAATGTTGTGTAGATAGAGTAAAAAATATAAATGTTTAAAATATAACACATGGGTCGGACATCAAAAAGTGAACTTTTCTGATTCTTCGACCATAAATCTGGGGGAACCGTTGATTAAACACGAGGATAAAAGGCTCCACAAATTCTTTGACGATTCCCGGCTCCATTAGACCTTCGGATTTCAGGCCACAGGCACTGGAGACCCCGCCTCACCAGCCCAACCTGGAGAGGACAAATCTTTTCCCCGGCGGCTTGTAGCTGCTCCTTAGCATTTAGCCAACGGCCGGCGTAGAGATAAATTAGCTTAGCCTAGCTACACCAAATCTAGATTTAAATTACTCATCTGTGAAAAAAAAAAAAATCCGTATGGATATTGTATAAGAATAAAAATACACAAGAACAGGGTAAAGCTCAGGTGTGGATCCCTTTGTGTGCACTGCTGCGGCCACAGCTATGCAGCGGTGCTGAACGGTGTTGGAAACTGAAGCTAGCTAGCGGTAAATACCGATGTATGAGTGCCCAGCTAGCATAGCTCCGGAGCCAAACAAGTACATTAGCAGCAGCAGGAGCATTTTTCTTCTTGCTAACAGAAAAGAAAGACCCGTTCTTGCCCTCTGTTTCACTTATTCAATTTCCAAGGTGAAAAGTTTAGATTTCACAAGAAGACGCAAAAGTCACCGTACCTGGTTCTCCATGTTTCTGTAGCCTCAGTGATTGTTGTATTTATTTACAGCTGTGTTCGCGGAGGGTCTCCCCTGCCTGTGCTCCTCATTGTGTGTCAATCCAGCCCAGAAGCGGAAGACAGACGGCTCCCCTCCCCTTCCAGACGACTGCTGGCAGGCGACCAAAAACAGAAAGCTCTTTCAGCCAATCGCTAAGCAGGAAATTCAAGTTGGATTGAAGATAGCCAATCAGGACACAAAGAAGGCGGGTCAATAACTGAGCCGCAAATACAATAAAGTGTTTTCTGGTGGGTTTTCTCGAGTGACAGCCAGCATGTCCCAATGGCAGGGGCCCAGTTTCAATTATAAAATGTGCATCGTGTTAATTGATTTTTTGCGATTTGTTTGTATTGTTACTGTTGAAATTAGTGCGGCTGATGACAATGTAATTAACAACTCATTTTGTATTGTATTCGAACAGTTTGATTAATGCGAAAATATTCCACAATTTCTGTACATTTTCAATGAATACTACTTAAAAAACTTTGTATCTTGTAGCTGCACTATTTTAAGCTTGGTCTAAAATTGTAACTCACATAAAAGCAAAACATGCAATACTCATGTTAAAGACCAACTCAGATGAAAACTATGTTTTCTTATGTTTTTATTATGTTCCTGTAGCATTTTTCTCACAATGGAGGACATTTATAAAGAAAATTAAGCATAAACTTGCATTCCTGAGTATTTTTTTTTCACTCAAATTGTGAATCAGGAGTGGGTGCTGTTAGAAAAGCATGTAGGATGATAATGTTGGACCTACGTTGGCAAGCTATAACCCCCTTGCTTCTGATGCACTTGTTGACAAAAAGATCCTTATACTTCTTCATTTTCCTTATTCGAGCTAGCATCTGGCTCAAAACTGTACGCCTTGATAGCTCCAACATTGCTCACTATTTTTCTTGGACCACAAATGTTAGCTTGGGATTGTGAGGGGCTGTAACAATTGGATGTAGTAAGTTTTCAATTTTCAATGCTATCTCAAAAAGTGACTGTTTTTTTGTATAAATCCTGACTACAAGCAATGCAAAGGTATCCTCTGTAAAGAACATTTATAAACCTGAATATCTCAAGCACTGCATACTGTTTAATTACTCCAATTGGCATCTACTAGGAACGTTGGGACTTTTCAATTATACCAAATATGAAGGGGTTGGGATCTGGGAATTGTAGATATAATAGATTTAAAAAAAATGTGTATGGACAGTTTTTTCTCCCTGCTAATCAGGAGGATGTTATGGCAAAAGTTCTGTTAGAACTGGGTTCATTTTTGGCAAACCCAATTTTAACAGCAGTTTTTCATAATTACTGACAAAATTTAAACCATTTTAAGACTATTCCACATTTTCACATCTTAGAATCAAACTTCCAATTGAAGATATCTCTTTCAAAGATTCCTGACTGAGTGTCTATATTGGTCAAATCTCAAAATGACCTTTAACTTTGACGTGAGATTATCGAATCTCAGCTATGTGATAAAAGGTCACCACTCTCTGGGGTCTTTCCTTCCTTACTCTGCCTACTTCTCAATGATGGCTGGGGGAAATGGACAACCTGGCTGCCAGACATCAAGAGTAACACTTAAATTCAGTGTAGAGAATTTTAACTGAATTGCAAGCTCCCACTCAGATAATAAATGCATATTAATAGGAAATAAATTTGAATTGTAGATATGGCACAACTGTGATAGTAGCACTGTAGCATCTTGTTGGACATTTTCTTTTGTTGGCTTCCTCTCAGACTTTTTTGCTTTAGCATATTAGTAGAGTACAGAACACTAAAGTAAAACTAAAGTTATGTGGCTCCCAAAAAACACACCTTGCTGTTTATGAAGTGTGGCACTGTTACAACATATGCTTGCTTTATTTTTTTAAACCTGGTCATGGTCAGAAATAAATGAAATCAGTAATTCTCTTTTAGATTTCCCCTAAACATTGACGAGGGAAACCACTTTCTAATTCACTTGACAACTTGTTGAAATTGTAAAAAAGGCAGGAGGAACGGAAATTAAGGTGATTGAATTAGGAAAAAATATGAGGAAAATAATTCTGGGCTGAGAACTGCCGTAGAGTTCATTTTATAAGGAAATTCACATAAAAATTAAAATAAATGTCAACTGTGCCTCTTCATTTAGAGACCTCTTTAGATCCACTGCTGTGAGGGGAATAGTAGTTTTGCTCTGATTTGTCTCATTTTTTCCTTTTTTTTTACAAGCTTCACCAGCACTGAGATCTGTTAGATATTATTTTCAAGCCAGAGAATGGCAAGGAACAATTTGATGAAAAAAATCTTTAATGCTTTATAAGAAAAACAAGGCATAAATGATAAAAATATTGTTGGAATACATGTGTTGCTCTTTCACACATGCACAACCTTTTTTTTTTACATGTCTTGTTTAGGCAGCAGCACGCTTTCCAACAGCAAAACAAACATCAGACACGGAATTTTTCTGATTTATATGCTCTCATTTTCATGTTTACCTATTAAAGGATCTTAAAAGAGAATATAAGCGCTGAGAATTAAAAACTTTTCCTCCAACTTTTCCTCCTTTTGTACGTTAACATAAATTTTGTATCTGTCAGTTTAGTTTTGGCTTCATCTATTGAATTTACCTGCATGAAAAAAAACGACAAATTGTTGCATATTAAAAAATTAAACTTGTTTTGGCATTTCAAAGTGACATGGAACTTAATGGGTCGTTGCTGCCCTCTAGTGACAAACCACAGAGTTTCACAGAACATTTTTTCAAAATAACTGATAAATTGTGTTTGATGGTTTTTAATTTAAGTCTGTGCTGTTTTATATAGTTTTTTTCTATGTATTTATTTATATCAGAGTCAAACGAACACTTCTTTATTCTGAAAAATGAGTTTTGTTGCTCATTTAAACACATCATTTCTTACCCAACTGTCATTCCAGGAGTTTGAGCAAAGTTGACATTGAAAGACTTTAATTTTCTATTATTGTTGGGCTTTTACCTGGGCTGAAATGTAATAAAACATAATTTAACTAAAGTGCAAAATTCTATGTTTTAAAAAGCAAACATCAAATAGCCCAAAACAAACAAACAAGCAAACAAAAAAAGTCAAACCCTGAAAAAGTTGCAGAATCTTTGTCTTGTGATAGTCAGTGTACACAATGGAAACTTCAATCACTGTAATCCATTTAAGAGTTTCACAATCTCCCCCTCTCACTTTATTTCTTAAACTTTTTCCACTACCGGTTCATGTTGAAATGCTGGTTTAAAACTATAAATCTTAATATCTTAGTTTCTCTGTCACATTATGCAGCAGCATAATTTGCTCTGTAGGAAGATGGTCTTCATCATTTGGTTGCTGTGCTTACAGGTTGATGCATATACCAGGATTAAACCTTAAAAAGAATTTCATTGACACTGTATGCAAGGGGAAAACGTATTTGTTCTAAAGCTGGAAATGAGAAATTTACCGAAATTAGTTTAATATTCAACAATTTTGACAAAAATTTTAAAATGAAACATTTTCCAACAGAAAGTCACCAAGTTAATGAACAAAAACAAGATGCTTGAGCTTCATGAAAATTCAATGCATTCCCAGAAAAAAATGAAAGTTACATTTCTTCCACTCTGTCTTTTTCATTGTTTTATTTTTTAATAAATACATGCTTAGTTAAAAATCTTCCAAAGATCATAATGAAGTTTGGTAAAATCTCAATTTTTATAAACATGAAAACAATAAGACCATTAAAATAATATTCCATTTGTTAACTTTTTAATTCTAACTTGTGGTGTGTTAAAGATTGTGTAAATAAAGACTTTAATTTTTAAAGTTTGGTATGTTTCTCCTCACAGCATCACATTAGGGTACTTTAAATATTCATGTTATTCCTGCACTTCATTACGCTAGTCAGCGTGTAGTTCTTCAGAGGGATATTGGGATAGATTCTATATATTGCAGTTTGTAACAATGCTCAAATATCTTTAACAGAAATTTTGCAAAACAATTTGCAGGTGATGTCGAGGTCATGTCGAACACACCTGAGGAGCTGTCAGTGCTTAAACATGAAAAGTCTATGAAACACATCAAACAGACAACTTTTACAAATTTTACAGGATTATAATTACAAATACAACTAAAGTGATGCACCTGCTTACAAAAACAAATCTAGACAATTAGAAACCTGATGAAAAATGTAAAAAAGTAAAAAAAAAAAGCTTAAACTTTTGGTATTCAAGTATTGCCGTTTAGAATCACCCATGCCTTAGGAGCTTGCACAGTACATCAAATCGATTAAGCTGCAGTGAAAATGAACAAACACGGTAAACAGCGATAGCATACATTGACATTTTCGCAAAGACAAATGATAACAAGACTAATTTAAGGTAAAAAAATTATCACAAGCCACACAAGAAACCACGCTGACATTCTAGTTGAGTGCAAAAATGCAAAGGTTGCAGGTAACACAAAGTGAAAGAAAGATGGCAGCATAAGTAAGATAAAGAGCACACATAAAACTAAAAACTTTTAGAATGTTTTTTCTATTACCAGAAAGATCTTGTAAAAATGTTTTGAAAATGAATGTAAAAAAAGAATACTTATTTCATTTCAAAATGAATATGCAAACACACTTTCGTTATAAAAAAACATCATAGTTAAAATATTTGTTTTAACATTTTTGAAAAATAATTATACTTTTTAAACTTTATAACTGTTACTACTATGCACAAAAAAGATTGCAACAAAACATGCAATGATCACATTCTTTCTCAGTGAAGTACAATTTATGTAAAAGCAATTAACCCACTTTAATAAATAATTTATTAACCTAAAAGCCATAAACTTAAAGCTACTACTGTAATAGACACTTTTCCTAAATAGTTAAGTGCACAACTTGCTAAAAGCAATAATAATAATGATATGTAATGAAATGGTTAAAATATTCATGACAGCTGATGTCATAGTTTTAATTCTATATGTACTTAATTCCTCACCTATGCTGACTGCACAGGCAAAACATTTATTTTTTCTTAATGCCTGTTGTTGGAAAGCCAGAATTATACCCCAATAAATATTTGTTTGTGGATCACTGTTACATTTTCTTTTTTAAACACCCTGATTCAAACCTTTGTGCAAAAATTGTACAGAAGAAAAAGGCAGCAGAGAGTTATGCTTGGATTGCTACGAATGTAGTAAAATCCGAAATTATTTGTCAAATTTGAATTGAATAGGTATGTTTAACCTTCTTCCCTTCACATAAGTCAAATGTAAACAGTCCAACAATTAACTACAATTCTATCAACATTGCTTTCTGGTTTTGGGTGTTCCTTTTAGAACAATGTGAGGAAGTCCTATGGTCCATTTATCGGAGGGCCAGTACTGCAGTCCCGGAAGGGAGTGTGGTATTTCATTGTTGGCATCCAGGTAAGCAATCAGTGTGGTGGCATGAGCCACAGCCATTACAATCAGAATGTGCCTGTGAGACAGAGAATAAAACAAAGGATACTTATAAAATGTTATGGTTTACATGTCACAAACTGTTCAGGTTTTCAGCACACAACCTGCTAGACCAGAAAGGCAATAGTTCTGATTAGGGGTGTAACGATTCATTTTAACAATGATATGATTCATATCATAAATTCATCGTCATCTGATTCGATCCAAATCACTGACCTAAAATGGAAACAGGACATCTTTAGCCAAAAATTCAACCAGTGTGACTCAGAGGTAAATACCCGAACAGTGCAGGTGAAGTTCCCAGATTCCTTGTATTTCTTGCAAGATAATTAAGTGTAAACAAAATATTTGAACAAACAAACAAGTAAACAAACGTGAATGGCCAATCAATTCACATTTTAGTTTATCAAGTTCCTCACATTGTTGTTTTTGCACATAAAAGCTAAACAAACAGAACACTTTACCACGCTGTATGGTTACATGTCTTTGAAAAATTCAAAGTGTTTCCACATATTGGACTGTAATGATGGCTTGGTCAAATTTGCTGCCATCACATGTGTGGTGTCCTTTGTGATGGAATAAACCTAAATAAACTTACCATGCCTCAATCCAAATGGTACTTTTCAATATCCATTATAATCGATTTATTTCATATAAACCCTCTCAGGGCCAAATTAAGTCTTAGTAACAGCATTTAGCAGTTGCAAATCTGAAATGCTTGCCCTGAGAGGGTTCAAACAAATTTCTAATGGTATCGTTTGATTCAATTACCAACTTGCCTCACACAGATCACTCTGGTTGGAGTGTCGGAATAGAAATCGATTCATCGATTAAGTTGATTAATCGTTACACCCCTAGTTGTGATACAATTCTGCAGAATGGTTGTACCAGATGCCGTGCAGATAGCAGAAGTTTAGCTGCTGCCAGAAGCTGCAGCTGAAACGGTCACTGATCCAGCAGGTGATGGCGAGCGCCCACAGAGCCACGGACAGCTTGGCAAGGCGCAGAGCCTTCTGGTCGGTGCAGCTGAGATGATGAGAGGATGCTCGCAATCAGATGTCAATAAAAACTGCAAGCTGTCCAAGTTCAATTTCTGAGCAAAAAACTCTTTTTCTCACCATCTCATATCAAGGGCCAGAGTGTAAAGCAGATGGAGGCCGAAGCAGTTCAGGACATAGGCGTTGACTGTTGGTTTGACAAACGACGACACTGAAGTGATGACTGTGATGGTGAAGACCAGCTTTGAAAATGTGGTCCTGAGGAGGAAAAGTTTTCAGATAAATATCATCAATATCACATAGCGTTGGAGCTATTGTCCCACCTAATCCCTTTTCTTTAAGGTAAGAGGATTCAGTCATCCATGTATGCGCAGGAAGGATAGCCATTAGCTTGAAAAACTGGAGAATGACTTTGCATTGTTATTTGGTGCTCATCAAATTTTAATTTCTCTCTCCCATCTTGCTATTAAATATTCATGCAATTTGGGTGGAGACCTTTTATGTACAAATGCTTTCTGTCTCATTTGAGAGCTGACGTCAGCAGTGTCGCATGTGAGGGTTGCATCTGCAAAGGTGGTTGGCTCCTCAGCCATGAACAGTTTAGGTTTCACAACCGCCTGCTATTAAAGGATTTGTCATATTTTAAAACTCTCTTGAAAGGGTTACTGAGTCTGTGTGTGTTCAAGAAGTCACTTCTCAAAGACCTTGGACTACTTAGTGTACAATCAGATGAAAAGTTTATTGCTAGATTCATTTCCATACTTACCTGTCTTTGATGAATGAGGGGAAGAGTTTACGAGGAAACCACATGGAATATCCCACTGCCAACACCCACACGATGGACAGTTCGTCCAACATCTGACCGACAAAACTAAGAGTCATGTGAAAGTACGCAGAAAAAAGCCCTGCGGAGAGGAGGAACACCGACAATTTATGTTCGTGCTTTTATTTTGTCAAAAGCAATCCAATAAAAAAATGAAGGGGTTTGTAGAGTGACAATGCAGGTTTTGCATTGAAGTAACACTGCAATTAACTTTATAAAGAAAAAAGCAATTTATAGTCCAATAGTCATGAATAAAAACAAACAAATGACCATTTTGCTGTCATTGTATGAGTCATGAAAGGTTTTTTTTCACCAAAGATAAAAGGAAAACACATAACTGACCAAAAGCAATGGTATTACAGATAAGTACATTACAAAATGTATTATTATGAATTAAAAGTACTGTCTACTTTACTTAGAATATGTGTCTACAGTACATGCCTTAAAAGGGCACAGCATTCTGCAAATAAAAATCAGACTCTCTGAGCTTGAAAAAGACTGATGCTTTTAATTTTAAATCAATCAGTCAATCAATCAATAATGTCCAGACACATGGGGAATATGCTTACCTGAGCAGAATTGAGTATAGTTCAGAAAATCAAATGCAGATATTTTACATATTTACAAAATATATATTAGTTGAGTTAACTTTTAAGTTATATCTGGATTGTAGTAATTTATGATACAAAAATAACAGAATTGCAAGAATAAGATAACTAACTTATGATGTACATCAAATATAAAAATCTACTGAAATTACTGATAAAAAAGAAGAAACTTTACCCTTTTAGGTTAACCAATCCAAACTGTTAGAATTTTAATGTTGGGCACATATTCCCATTCACCTGGTGCTTTGGAAATAAACACTCATGCATTTGGTAAAAGTATGTTTGAATGTTTAACAACTGTTAAACATATTAAAACAAACCCCAGTGTCAACTCAGAGGTGAATTCCTAGTGAACTACTGTCGCTCTGCAGAAACTATGTTCTAGGAAACGACACAGGTTTTTGGATTTGGGCTAAAAACGGCATAACCATAAAAAAAGACCACTGTGAAATGATTTTAAGTTAGATCAAAAGATGAGTGGAGTGGGGCTTTAAATATAAAGTATTTAGCAAATCATCTTACCTACAAAAATCATCATAATCCAGACAAGGTGAATTGCCAAACTCCTCTCTTTGGCATAAGGATGCAGCAGGTAAAGCATGACAGGTGAGATAATGAAGAAAAAAAAACTACTCATCTGAAAAAGGAAAATAAAAGTTATGAATTCACCGAAGGGAAATTATGCAGGAGGTACTTGATTTAAACATGTTAGATTCAATGTTTGTTGGTTTTGGCAAACTTACTGTGTTAAAGTACTCTACTACGTGTTCGGAGTATTTATAGTTGTCTTCGCACCAGTCAATATCTGAACTCTCATAGGCAAAAGCCTCAGCCATCTTCTCATTAGAGCAAACACCTGCAAGACATCAAGAGAGGAACACACCTGCAGATTTGTACATTCAAATAAGCATGGTTATTCCCAGCACCACGTTTGCATGGAAGTATTGGTAAAAAAATCCCCTCCCCTCTATGGGGTAAGAGTACCTGCAACTTCATGCATACATTTGTAATCTAGTTCTTTCAATTAATAAAACAAAAAAAAATCCATTTTGTTTCAGTAATTCTTATTGGTACTGCTTTGGGATAGAATGCAAATTCAAACACACCACAAGCCTTTTAATTAATAATGTTTTGCAAACCACTTCGAGAATCCTTTTTGAATCCAGTCTTCAAATGTTTTTTGGATCAGACCTCAGTATAAAAAAATCCTTATGACTGAAACCCTTACAAATATGCTTCTTATAATGCTGAAATTACAAGGGTGTCTTTAATATTTAAGAAGTGATGTTTAAATTATAATTCGTTTACAAAAGCATTGCACACATGGAAGAAGGATATAAAAATATAAATCAAAAGCCAGTGCAGATCCTTAAACCATGAATACATTTATATCTTTGTTAGTCAAAATTCTTAGTTATTAATCATTAACAACTATTCATACCTGTCATACTCAGTGTTGCAAGAAGTTTTACATTAAATTCAATCCAGTCATTTCAAGGTGAAGGAAATTTGAACATAAAAATCATAGAAGAAGGAATGCAGACATTTGTATCTGACAGAGGTAAAGGTTGCAGACGTTTAATGTTTTTGCTTGTCATTTTTTTTTACAGTCAAAGTTCTGGTTTTGTTTTTAAATGAAGACAATCAAAAATCAAGCGCTAAAGAATGTCAGCTTTCTTTTAAGACCTTATTTTTATTTCCTTTTTATCTCAGAGATTACATAAGAATCATTTTATGATAATGCAATACTTTAAACAAAACTTTACTTGGTCAAAAGAAATCATTCCTGTAAAGGCACTGAATTAATATGCAAACAGTGTTTAGGGAAATTTTGTGCCATCAACACCAAAACAAAATAATGTCACTACTTGATTACTAATGAAATGGGTAGGGCACTTGGATATATACAATAATTTGATCAAAAAACACCTAAGTAATTTTTCTGCTTCAAAATGTTTTCTTGTGTTTTGTATTCCAGGTTCAATATATAATAATACCGTTCAACTTCTTAGCTGTTTCCTGTATTCACATTCCAATTTTTGGTTTAGTTGTGCTTTTTTACACCAGTATTCAGTTTGTCATCACTTCTTTTGAACATATGCTCATGTGTTTGGTATTCAGTTACTAGATGCTCTTTGTACTATTGTGTCAAGCTTTCTAGTTGTTTGCTTCTCATGCCTAACAGTGGAGCATGGCTGTAAACCAACAATGTTTTGAATTTCCCTTCCTTGTTGATGAATTTCCTTGTCTGAACTGAGCTGTGTTTAGAACATTTTTGCTCCTACACAATTAGATCATAGACTTTTATCTTGGTTGTATCTATTGAGGAGATGTCACCAAACATTTAGAGCAAGTTTAGTTTTAAATCTGCGTTTGTCTGTGCGTCTCTTTTCAGTTACCACATTGTTATTTTGTTCCTTTTGTGTCAAGCTTTCCAATGGTTGGCTCAGTGTGAACCAGGTTTGCTCTTTCACACTACCGTGTAAGTACTTTTGTCTGATTCCTGCCAGCACTGATGTGTACCTGGAGTTCAAGAATTCTGCCTTTTTGTTTCATTTTCATCACACAAGTCGGCCACACCAAACTGATTATATGTGACTGAACCAAGCCTCGTCAAATAAACCCGCTTATCTATGTTCCAGAGTTCTTTCTGAGACATTCTTTCACTCTGTTGAATGGACACATACATTCTCATTTATAGATGAATAGTACATTTTCACAGCTATAGGCTAATATCACCTAAAGCAGGTAGGTAGAAGACTGGAAAAGGCATAAAATACTAAATCAAGCAAGTACATCACTGCTTTTTAGCATCCAGCAGAGGAAGAGTAAATAAATCTTTTAAATTACAGTGTGGCTGTCCCATAGCGTAGTATTCTAATTTGTTTTATTGACAAAGAAGGACTCAAAAGCAAAATCATGATTAAGTTAAGATAAAAAAACGGTACTAAAAGTGACCAAAAAGTTGGAATAAAGGACAAACGTTTGTGTAGTGTTTTACCTCCCATGCTGCGCTCGTGTCGGCCTCCTGTCAGTGCTGCCGCGCTCCAGGTGAAGCTACAGGTGGATAACAGGGGCGGGGCGTCGCAACGAACGGAGTGACGTCAACCGGTTGTCAAATGGTATGTTATACTTTTTTTCGGGACAAAATGTGCATATTAACGTATAAAAAAAAGGAAAAAACCACAAGCATATTAGTGTTGTTTGTTTGCATTAAAATGATAACAAAAAAATAAAATAAAGAGAGGAAAAACGAGACTCACTTGATGACGTTGGTTAAACCAGGCTGCTGCACTGTTTAATCCCAAATCTTTCTTAAAGGAAGCTCAACCGGTCCATCTGCCCCTGCAGACCCTTTTGTATGTCACAATAAAAGTTGCAGTTAGTGAGTAGTTGAGCAGGAATGTTTACTTTCCTAAAAAGCAACACAGGTTTTCCATCCAGCACTTGTGAGGATTACAATATTTTAAAAAAGCAAATAAAAGTCACATTCACTTTGAATTAATTTCTTAATAGAACTAAATCAAAAGAGTTATTGAATTATTTTTAAAAAGTGAGGTTTTGTCAAAAGTGTTGTTAACAAGTGCTTTATTGTCATTAATGATGCAGAAAGGATTTTTGTTTATTAAATAAAAAAGACTTAGCTAATGTAGTTAAATGCATTATCTTTTAAAGTAAAAACAGAGTGAAAAATAATACAAAATGTTTTAGGAAAATTAATTTTAATGTCGTAAAGCAAAAGTCAACAGAGTTGCCCAGTTTCTAAATTGAGGGGGAGTGGAACTGAACTTTAAGTGAAATTAAAATGCAGGGAACATTAGAAGTTACTTTTGGTACAGTTTTTGGTGTAAGTTCTGCCTGACATACTCTTGGAAAGACAGCAAATGGGAAACCAGCACCAAGCCAAGGATTTGAGCAATCCAATTACAGCAGATCACAGAGCTTTAACCCTCTGAGAACACACATTCCTGCATGGACATTCCATACCCAACACACATATAACACACGCCTCCATGCTCTCAATCGCTTTCCAACAAGAAAAGGAATCATCCCGCAACTGTTCTCACAACAGAAAGGAAAAGACACGTTTCAATTCAATGAGTCAGGATATGGAAAGATCTAAAACAATCAACTAAAGAAACCAAATCACAAATCAACTTAAAAAAATTACTTGCTACAAAAGTACAACCAATGAACCTTTTTGTTTATTTCCAGGTATTTAGAAATAAGACACAAACTTGCCAGTGTCTGTTATTCTAAGCTAAAGGCTATATCATAAACCACAAATATGCTATATAGCAGATATGTATATTTATGTTTAGATAAAGTACTTTTTTAAAATGATTTTTTCCTTCTTTTTTTACTTTCTTCAAAGCGTGTTAATGTGGCACAAAAGTATTCTATTCCCTTTCATTTCTAAGGTATAAGTAGTAAGATGCTTTGTTTTTGTTGTTTTATGGAAATGAAAAGAAAAATAAAATAAAAGATATGAAACATAACATCTTGGTTTGCTAAAACTTGTGCATGTGCATGCATGACATTCAGACAGTTCTTCTGGGAACTGCCTCAGTCAGTCTGGCAAATTTAGATTGGAAACAACAAGCTTGATGTGTCAGTCTTCACTGCTCTTAGAGTCCAGTGGACGTTTCATCACTGAGTCCAACCTCTTTGGTTGGCTTGGATGCTACTGCTCAGTCATGGAAACCTATTCAATAAAGCTGACTGTGCACTGTTCTTGAACTAATCTGAAGGCCACATGAAGTTTGCAGATTGACTCTGCAGAAAGTTGGCAACCTCTGCACACTATATGTGCCTGCCTTGACATCGACTGGTGCTTCTGTTTAATATCCAGTCCCATGAAAACAGAGCTTTCAGGGTTTTTAACACGTTCTTGTGGCATTTTTCTAATGATAAAGAACACATATTAAGAAAATCAAGCTTAAAATTGCCTTATTTCTTTATTCAAATTGGAGCAGACAAAGAAGTTGGAAAAGCTTGTAGCAGTGACAGAAAATATATTTCACCACAAATGGCATCCACTTTCTTTGGTAATCACTGAATGTGGATTATAACATATTTATAAATTCAAACATACATAAGTATGCAAATTTTACTATAGAACTTGTTGCAAAGCAGGATTTTATTTTTTCTAGAATACCAAAGACATTTTCTTCAGCATTAGGTTGGGGCTCAGAATGCCATTTTGTGAAGAAAAACATTTTAACAGCAGACTAACCTTGTCAAATGTTGCAACTACAGAGAAGTGGCGGTATCTTATCATCTCTGGTTCCCGTGGCAACAGGGTCGGCACCTGTTTGTTTCACTGTTCCATAATACTAAAGTGAACTTAGTAAAATATAGTGTGGATGTAAGGTCTTTGTTGAGAGACTGGTTCATTTTTGCAAGAAAATCTTTAAACGCTGTCTGCATTTCATTATTTTTTGCTCTGGTGGCCATGAAAGTGATGGGAACTGCTAAGGTTTGATCACTACTTCCCGTCCCAGTGTTTATTTTGACCCCAGGACTTCTTGTTTCCAACTCTCAACACTTTAAGTTCCACCTCCTCTGTTAATATCATTGTCAACAGCTGTGTGTGCCCTGTCCCGTGTAAACACCCCTGTCTGCCAGCTGCTTTGCCAGATTTTCTGATTGCCTTGCATTGGCTCTCCAGCTCTGATTTCTAATGGGCTCTCCCTTCTGCCTCTGGCCCTGTTGACTCTCTTTTTGCCCACTAGAACTGCTTCTCCCTTTTGGATTCTGCCTTCTAGACTTCTGGATTTGAACTTGGCTTAGACCATGGATACAGGACTTGTCAGACTTGTTTTTTTTTTTCATATCCCTTGTTTTTGCACCATCTCCACCTTGAGCAACCTCCCAGTTACCCCCAAAACCTGTTTTCCCAGAGCACCCTGTTGAGCGTTTCCTTTCACCTGAAGCCAATCCCCACTTCCTGCATGAAGTTCTTTAATAAATCTACGTTAACATTTATTTGAAGGGCTGGGTTTATAATTCGGTCCCAATATTTATTTGGGGTGCTTGTTCACATACTTACAGGAGCACCTGAATTTAAAGATTCACTCTGATGAAAATTGTGCTTTTATCATGTTCTCTTGACATTCTTCTGATAAAATGAAGATGGGAAGAAATGAGAAGCTACCACATCACGCCATGAGCTCTCTGCTCCATTCAGATGCATCCACTAGTTTAGATTTTGGTTGAAGTCTACATAATCATCATTAAAAGACCACTGGTAATGCTTTTAAGAGGATTGGAGTGGGACTTTTGGCCTTAAATTCATTTTATAAGCCAAAATGTCCTTTTCTCATTTTTAACACACAAAGTAAAGAAAAAAAAAAAGAAAAAATGAAGGTAAATCAGTTTTTAATTTACAAAAACATACAAAGTTAAAGTGAAAGATGCATTCCAAAGTCTAACATGAACAAATCTTAATTTCTCCACTTATCAAATTCATGCACAACAACATGTGCTGATTGATATATGAGAAAATCTGTATTTTCACAAAAACTTTCTAAAAATATAGGCCCTATATTTTGATTCAAATTGATTGTCGCATCCTTATTAGTTTTTGACAAGCCTCCCATAACGTGTAGATAATGTTGTACAAACCAGTGTAAAGGTCCCCGAGGTAAAATATGAAAATATTTTTTTTAAATCAAAGTAAAAATAATTTTAAAAAACGGACACTTTAAAAACAAAATTGCAGACATAGAAGTTTTTTTCTTGAGCATGATCTCATTGTACATGTGTAGCATACGTGAATTTGTCTGTTTTTTTGTTCATATGCTTAGGAATATTGTTGAAAAATGATTGTGTATGGTTGATTATAAAGAATACTAAGCAGTGGTAGTGGGCGTTGAGGATGAGAAGAGCAACAGGCAAGAAAAAAAATCAATGCTGTAGGCACAATGAAGGGATGCTGCAGGAGCAGCCAAAAAGAAGGTGCCAAGGGACTGCAGGGTTGTTCACAGCGGGATCACTTGACACTGAGGCACTAAGGACACCTGAGCAGCTCAGTGTAGTTGTGTCTTTATGAGCGTGATGTCTTCTTTGTTCTCCTCAATCAGAAAGGCTGACAGACAAGTTAGCTGAGTCCAACATGTCAGCCAGGTCTACCACTGTTTCTTTTATGAATGGAAAACAACCTCATAACTTTAAGCGACATGTAAAAAATAAAAAATAAAAAAAAGCGATGGTCATATTTTTTCCACATAGTTGCCGGGGAAGATACCCTGCCTCCCTTGAATCTTGCCAAACCACCAACCAGATGGATCTGCAAAAACAACAAACATTCAGTTCAACATTCAATACACTAATCCAAACCGCTTATGGCTTTCATGACCTCACAGCAGTTAAAGACTCACTCCAACTTTTTTTCATCTATTGTAAAAGCATTCCCAGTGGTCTTTTATTTATGATTGAGCAGTTTTTAGCCAAAATTGATAAAGTCTTTGTCGTTTTTTAAGGCATTTCCTGCAGAACAGCAGTAACTCATTAGAAACTGCGATAAAAGCTGTGGGTTTTTATCTGCTTCTGGTTCATCACGATTTGAATAAAGAAATACTCAGAAACGCCGTTTTAATCTTAAACTCTTAGATGAATGTATATGTATACATACAGATGTATACCTTAGATATACAGTATATTATGTCCTCTATCATGCGAAAAATGCTCCAAGAACATGTTAAAGACACCAAAAACACGATTTTCATTGGAGTGGGTCTTTAAACTCAACTTGTATCTATTAGATCACTGCACCATTCAGGGGCTTCTTATAGCTGAGGAGGCAATGCAACCACACACCTTCTCCAATGAGTTCAATCACATCATTGATTTCAAAGCTGATCTCGTCTGCATCCTGGCCGATGTACTGATACAAAGCTCGGCACTGGGGAACCTGAGCTCGCTGCTGGGGTTTGGGAGCAGGAGGCGGTCGTTGGCTAATGCTCTTTTTCCTTTGCTTCCTGTGAATAGGGAGGAATAAGATGGGATCAAATCAGGATCAGCTTAAAGTGAATGAAAAATCAAATTGTAAAATTTGTAAAAAAAAAAAAAAAAGAAGTTTGGAAAACTTGGAAACAGCTTTAAGATGAAAAATTGAAAGAATTGTTGAAAATTAATATATACATATATATATATGTGTATATATACATATATATATATGTGTATATATATATATATATATATATATATATATATATATATATAT
>BSAI01000138.1:13414812-13637602 GCA_036245035.1 Adrianichthys oophorus
GTAACCCCTAGTGTTTCAACTTTTGGGGGGTTTTTTGGTGCTGACCCTAATTTTCCCTGAAGGTGGGCCCTTGAGCCCATTGGCTACCAGGACATGATTGGCTTTGGGTGAAGGAGGTTTACAATTTTATTTTTCAAATTTTCAATAATTTCTTGAAGTTTACAATGTGTACCTTTGATTACTTTTTAAATTTATTTTCTATGTATTTTTTTTATTTTTCAGTGTCTGTTTATAAAGATACAAAGACTGTAATATAATTATAATCTTAACGACTTCTAAACTACATGACTTTGTGAAGCAGAAGACTGATGTATCTTTAAAAATAAAGCAACATCCTGATTCATTTTCATTATTTCCTCTGGTTCCTCTTGTTTTTTGGGAATTTTTAAGAATAATTGGAATGATTAGTTTTTTGTATGAAAACAAATGGTTATGAAGGAAATAAACAAAACAATCAAATTTTTACTGTATTTAAAAGCACTTGAAACTGGATTCTGCATGAAGAGCAGAGAACAGGCTACATATATGTCTGACAGAAAACTGGGAACGTTATCTGTGTAAAGGTCATGGGTTTTTACAAATGACAATCAAGCATTTGTTCTTGCTTCCAGAACTCGTCAGGTAAGTCAAGATTTGAATGTAAGGAAGCTCTACACTGTGTTTTCATGTTTCCCACCCATTCTCTATCAGATGTGACACATCATCTACATTTTTAGTGAATAAGGTTATTTATTCTGGACTGACACTGGCATTTTGCTGCTCATCTTGGATGCATGGCCTGATAAAAAGCAGTCTGTTTCCATTCTTTTATTTTAACAAACAGAATAGCAGCACATTGTTAAGGTTTAAACTCAGCATAAATCTGTTTACTTGTTTTCGCATTATTTGCTTTGAGTCTGGAGCCTCACCTTGGCAAGTCCAAAAAAGCTCACATAACCTGTATGCACTGACTTTCATGTCTCCACCTTTTCAGTTAGATGGCTGCCTTACCCTGACATGCCCTGGTCAGGCACACTAAGGAAGTCCAGGTTTCCTTGGTCATGTTTGTTATTAGTTGGGACTCGGGGAGTCTTCTGGGGGCCCAGTTTGGGCAGGGCGGTGTTGGGTGGACAACCCCGCCTGTTCGGCGAGGAATATGTGATCTCTGACTGTTGATGAGGAGGTGCCCTGAGACCCTTGGCTGCTCCATTCTGATGAGCTGAAATACAAAATTAAAATATTGACGAAAAGAAAATGTAAAGCAGTTTTATTTAGTCATAGATTTTGGGCTCTATGTGCTGCACTAGAATAAACCGTTAAATTTGGTGTAAATTTAATTCCTAAATATTTTCTGGAAAATTTCCTGTAAGCAATTTAAAAACAAAAACGTGAACTGACCCAAAAATTATGTTGTGGCATTTTTAACAAAGCATGTAAGTTCCTCAATATTATTCTGTCAGTAAAAGGTTTTGCTTGGAAGTAATTTACCTCGGTTGGGAACATGATTTCTTCCTCTACTATAGGACCCAACAGCAGACTTCCTGGTTGGTTCTGGTGGAAATAAACATTGGTTACAATAAAACCTTTAAATATCTGACGACACAAAACTTATATTTAACAAAAGTTACTATTTTCTCTACATTTTTGTGCAAAAATATTCTCCTTTGAACCTACTGGAGGATTTGGGTAGACCGTCTCCTATTGTGATTGTAAGGGTTTTGCTTGAAGGTTTGATCTGGGCCACATCCCCTGTACCCCTCTGAAACACCATCACTCTGGAACCCCCTCCACCCCAGCCCTCCTTCTTTACTCTGTACTCCAGTCTGGGAAAGAGGAAAGTGTGTTAGCATCCTGTGTGAGTTTATATCTCCTATACAGACTTTGGGACCTTCTACCTGTCAGCAAAGGAGATGGTCATTTTTCTCTTGGTCACTTCCTCGTAGCGTTTAGAGAGCAAACTGAGGAACTCGGTCTTAAAGTTGGACTCCAGGAGACTGTCGTAATGAGTCTCATGCAGGATAAAGAAATCATCTTGCCTTGTGCTATAGGGAATGAAAAGGAGGAATTAGGTAGTGCAAAATAAACTCAGAGTTTTTGTAGAACACTATTTTAGAACAAAATACAAGCAATGATTGATAAAAGAGTGTACTTTTAAGGAAGGAAAACACTAACGATGGTTCTTACACAGAGGTTTTACTCCAGAATAGCTCTTTTAAAAACAGAAATAGACCAAACACAGAACTTAGAGCAAAATGTTCTCAAATTCCCGGTATTTTCAGAAACAATTCAGTTAAAAAAAACGTTTAAAATGTTCAAATATTAGAAAGAAAGCATCATATTGTCAGTATTTGTGGTATTTGAGAGAAAAAAAAAAACCTCTGGGCTTCTACAATGATGAAAAGTGAACGTATCTCACAGGTTTTAACTTTGGTAAAATGTTACCTGAGAGAGACGCCGCTGATGCTTTCAAACTCCATCTTTCGTTTCAGCACCTCTTTTATCTGTCCTTTCTCTGGTCCCTTCTTGACTTTTTCTCTGCCGATCAGATAGATACCCTTGGGTGTCAAGATCAGATCTCTCTTGATGGACTGTAAGGAAGAAACTTGTTTTAAATATCTAGCTTTCAATGGAAATAACAAAGCAAAGCCTTCTTCTGAGAAGCGAAAGAGGTCATCACCTTGAACCTGCGGTCAAACTTGTTGACCGAATCTGCAAAGTCCACCCTCTCCCTTTTGGCCAGGAACTGTCTCAGCTCAGGTCTCTGCTCCAATCCGAGATAATCTCCAACAAAGTTCCTGTTGATGCTGTTCTTCCTCCGCTCTTTGGAGTTGTACAGGATGTCGGAAGCTGAACAGCACAAAAAATGCCCCCAAAAACATAAGAAATGAGGCGAGAATAGCAAAGAAAGTACAAATGTCAATTTTTACCTTCTTCTCTCATCTGCTCATACTTCTTCCTGGCAATAAATCTTCTCCAGGCCTTTTGGATGATCCTTGCAAAGGTGTCAAATTTTCTCTCCCTCATCTCTTCCAATAAAAACAGCTACACATACAAAAAAAAAACATTTAAACAACTAACTACCAATGTTTTATTGGTGTTAGATTTGATGTATTTTTATTTTATCATCATCATTGCAAATGTCATGACATATTTTATTGAATACATATCATATTAGCAATCATTACTGAACATTTGTCCATAAAAGTATCTTCTTTGACTTTAATTGATGACTATTAGGAAATCTTTATGTCTGTGATATGCAGATGCCCTGCATGTTTTCTATCTAAACCTGCTCAAACACAGCTGGCCTTAGTGCCTGTCAACATAACATGGAGGTTAGGGATTAGCTAAATCTGCAATGCTTGAGTAGAGTAGCGTTAAAAAAATGCAGGACAGTGTGCCCAGGATCGCAAAACACTTTCTTAACCAACACACCCATCATACCAGTGCCTAATCGGGATGGGATGCTTTTATCCCTCCTTTAACAAACTTGAAAAGACAGAGTCTTATTATCAGGTCTCTGTGGAGCTGATGACTTTTATTTGGGAAGAGAATGAACATGCAGGTCTTGAGCAACCAGACTGAGAAACCTTTTGTGTCTCTTTTGCACATGTTTAAACCACCACTTTCTAACCCAGGGGTCTGCAACCTTTAGCAGTAAAAGAGCCACTTGCGCCTGTTTCTTACTGAAGAAAACTGTATAGAAGCCACAATGCCTTATTTTTACCCTTTAGAAAAAGCTGATGCTGCTTTGCATTCATTATTTTTCATAATTGACCTGAATGAAAACAGAAATAGAAACTTGCATTTTCTCAAACTGTGAAATTGTATTTCACTTTTTACCACAGTTCTTACTTCCTTTTAAAATAAAAAGAATCTTGTCAGTGAAGCTGATGTACTCTTACGAAAGGTTTCAAACTCTTGTTAAGCCTTGGGTCTACTTTGGTGAGCCGTCATCCTTTTTCCATCTTACTACTTCTGTTAATCTGAGCATAAACATGAAATCATTGGTCTATGATTCTGCATATAAAGAATATATAAATTTAAGAATATAAAAATCTGACTTTTTACTGATGTTTGCGTCGTATTCTAGATCTTTATATTCTGGAGGATGCATAGAGCGAACAAGACCTGTTGTCAGCAGGGATGCGAAAACCTCAGCCATAAGGTTATAAACTTAAGCAAAGTAAATCAAATTAATGCTAATTTAATAACCCTTACTTTTAAAAATTACCAATATTTTATTTTCCAGCCAGAGAGCCACTACAGAGGGCTAAAAAAGCCACATGTGGCTCTGGAGCCTCAGGTTGCAGACCTCTGTTCTGACTGCTGGCAAGGTGGGAAACTAATTTTCAAAGGTCTGTCCCGCCTTTTCCCCCATAATACCCCTGCTTTGTAATTTCACAGATCCATCTACTTTCCTCTCATTAATAAATATATAAGATGTCACTTAGACAAGTACGTGTTACAAATATTTCAAATTTCAGTGTTTTGAACAATTTTCGAGACTTCAACTGGTCTGTACCGATTCTGGGTTCTTGACAAAGACTTTGGTGCGTCCCATCTGGTATTGATCGTTGTCCATGTTGACAGATCGAAGGAGATGAAGGACGCCCTGCTGCTCTGGGCCCCTCCAGCAAGGCCATGTCTCAGCTGTTAGAATGGCATACCTGTGTTCCGCAACCATGAATGGACGAAAACACAAAGTTGTGTTTAGCCAGAAGTGTGGAACTTTTTTCTTCTTTTAGACAACACACATCCATGTGTTAAAGATATAAAAAATGTAGTATCCAAGTCACCTCAGCAGAAATTTTGTGAAGAGTCTGCGGTATGCAAATCCAGCCCTTCGGACACGAATGTTTTCTCGCAACCCAAGATATTCAACTTGGTGTTTGACCCTGGAAACAGATGGGACAAAAGACTTATTCAGAAATGGTTTTCCCTGCTGTCTCGTGAATGGTATGCATAAATGAAGATGTGAGCATGCAAACCTGCTCTCCTCCCAGTCTTTTGGGCGTTTCGTCTCATTGGGTTTGATACAACGAATATAATGAGGAGTGCACTTCATCAGTGTGTTCACCAAATCATTTGCTTGTTTCTTTAGGGAAGATATTACAGTTAAAGTCAAGTCACGCAAAGGGTCAGACTTGGGAACACTGCACTGACCTTGATCTTTGAGCCCGCTGTGGTCGGCCTTCCCTTTTTGTCTGTGTTTAGATTTTCAGGGAACAAGCTTCGGATGAAATCACTGAGGGAGAAAGTAAGATTTCTTGGCAAATTATATTTCCAGACATAACAAATAAAAACTTTGTTTTGGAAAAGGAAACTCACAATTCACTGTTTTGCATGAGTTCAATGAGGTCAGGGAAGAGCACGTCCCTGTTTCTTTCACAGAATCCATTAATCTCATATGACACCTGACACAACACCAGACATTAGTAATTATAGATAGCAGAAAAATCACTCCTTGCACTGCTGTTGACGCCATAAACACCTGTTCAGTGCTTCCTCCTTTACTGCTCTAAGCTAAAGATACTCACAAGTCAATGATTCTCTTGGATAAATTGAACTGATTCAGGTACAAACCTTCCCGGCATAGTGATGAACGACAAAACCGGAGTTCCAGCTGTTGAAATGTTCATGTGTTCCCACAGCAGCCTGTAGTTTCTGCAGCAAAGTGCCATCTGCACCTTCTCCTTTGGCATGCATAGTGGCACACACATCATCCAGCACACTCATAATTCCTGGGGGGTTCTGCAAGCAAGAGGCAGCTTTTTAGAAAAAGAAGTGCAGAAAAATATCACAACTGATGCTGCAAACATTTCTTAAATGCTCCAAATCTGAGGATCACATAGACTCTATATTAATCAGTAATTCTACTGTACTGGAATAAACTACCAAACTTTGAGGTTAGTGCTCCTAATAGGAGAAAGACAGATTGTTTTCTGTTGCCTTTTTGAACTTTGCATCATAAACTCACCAGTTTATTTTCAATAAGGTCACACACAATCTTGTTGTTGAAGTACTCAATAGGGGTCCACTTAATGCCTTCCTGGACGTATTCTTCCTGTCAGAAAGTTGAAGCAAAATTTCAGAAGGTTATTTTCCTCCCATTTCCAGAGTGATCTTTTTTTTTTAATTATTTGATCAAAACAGAAAAAAAACATGCCTATAAAAGAGTGCAATCGAAGCCTTTACCTGCTCAGCCTTCAGAGTGAGTTCAATAAAGATCTGCTGCAGTTTCTCATTGACAAAATTTATACAAAACTGCTCAAACCCATTTTTCTGTAAATAAAAATACAACACCATTATTGTAGAGCATGCAAAATGCAATCAAAATGATCACTCACAAGCTTAGCACCTGCCTTTAAATTTTATATACTTGCAACCTGCAGAGAACCAACCTTAAATATCTCAAAACCATAAATGTCAAGCACCCCGATGCTGAACTCTTCATGTGGCTTTTGAATGGCTTTATTTATAGCCTGGAGAAGTCAGAAATTAGGACGGGAATTGAGAAAATACAGAGAAGGAGATTTTGTAGTTTTAGCTGTAACTACAAATATTGATGTAAGAATGAAAAAGGCTACCTCTACAAGGTAATCA
Organism: Adrianichthys oophorus; assembly: GCA_036245035.1. Lineage (NCBI taxonomy): Eukaryota > Metazoa > Chordata > Actinopteri > Beloniformes > Adrianichthyidae > Adrianichthys > Adrianichthys oophorus. The sequence goes on from BSAI01000138.1 coordinate 13,421,398, forward strand.
AAGAGGCGTGCATAAAGAGCTTTGGCCAAGGCATCTCGTGTGTAAGTGGCCTGCTCCTGGTTCAGAGTCACATTAATGGATTCCGACTTTCCACCCCACTTTGAATCCATCTTTCGGCTGGTCAGCTTGTCCTGCAGGCGGTTATGGTCGATCCCCAGCAGGTAAGCGGGAAAGGCGAGCACTAGTGCAGGCATAAACAAAGTTTAACATAACACCACTTTTACTGCAAATGAAGAACTGCTTTCAGTCAAATTTTTTTTATGATGTGACTATTTTTTGAATGACTATATAATTTAGGATTATAAATAAATTCAGTGTAGATTAGAAGCCAACAAAAGCAGTACAAACAGCTCTTTCAATTAGCATGAAGTCTAGGGAGTGTTGGCAAGCTCCAGCCGTATCCTCAACGGGATAGACGCGTGCATGTGCATTTAAGGTGAGTCACAGTGTGTGTGTGTGTGTGTGTGTCACACTCACAGTCTGTGCTTTCCACTTGCCCATAGTTGCCTGCCTCTATGAAGCTGACATTTCCCAGGTGAAGAATGCCTGCAATGATCTGCAACACCTGAGCCTGGATCCCTGAAGGGATTCCAATCACCTGCATGGCCTCCTGAAGCAGGAATAATACCAGCAATGAAAGAGGGATATATAAGCAAGCAGCAAGCATCTAATATTTACCAGAACAAAACTCCTTAATTTTATACCTGTATGTTTAATTTGTTGTGTAATCTTACTTTATACTCTTGCTTTTTCAATCATAGATGAACAGCTTCAAGTGATGCAAATTCTACATAAAATTGTTCAACAAGAGGCAGCACACTGTTGCCAAAGTTATTTACCAAAGTCTCTTGGAAGTCTTTACTGTCGTTGGTTCCATCCACTTTATATGTCCCAGACTGGTTCAGGTAGTAGTAGTAGTCTGGGGTCATGATACCCAGGGCCTCTTTTTGCTGAGTGTTTGCACCCTCTATCATCTGGAAGATGACGGTGCAGTTTGACAAAATTCTTAAAATCTTTCTGCATGAAGTAACTCAGTTTCTTACATTTTCAGTGTCAGAAAACATTCACCGGTTGAACTCATCTGCACATCATCCAGATATAACAAAAGCAAATAAAATAAAATAAAATAAAATAAAATAAAATAAAAAAGCAGGATGAACAGACAGAGAGATGGAAAATTGGACAGACAGACATAAAGAGAAAAAAAAAGAAATGGCCTCTGAGAGCTCTCTGTTTACATGCTCTTCCACTCTCCAAAGGGGGAAAAAATCCAAATATCCAAAATCCTAAGATTCATTAATTCATCTTCTATACCTTTTTGTCCTTTTTGGAGTCATGGGCTGCCAGAACCTAACCTGGCCACTCATGGGCGAAGCCAGGGGACACTCTTTGGACAGGTCGACAGTCTGTCGCAGGGGCCACAATCACACACCCATGCACACTCACATCCACACCTAGGGACAATTTAGAGTAACCAATTAACCTATGAAGCATGTTTTTGGACGGTGGGAGAAAGCCGGAGTACCCGGAGAAAACCCACGCATGCACGGGGAGAACATGCAAACTCCACACAGAAAGGTCCCCCATTGGTGACACTGTTTCAAGTCCCCCAGCCAGGACTTGAACCGGGGGCCTTCTGTGAGGCAAGAGCGCTAACCACTGCCCCACCGTGCAGCAAAATCAAAGATCCAAAATCAAAAAAGACCAAAAATCAAATGAATAAACTTAATGAATTTAAAAAGGCCTTAACAGGACACAAACCCAGAAACATGCAGAGGGTAGAGTCAGGAAGAGCATTCAACATAAGACTTACAAAACAAGGACATATGGATGGATGAAGTGATGTGATGAAAGACCCCCCCCCCCTCTCTACCTGCATCCCAAAATGGAGCTGCTACTGACCTGATAGTAAATGTGGAAGTTCCTCTCATTTTCATTCTGGTTCACCACCCTTGACTTTTCAAGTAGGAAGTTTGAAATTTTGCCACCATCTGGTTCGCCTCCTCTGCTGAACTGAATCTCAAAGTATTTCCCCTGTTAGATGGAAAGTTAAAATCGATACTAAGTTGAAAAGTCTAAAGCAAAAAAAAAAAAAAAAGACCTTAAAAGATTTGACCACGTCCTCTTGGTTTCTTTTGTCAACTCAAGACGTTAAAAGACTCATAATGCCAGCCAAAAGCAAATCTTTGAGTCTCTGCCTCCTCTGTCCTTGAGCCGTACCCAAATCTTCTGAGTACTAGTCTGTTTTGCATTTTTATGTTGTTCATATTGGTTTGCACTTACTGGGTTGTGTTTTGCACCTTTTCAAGCAACATATATGCTACATTTGCATGACTAATAAAGGAAGTGTTTGCTAATGCATGCTGTGACCCATGAACACACTTTCTGTGGTTTTTTTCTGGGGTCTGACAGCAAAGATGTTGATGTGGTATGGTATGTGATATGTTAATGTGTCAGGATCTTACTGAGAAACCATGGAGGGTGAAGAGAAATGTGCATCAAAAACACAGCCAACAATGAGTCTGAGTCTTTTGTGTTCATGTAGATGCGAAATTAAGGTAATTTTGGAGCTGAAGTCGCATATTTGCATCAATAGGCATCCAAAGGTTATGTGGGTAATGCTGACTGAACATAAATCAGATAAATAAGACAAAATAGCCAGAAAACATATTTCTTTTTACTGAATGGACTAAAAAAACTTCAAATATAGTTTATATATGTATGTTTATCATGAATGGTACTGATGATGCATATCTAAATAAAGTTTTATTTCAAACCTTGTCATAAAGGCAGAAACCCTTACATTTAGCCATGTAATGTGACTATAGATAACACTTTTAATGACAACAAAGTTCAATAAAATTGCAGTTGTGCTCATTTTTCTGATTGCTGTTGTTGTTTTTCTTTGCATTTTACTTTGAAATTAGCATTTCTTCCATTTGAATGGTATCTTTAACAAAAGTTAAAACAAAGACTGAACTTACAAATCGACTCGAGTTGTTGTTGCGGACTGTTTTTGCATTCCCAAACGCTTCCAGCAGAGGATTTGATTGTAGAATGATGTCTTTTACGTGCTGTAAAAGAAACAAAGTCAGAAAGTGATGACAAAAAAGACACTTAAGAGTCATTTGGAACAATCAGATAAGCTGCCTTTGCATTCACCTGCACTTTTGATCCACCTCCAGATACTTTGGAAATGTAACCCATGATGTATTTTGCAGCGACTGTCTTTCCAGCACCACTCTCACCACTAACATAGAATCCGTAGACATTGTTACAGGGTTACAAAAAAGAACTATATAAAGTGGGGTTCTAATAAGAGAAACAAGTATTCCATGGTATTACCTGATGATAACACACTGGTTCTCTCCATCTATCATCATGTTTCTGTACATGTTATCAGTCAGAGCGTAGATGTGAGGTGGATTCTCGTACTGGGCCTGCAGTGAGGGACAGATCAGTGAAAGATGGTGGACATTGCTGTTGAAGGAGGAGCTGGTGCACCACAGATGTTTTACTCACTGCTCCTTGGTAAAGTTCAATCTCTCTGTCGGTAAAGTAAGGCATCTGCTTGAACGGATTCACTGAGATCAACACAGGGCCGATGTAAGTCTGAACGGGGTTGTTAGGGAAAATTTGCCAGTATCTTACAATATTTTTGAACTTTAACGTGCCTCTCTGGAAAGGCCTTTTTTCTGTGGTTTCACGCCTAGATCAGGCCAATGAAAACTATTTTCACACAACTATTGTAACAAATGCAAAGCAACAAAAATGGATATGTGAATGCCTCAAATCCAGCTATGTTGAGATACCTGCACCTTGTTTTTAGTTCACATATTGATAATTGGACTAAAACAGGGGCGGAGATCAAGCGGGGGTGTGGGGTGCACTTGCTTTTTTTTGCTTCAATAACACCCCACCCCATATAAAATGTTCTTGCCCCTCGACTAAAATAAAACTCAACTAATGTGCAGGAGATTTTTTTTAATGTTTCGCTGCAGTGTTACTTCACTATTAGTTAAAGGTCAGGAACTAATCTTTTTTTCTGAAGTTTTGCCACCCACGTGCTGCTTATTTGGTGATGGGGGGGGGATCTGAAGTCATGTCACCACTATGGCATGACATCAGGACTTTCTGAAATTGTCATCCAGCTCGAAACCCTAAGGGGCAAAAAAAAAAAAAAAAAATCCAGCAAACTTCCCAAGAGTTCCTCCTTAAATTACAGCCAAAGCTGTTTCACTTGATCTTCCCTCAGACCTTTACTACTTTTACTTTTATTACAGCTTTTCAGAGGCTGTGAAAACTGTTAAATATGATTTCATAGTTTTACTTGATCGGCTGACAGCAGCTTTTGCATCTATTGATTATTTTATCTTTAAAAGGGGGTTTAAAGCTCAGCTGTGTTCTCTGAAAACGGAAGTGAGTTATTGAGTCATGCTGCGTTCTCAAAAGAGGAAGAAAACATTTCTTGTTTTTTTGCCCATATATGTTCGCTTGAATGACGAACCACAGGTTGCTTCTCGGCATGTCTGCGTGAGTTGGGAGGAGGTTTTTATTTCCCAGTTTTAAAAAAAAATCCCAAATTCTGTTATGTGTGCTGCTAATTTAAGCTGTTTGAATGTCTGCTTGCAGGATACAAATATGTAGTCATCCATGTATCTCTTCTTGAGGTTCTCCACGATGGCATCTTCTGTGATCTTGGACAGGAGAACCATGTCGTCCACCCCGCTTTGCTTGACATTTTGACTCTGCCAGTGGTACTTTGCCTGAAACGCACAGGAAAGAAAATTGGTTGAGAATGTAAACATAAATAAATTAAATAAAAACATTGCAACAACAATAAAATAATGTTTAAAACTACTTTGATATTATTTCAAGACATTTTCTTTAACGTGGAGGAATTGACAGTTTTTCAGAAGACTCAAGTTTGATATTTTTTTAAACAAGATTTTGAGAAAACCTTTGTTTTGAGAAAATCGTTCCTTATTCCATGTCAGTTCTCAATCAAAAGTTCCCATATTCTTAAGGAGAGGATTACATTTCAAGCATCAGTATGAACAGGATTCTGAGGCTGAATTGAGTTTCAAATTGAGGCAGTGTTAAGAAGCGTTTCATTGCGTGCATGTCAAAGCAAACCTCATGGTGCAATGGAAACCCAGGAATGCTCAGTGGTTAACGTGACCTGAATTATTTATTTAAGTTATTACCTTTTGTATCCAGAAACAAAGTTTTTCTTAGAAGCAGACAGATCAGCTGTGATTAATGTTCCCATGAATTACAAAAAAAGTTTTTTTTTTCCAAAAAATGGCGACATCCTCCCCATCACATTCTTTTACAAAAGTCTCTTTATGTCACATCAGAAAAGTCACAGCTCTGCCAAAAGGATGAGCTCTTTTTATTAAAAAGTCATAAAATAGTGACATCAGGTAAGGAGACAATTGAATATTCTTGGTTTTCACAAGTGAAGCATGACTTTATTGGCTAAAAACGCTGGAGGGGAAATTTGGACGGAACCAGACATTACAAAATTAATCTAAATAAAGCTCATCAGAGTCGCTGGTATTGTCACGTAGTCACAGTTTCCATCTAATTATACAAACAGCTATATCTTCTCGACTGAAAAATTAATTTCATAATCTGTTTGCAACAGCTCCAGAAGATGAAACATTTTTTAAAGGGTCCCAAAAGTCCTAAAATAGGAACTTTGGATATTGGTGTGTTGCATTGGGTCATTTTGGTCTCCTGAAGCAGCGTGTTACAGTTTCACTCACACCTGAAACTTGTTTTCACTGTTTGAATTGAAGCCTTCTGTATTTGTGGTGTGATTTTGCCCAGAACACGGCAGAGAAGCGGCATTTCCAGAGTCTCTCCTCAACGCAGTATTGTCTGGCCATCAGCCACAGGGCGTGTGCTCTCGTACAGGAAACAACATTGTCACTATCTGAATGCTGAATCGATTCTTCTTTAAAATGCTGCTTTGACAAAATCAGAGTATGTAAAATTGTCTTTTGAATTTACCATCTAAAAATCCAACTAAGCTCCTCCTTTTTTTCCCCTTTCGCAACAATTGATCAAGTGTTCTCATGATCTGCTAAAAACTGTACCATTTTAGGCTGGTGACAGATTTTAGATAAAGATTTCTTGCATCAGTAATGCACAGAACAACAACTGATCACAATATTGATTGTTTTTCAATAGTATAGCAAAGGCAGTGGAACTTTTTTGAACATTTGTCAATTTCCCCTGCTGCTTTGTTTTCTTTTCTGTGGTTGTTTAAGGTGATGGAGGCAACAATCCACTTTGCAGAGTTAACAAAAACAGGTTCCCTGCTTTTTCAGCAAAACAGCTCACAAACTAAAAAGACTTTAGTCTAATTAAACACTAAAGTAACAAAGTAACGTCCATGACCTCCAAACTTGAACATGGTAACGGTGAAAAACTAAGATTACACCAGAATTAAATAATATTAAAATCTCTCAACAGGTACTGGTACTCAAGGAAAAGTGTGCAGAGCTCTATCATACTCCTGGCTCTCATTTTGAAAATTAATGCTTATTTTAAACTGACGTGACTGTGTTTCACAACTTCACCAAATGAGACCCGGACATGAGGGGGACCATGCTCAGCGAGAGGAGGAAATGCTGTGACAGAAAGTGCAGTCCTCTCCTGAAGTCCACTTCCTTCTCTCACACCTCAGTGCTGCCTCTTGTGAAATCTTCTAAACTTTGTCCACACCAAAAACAAACCTGTAGATGCCTATCAATAACTATGAATACATTCTTAATTAATCTCATGCTGCTGATCAATCTGTCCATCTTAACTGAAACAATTGGTATGGTGATGCTTACTTTAGGACAAAAAAAAAGAAACTTATTCCTATTTTTTTACTTCCTGATGTGCTGTAAGTGTGCATTTATTGGCTTGTATAATTAACACCTTTCTCTAAGTAAGTCAAAACAAACATCAGTATAAGTGACTGCTTTAAGATCATCATTGCAAAAGGAAACTGCACCTCCTCAAAAAAAATAGGAAACTCAGTGCTGCTATTCTGAAGAAGCTTACTTCACCTAAGGGAACAAAGTTCCCTCAAAATATGTCTTGCCAGAACTAACCTTTGCATCCCAATTTGCCTCTTGACGTTGAAATTTCTAACAGTAATTTACATCTTTTTAGATTTTCTTACCATTGAAAGCATCCGAGTGCCAATAAACAGTAAAAGAGCTTTAAAATGGAAAGTTTTAGCAGCAAACAGTAGAAGAGATAAGTTAAAACCGTAAAAAAAAAAAAACTGTGAAAAGAGATTGTACCATGGTTGCTTTAAGCCTCTCCTCCTCGGGTGTTAAATGTCCACAGTTGGTGTGTGCTGCTAAAATCCACAGCCTGATTTCTTCAGAGAGCCGCCATCGCACAGGGGGACAAAGCAACAGCAGCAGCCAGAAGCTTAAAGGACATCAAGTGAAGCATTCAAAATCTATTTCCTCATACTCCCCCAGACAGTGTGTGAAACAAGAACTGCTCGAGTGATACACACATTCACAGCACAGAGCCAAAAAGTTACTTCTGTTTTTGTCTAGCGCTCGGGGCCGCCTTGCAGAGCAGAGGATTAAGTAATGACCAATGGAAGGTGTCCGTTTATGCACTACAAACCCTCTGCCACACAGCAGATGAGTGTTGATTGTAACACTGACCCAAAGGGGGATAATTATCTCCAGCATGTTGCCAAATGATGGGTGTTTCAATTGTGCGTTGCCGGCTCCACCCAGGCTGTGGTTGCTTCACGTTTTGTTTGTGCAGTTAGAGAATTTGCTGCCTCCAACGCCCATGATAACCTGTGGGTTCAGGAACAGCGATCAGCCAGCGATTGCATGCAGGTTTCAGACTGAGCTGTTTGCTGTAATTTGTGCCATTTGGAGGCTGGTGGTTTTCTAGATAGAACCTGCAGGAGTTTCTTTTTTGTCCGAGTATGCACCACTTTGGGATTTTTGTTTTTCTGTTGTCAGAGATCTGTTGGGTGACTTTGAATTGATCTAGTAATTCATTTGTAGCTCCAGTATTACTTTTTACCATGCTCATGTTCCACTGGTTAACAGTTAGTTTGCAGCTAAAAGAGTTCACAATTGTTGTGATGAACCAAAATTTTACATCAGCTTTCTATCATCTTACAAATATTTCAAGGATTAAAGACCTGATGTCCAATCAGGATCTGGGAAAACGAGTTCATGCTTTCATCTTTAGCCGACTTGACTATTGTAACAGTTTTTTTACAGCACGACCACAAATAAACAAGTCAATCAGGAAATTGCAGCTTATTCAGAACTCTGCTGCTCGGGTTCTCACAAGGATCAAGAAAGTAGACCACATGGGTCCAGTTCTGAGGTCTTTACACTGGCTGCCTGTCTGCCAGAGGACGATCTTTAAAGTTAGGTTGCTGGTTTATGAAACTTTGAATGGTTTAGCACCAAAATGTACCATTGACCTCCTGACCCAGTTTGCACCAGCCAGACCTTTCCGGTCATCTGGATCCTGTCTGTTGTCAGTTCCTAGAGTCCAAACTAAACATGGAGAAGCTGCAGTTTCTATGCTCCACAGATCTGAAACAGGAAGCCTCAGATCAGCTGAAACATTCAGTTTATTTAAATCTAGGTTAAAGACCCACCTGTTCTCAGCTGCATTTGATTAGTTTGCTTTCAAAAGTTTACACTCTCACTGTTTACCTACTTTAAATTAAATTCTTTTTACCGTAGAATCTTTCTTTAAATTTTAATCGAAAAGCCAAATTACGTGGCTCTCCTTTTCTTTCGTGTGGGAGGATAAAGGCCTAAACTGAGGATTTATGCAGTAAATGATGGCAGTGATCCATCACTGTCTGAGGCAGGTCGGATTAGAATGGAATTGTTTCATTTTCTGGGAAGTTGTCATCTTATTTTTGCCCTCTAAGTAACAATGAACTTTATCTAGTAATTTTTTTTTAAATTTCCTAGAAGACTTGAAGCACGCCGCCCAAATATCAAACCTGTTTAATCTAAAACCGATCACAGGATTTATGTCTTCTGCGATGCACTTATCAGCTTTAGCAAGTTTAAGTCCTCATCCAGTGTAAGATTCTAAATGTAGATTTTTTTTTTGTCTTCAATTTTTATTGATTAATCAAATTATATAAATAATAAAACAAAATACTATTTTAGAGTTTAATCTACTTTAGAATTTCACAAAAAGAATGTGTTTTGCCACAACTTCCCCTTCTTTTTTCCACAATTTCAGCAACACTTGAGGACCTTGAGCTCCAGTTTTCTTCTCTTTCATAGAGTTTCATTCATCTAATGACTTCAGCGACTTGCAGACTGATAGAAGTCACTTTTCCACAAAAGTCGTCAGATCCACAAATAGACAGTCATTTTTGATGATTTCAGCAGGACAACATTTTACCTCTCAGCAGTGACAAATCAAAATAATTCATGAACAGAAAACATGAAATAATCTTATTACTCTTTTTTAAAATCAATTTATTACTTCCTTTTAAAAAGATGTACAGAGAGGACAAAATAACCCATCTCCAAACGACAATATACAGTACATGTATAGTTAGCATTTGAAAACAGAATAACAAACACTGGTATTGATCTCCCCTTGTTTTTTACTCAAAACCGTTTCACTGCTGTAAGCTACATAGTAGAGCCAGGCCAAAGTGTCTCCATAAAACTGCATTTTAAATAAAAATTAGTGAAATAAGACATAATAAAAATGAGTCTTAGGGGTGATACTTTGTTAGAGTGTGAGCGTTCAAAGGCACATGTTTCTTTATGTCATGACAATAAAAGTAGGTCTATTTTTTTTTATACCTTTTTATCGTCTAATTTGTTATGCTACCTCCAATTGTTGGACCGCCGCTATAACCTGATAAAACGTATCTATAAGTCTACAGGCCTTTTGATAATCGTGGAGAGCTGACTGCATATATTAGTGTTACATTTTTATCTTAGCTATAATTTCTGCATTTAAAAACTATAAATATGTCAGGATTTATGCTTATAATTTGATTATCTCATTTCTAAACCCGTTTCCTTGAAATAACACTTGCCTGATGCTGTGAGAGAAGACTTAAAAAATCTTAATAGAGAATAATCGGACTTCAAAATAAAAGTTTCAAAAATAAAACAAAACATTTCCTGAACTACATATCAGGGATTTTACGTGCAGTTTTTTTTCTTCCAAGGAAATTCATTTCATGCAAGTCGAGATGTTAATAACATAAATGAGAATATGCAACAAAATAAGAAAAATACCCCAAATGGGTGAGGGACAATAGCTGCATTATAGGTGTCAAACCAGCTTTAAAAAAAGTATATTACAAAAGGGCTCAAAATATAAAAAAAAATACAGAAAATTCAATAGAATCCCAGGACCTCTCCTCAGGCCCGTACCCCTCCCAGTCCACCAGGTACTGGAAACCACGTCCCCGTACGTCCAGCAGGCGACGGACTGTGTAGGCCGGCTGGCCATCAATGATGCGGGGAGGGGGTGGCGGAGAGGAAGGCCGCTGCAGGGGACTCGTAACATGCGGCTTCAGCTGAGATACATGAAAGACCGGGTGGATGCGCAAGGACCTGGGCAAACGCAGCCTGACTGCCACAGGATTGATGACCTTCAGGATCTCGAAAGGACCGATGTACCTGGGGGACAGCTTCTTGGATTCTGTCCGAAGCTTGATGTGTGAGGTGGACAGCATGACGGATTGGCCAGGTAGGTAAGTAGGTGCCGGAGTGCGTCGACGATCAGCCAGCCTCTTGTTGGTAGCCCCTGAACGCAACAGGGCCGCCCGAGCCTCCCGCCAAACACGCCGACAGCGGCGGTATAGGTGCTGAACCGACGGAACGGCCACCTCCGTCTCGGGAAACAGGGGGGGTTGGTACCCCAGAGAGCACTCAAATGGGGACATACCAGAAGCAGACGAGGTGAGGGAGTTGTGCGCATATTCCACCCATGGCAACAAGGAGCTCCAGGAGGTCTGGCGTTGGGAACAGATACACCGGAGAGCGGCCTCCAAGTCTTGATTAGTCCGTTCCGCCTGACCATTAGTCTGTGGGTGAAAACCAGAAGACAGGCTGGCAGTAGTCCCGAAAGCCCCACAGAACGCCTTCCAGACTTGTGAGATGAACTGAGGACCACGATCCGACACCATGTCCGTGGGGATGCCATGCAGCCTGAAGACATGTTTTATCATCAATCTAGCCGTCTCTGCAGCAGAGGGGAGTTTGGTCAGAGCCACAAAATGAGCTGCCTTAGAGAAACGGTCCACAATAGTCAGAATAACGGTTCTCCCGGCAGAAGGAGGTAGGCCGGTAACAAAGTCCAGAGCAATGTATGACCAAGGCCGACCCGGGATGGACAATGGGTGTAAGAGTCCAGCAGGCGGGTGTGTGCTGACCTTGTTCTGGGCACAAACCAGACAACCTGAAACATAGTCCCGGACGTCCTTGGTCATACTGGGCCACCAGAAACGGCGACGCAGAAAAGAGCCAGTCCTGCGGATTCCTGGGTGGCAGGTGAGTCGCGTAGCATGAGCCCACTGGAGAACCTGGGACCTGAGTGAGCTGGGGACGAACAGTTTATTAGGAGGACCTCCTCCCGGGTCCGGCTCCTGAACTTGGGCAGCCTTAATGTCCCGCTCCAGCTGCCAGGAGAGAGCGCCCAGCACACAGGAGGGAGGAAGAATAGAGGCTGGTAGGCCGTCTTGCACAGCCGATTCCTGTTGTCGGGAGAGGGCATCCGGTTTAATATTCTTAGAACCTGGACGATAGGACACCACAAAGTTAAATCGGTTGAAGAATAGAGACCACCGTGCCTGCCTGGAGTTCAACCGTTTGGCAGTCCGTAGATATGACAGGTTCTTATGATCTGTCCAGACAAGGAACGGTGTAGCTGACCCCTCCAACCAGTGCCTCCACTCCTCAAGAGCTAGCAATTCTTTATCACCCACATCATAATTCCGCTCCGCCGGAGTAAGCCGGCGGGAGAAGAAAGCGCAAGGGCGCAGTTTACCATCAGATCCCCCTCGCTGAGACAATACCGCACCCACCCCCATATCAGAGGCATCCACCTCAACAATAAACTGCCTGGAAGGGTCAGGTTGGGCCAGGATAGGTGCAGAGGTAAAAAGATGCTTTAGCCTGTTGAAGGCGGCCTCCGCCGCCTCCGTCCAGACGAACGGTGAAGAGGTAGAGGTGAGAGCCGCGAGGGGCGCGGCCACCGAACTGTAGCCACGGATGAAGCGACGGAGGAAGTTGGCAAACCCCAGAAACCGCTGTAATTGTTTCCGGTTAGCAGGTGTAGGCCACTCCACCACCGCTTTCACCTTAGCTGGATCGGGTCTCACCTCACCCTCAGCTACCACAAACCCCAAAAATGAAACAGACGGAGAGTGGAACTCACTTCTCCGCCTTCACAAATAATGTATTCTCCAGTAACCGCTGGAGCACCAGACGAACATGCCGCCGATGTTCGCTGGCGTCCCTGGAAAAAAAACCAAAATACCATCCAGGTACACAAAAACAAAATGATGTAGAAAGTCTCGTAATACATCATTTATCATTGCCTGGAACACAGCAGGAGCATTACAGAGGCCAAACGGCATAACCAGGTACTCGAAATGTCCTAGAGGAAGGTGAAGGCGGTCTTCCATTCGTCACCGGCTCTGATGCGCACGAGATGGTAGGCGTTGCGAAGGTCCAGTTTGGTGTAAATCCTGGCCTCCTGCAATGCCTCAAATGCTGAGTTCATTAAAGGCAGAGGGTAACTGTTTCTGACAGTGATCTCATTTAGCCCCCGATAATCAATACATGGTCGGAGAGACCCGTCTTTCTTTCCAACAAAAAAAACCCGACCCCACTGGTGATGAAGATGGTCTGATAAGTCCAGAATTCAGAGACTCAGCAATATATTGTTCCATGACCTCTCTCTCGGGTTTGGACAGACTATATAACCTGCTCTTAGGCAAGGTAGCGCCAGGTTGAAGCTCTATAGCGCAGTCATAAGGCCTGTGAGGCGGTAAGGAGAGAGCTCGTGATTTGGAGAACACCTCAGCTAGGTCGTGATATTCCGACGGTACCTCGGATAGGTCAGGTGAGGGCGGCCGCCCTACTGGGACAGCGGGGTCTTCCCCAGGAGGCCGAGCTGAGCGCAGACAGGTGGTGTGACATCTCTCACTCCAGCCAGAGACCCGACTGGAGGGCCAGTCAATGACTGGGTTGTGCGCCATAAGCCAGGGGTAACCCAGAACCAGTGGGTTCTGGGCGGAGGAAAAGACGAAAAAACGGGTAATCTCGTGGTGATTACCTGAAATAATAAGATGAATAGGTTCGGTGATATAAGAGATTGAGGCTACCTCTTGACCGTTAAGGGAGACCACTTTTAATGGACGGGGCAACAACTCGCACTTAAGACCGACCTGTTTCGCTAGCTCGGCGTCCATGAGGTTCTGCTCTGCTCCTGAATCCACTAAAGCTTTGACAGAAACCCCCCTCCCATGAAACATTAATCGAATTTGTAAAAAGCAGGAAGCAGGTTTTGGAATGGTGAGCGCCGAATCACCGCTCGTCAGCGCGCCCACTCTTACTGAACGAGCAGAGGTGTTTGGGCACTGCCTGCAGAAATGACCCCGCTTACCACAGTAAAGGCACTCACCTGCCGCCATCGTTCGGAAACAGACACAGTCTGCCCCGTCCGAGCTGAATGGGTTCCTCCTGCACTTGTAACGGGGTTTCTGCGGGAGAAACAGCAGGCAGGTGAGTTGGTGGGTCTGCGAGGTAGGCGGGGAACCACCCTGCCATGCTCCTCCTTATGGTCCTGTAAACGGTTATCAATCTTGATAACCAGGGCGATGAGAGGTTCCAAGGTAGCTGGTAACTCCAGCGAGATTAGTCTGTCTTTTAATTCCTCGGACAGTCCCTCCACGAAAGCGGCCGTGAGCGCAGTAGTGTCCCATCCACTAGTGGAGGCCAAGGTCCGGAACTCTATGGCATAGTCAGCTGCCCTTCTGTCCCGCTGGCTTAATCTCATAAGCGCACGAGCTGCCTCTCTGCCTGGCTTGGTATGATTGAAAACCTGCTGGAAAGCCTCCAGGAAAGCCGAGAGAGATGCGCAGGTAGGGGCTCCACGCTGCCATTAGGCGGTAGCCCATGCTCCGGCTCTGCCGGTGAGGTGGGATATAATGAAGGCCACCTTGGCTTGTTCCGTAGGATAGTGAGGAGCCTGTAACTGGAAGTGGAGCTCACACTGGGTAATAAAGGCCCGGCAGTCCCCGGAAAACCTTTCTGGGCGGGCCAGCTGTGCAGCAGGAGCGACAGGAACTCCATCCGAGATTCCCTGGACCGGCATGGAAGGCGATGGGCGTGGCGAAGGGAAAGGCAGTGGATGTTGGACCCGCTCCGCCAGCTGTTCAAACCGCTCACCCAACGCGACAAGTTGTCGCTCGGGACGGCTTGACATCTCCAGCAGCCCTTGGCGAAGACAAGACATCTGCTTCTCTTGCTGGCGGAATAGTGCCCGTAACGTCTCCGCGTCTGCTGTGTCCATGTTACGGTCGGATGGTAATGTCAGGGTTGACGTGCCAACACAGATGCAGACGACACTCGTAAATACGAAATTTCTCATGTATTTGAGTAAAGTTCTCAAAAACTGAACACAAACTCATGAAGGTACAAAAACCACCCGACAACCAGTGCAGGGGAGACGAAGACTTATAACAAGAGGAGGGGATGAGGTAAATGGAAACAGGTGTGCCAATAAGGAGGGAGAGAACACAGGAAGTAACAACCAGCAACAAAATAAAACAGGAAGTGGAACCCAACAAAAAAAACAAAACAAATGTCCTGGGTCCATAACCCCACAGCAACACTCGATGACTGATCTTCAACCGTCTGTCTAAATATATTCTCTTTAGGATTTAGAAATAGCTGAAATACCACCTTTGAATGCTGCGTATGTGCATTTCCTTAAGCAGGAGCCTGAATAGATAAGTATTTTTTTGGGTAACGTGCCTTCATATGAAACAAGGTTTTACTGATAAAGAAGCGTGTACACTTATAAATAAAGCTAAAGAAAATGAGTGAACAGCGCTCAGATCTTCATAACTGCTGCATGCAGGAAATACCAGAAAGTGTGATGATTCTTTTTTAAGCGATTAATCTGAAAGAGCTACGACTGCATTCTACTGCATCTCTGAGCTCTGATGGTTAATAGTTTACAAGCATGGCCAACGTTTAAACTTTTAGACAAAGAAAGTTTATATTTGGATTAGGTAAGGGCCATAAAACTGCAAAAAAAAAAAAAAATGTATTTTTACACATTGGACTGTTGTAAATTAATGTGATTGAGGCGTTTTTTTCCTTTTCAAACAAGGCTGTTTCTCACTGTGCTCCAAATTTCCACCCAGATGAGATCCTCTTTGCAATTTCTAACATGTGGTATAAAATATGCAGCAAGGCTACACAAGCTGCCATTACAAACTGATGTCCTATGAAGTGTTGTGCTGCTGAGGTCAAAAACCTCTACGTCGAGGATCAGAAATAGTAAGTGTGTGGCAGGTTGACTGTTCTGACGCATTTAGAGGTTCTGAAAAGGCATCAAACCAAACCACATAACTGCAAACACGCAACCCCACAGGTCCTCTGACTGCTGATGTTCTGTGCAAATCAAGCTCATGCAGCTGGAAAACAGCAAAAAAATAAAAATGGTGAATGAACTGATACGAAACAAAGACATAACAAAATATGCTCAAGTAACAGCAGACGTAACTTTCATCATTTAACAAAGGGTTTTACATTTTGGGAGGGGCCAAAGATATGTTAATATTTTATTTTTACAAGGTAGAATTAGAAATATTATTCAGAACAAATATGACCTGTGAACATACAGGTCTAAGAGATTAGGTTAAACGTCAAGACAAGTGGCACTTTAAAGACCAGTTCTGGCCAAAGTCAAACATATTAGCACCAAAATATCACAACAAAGAGACAGAGGCAGAGGGTGGAGGCTCGTCCTCATCTCTCCGCCTCTCCAGGTTTTCCTCCAGTGAAATGTTTGATCTGGATTCTTGGAGTGGAAATGAAAACCCTCATCTTGCCAGTTTCAGAGCAAGGGTCTGCAGCTCGGCAAGATCCCAACTCCACTGACGGAGGCTCAGCTCGGAGGTTTCAGGCTTTCTGTGAGTGAGCAGCACCCACGGGTGGATGGTTTGAGCTCTGCCACGTCAGTGTCCCTGGCAGGTCTTGCAGCACATTTGTCTAAAATACGGCCGGCTGCAGAACTTAAACCTGAGCACTAGGGGGCAGTAGGCGACAGTGTTCACATCTTTACACTCTGCAGTGGAGACAACAAAAGAACGATCATGAAGCATAAATCTTCTTTTTACAACAAATACTATAAACTCGAATAATCATTTGGTATTTCCAAGGGTTTCCATCTAAATGCTGTCTCTGTTTTACAATTTAAACCAATTACTCATTTTAAATGTACTCTAAATGCCATAAGTTTTAAGACGGGAGAGAAAAATAACCTAAAATTCTTGCTTATTTCTAGAAAACTTTAAATCACAATAATGCATGTGTAACATGCGCTTACAATTCATGTCTTTGGATTAAACAAGAAAGCCGAGGTCCCTGGAAAGTAAGGAATTTGCTAGCAGAAAGGCAAAACCAATAAAACAAAAACTCTGAAACTACCTGTGTCCTAAAAACACAAAAGGTTTAATGAAACTTTCAAATTTAGCTTTAGAGTTAAAGAAGATAGGACTGATAAGACGCGCCTGACCTTCAGTGTTCTCTGTGCTGATAGGCAGATTGAGGTCACATTTGCTCCTGCACTGCTGCATGGCCGCCGGCCGCTGATGGTCCAGACACTCGTTGGATGGTTGGCCAGTGTGCATCAGACACTGCACCGAACGCATCTCCTGACCCAGACCACACTTGGCAGAACACTAACAAAGCATAAAAAATACGTTTTACAGACAACAAAATCAATCATTAACTTTTGGAATAATGACAATTATTATTGAAAAAAAATCTGTCAAAAATGTTAAAAAGGAGTAGCTTTTGTCAGGACAGAAAAAGTAAATAACTGTCATCAGAACGGATGGCGTCTCTTTTAATTCAATTAAGTCACAATTTGAAGAAAGAGTGATGCTAAAATGCATTTTTACCTCTCCCCAAGGACCCACTATCCACTGAGGAGGAGGGCAACGCTTTAGGTTACAGCGGACCCTGGAGGTAGGTCGGCCATGTTTGGAACACCTAGACTCCGGCAAGATGTCGCCGCTCTCCCCGCTCTTACACAGTACCACACGGTGCCTGTAGCCAGGACCACAACTGGGAGTACACTGCAGGAGAAACATGCAGAAACCATGAGGAAAAACTCTTAAAAGAAGGAAGCGGAACATTTTACCGTCTTCAGTGTCACTTCAAAGTCAGCTGGTTTCTAAGTTTATGCATATGTCAGTGCAGAACACATGCAAGACATTAAATGTCTGTCTACCTCTGACCAATCCAGAGCCAGCCATTCAGGGGGGCAGCTGTGGTTGTTGCAGGGCTCTGTGAGTGAAGGACGATGGGAGCTGCAGGCCGAGTCGTCCAGGATCTTCTCCTCTGTGGAAGAGATTCTCCTCTTGCACAACACCTCCCGAGTGCACAGACCACCGTTACAGCTGCGGCTGCACTCTGACCACCCTCCTGTCCACCAGCTAGAGGTAGCAAACAGCCAAAAACTCGATTTAAATTCTTCTTAGACATCATATAGTCAAATGGTAAATTTTATAAAGTATTTAAGGCTCAATAATAAACCAATAAATGCTTTTACATAATGTAATAAAAAATTGGTTGGTAAACAATAACTGCATTGATGCATTGTGTTAATTGAAATCACATTAAAAGTTTGTCCTTAAACCTGCTTTAAACCGAACTTTTAAAATTAAATTAACAAAATAATCGACAGTCATCAGGAAATAACACCTTAACTGTGTCTACAGACGGACCACGTACGTTGGGGAGCAGGGCTCAGTGTTGCAGGATCTTCTCTTCTCTTTGGGTTTGCTCTTCTTGTCACAGAAGTGATTGTAGACGACAGTATGATCCATCAGCCTCTTACACACCACCTGCTGAATCTGCACACCTGGGCACAGGTTCACAACAGCATGAGAAACATCCAATATTTTCTCCCTTTTTTGAGCTGAGCATCATAAAGTACTTAGAGGGAATCTTCAAGGTAAAAAAAAAACGGAATTGTCACAATCAGGTCGTCAAAAACGTGAGATAAAACTTGGTTTTTCAAAATGTCGCGTTTCTTCTCTTCTGCTACAGTTCAGGATGAGAAGAAAAAGAATTCTCTCCTCAGAGACAAAACAAGACCTTATCTGGTAAAGCTGTACGGGTCATTAACTCACAAAGGAAAACCATGACTGGCTGTGACATGTTAAAAAGATAGTGGCTTTGATGTGGACTCTCTGGAAACTGCATGTGTGCAACCTTTCTGCTGGTCATTGAGTGTCTGAGTGAACAAAAAACAAAAATCTCAAAAGAGCTGCTTTAAAAAAACACATTTATTTTCCAAATGAGATATTATCTGCTCATAAATGTTCTATTTTAAATAAACCTGATCGGTTCTCACATAACCGTTTATTTAACAGGACCTTATAAATTCAAAACAGCTGCATGATCAACACAAGTGATAACAGGGCTTTCAAAATGAGCAATTTCTTATTTTACTACACATTGAATTCTAGAGAAAAATTATCTTTAAGTGGAATCTTAAAAGAGGCCATGCCATGATTTTCTTAAGCCTTTCAGAATAAACTATATCCATATATAAGATAATAAATTACTTTTGGAACACTAAAAAAACAAATTATTTATGAAATATGAGGTTTTATTTTTAGGACTCTTTCAATATTATTAACACAGTTGATGATTTTCTTACCTCCGGCACACAGAACAGAGCAGCGCGACCAGGAGGTGTAGAACCAGGAGAAGCCGCTCAGAGGGTCTCTGTTGAGTGGAGGGTTAAATCGATAGTGGATCCCTGGGTTCTCTTCCCTCACCAGCACCTGTAGAACACATGAAACCAAAAATTTAGGATGTCTTGGAAGTTCATTCATAGCAACTGGACTTCAAATCATCTTCCTTGAAACATTTTGCCAGTCAAGCATCCTTGTCTCTTATTATCATCTGAGAAGCTTTAGAAGCCCGTTTGGAGTTGCAATTCTTTAACTTTTCAAACCA
Source organism: Adrianichthys oophorus (assembly GCA_036245035.1). Classification (NCBI taxonomy): domain Eukaryota; kingdom Metazoa; phylum Chordata; class Actinopteri; order Beloniformes; family Adrianichthyidae; genus Adrianichthys; species Adrianichthys oophorus. The sequence goes on from BSAI01000138.1 coordinate 13,440,663, forward strand.
AACAGAAAAACATTAAGCAATCCCTCATTCTAAAAATAACTCCTAATCGGAGAAAACCGCGAAATAGTCAACTCCATCCAATTACTACGGATGTTTTAAGGCTGTAAAACCCCTCACAACGGACTTTATACACTAGACAAATTCTGCTTTTCAAACAAAATCAAACTTTCAAACACAAGTTCAAATATTGCAAATATTGAGAGATGTGTCTGTAAATCAGCTTTAGATGAAACAAGCTTTTGATTTACTCGCTTACCTTCACTAGGGAACCATGTGAATATTTCTGAATACTCTTGAAGGCCTGTACTGATGTTCCTGTCACCTGGTCTTACCATAACAATGAGAGTGATGTTAGTTGGGCCCAGCGCTTCTAGAGTTTCTGGTCCGTCTGTGGGACGTCTGTAGTGGAACGTGGTTCCAGCAATGCTGAATCTCCGTGGGGTGTCAATGGTCAACTTCCCATTGATGAAATATTGGTCACTTTTACTCTTTAGCACTGGAAGCCAAAAGGGAGAGTAGGCAGAATCAGCATTAAGTGTAATGTTTAATTCAGTTACGACATAATACATTTAACATGATGTTACCTAAATAGTTTAGGGACATGTTGAGCTCTTGTATATGGATAAACACAGATCCTTTAGGAATCCTGACCACTTCTTCATAACCTAAAAGACAGAAAATAAATTGTGGGGTAAGTTAGTTTCATTGCGAATTGATGAAGCAATGTCTAAAGTAGTGCTGAGCTCAGTGGGATGCCAATGAACTAAGCAGGAGCTTCAGATTCCAGCCACATTCCTGGGCAGCTGTCCTCGGCTTTCTGCTCAAGTGTACACATTTTCTGAAAAAGTTCTCTCTCTTTTTCTTCCTTCCCCTCCATCTTGATCCCTTGCCCTTCTTCTTTTGCTCACTTCACCTCCACCATTCCTCCATTCCCTTTGAAAGCTCTGCTCTGCTGTCCAGACGGCAGGAAAGGCCACGTGGCCCTGTAAATAACTTAAGCTCGCAGGAGGAAGAGGGAATAAAAAAACGTGGTATAACCTAACTCCTTTTAGTGACATTTGGATTGTAATCTCTCTGTGGAGCTTTGAGAGGTGGAGATTCAGCTTTTCTGCCTCATTTCCACAGGCAAAGCTCAAAGCAAAAAAGTAGGGCTCTGCTGTTAGCAATCAGTGAAAATGTTCAGTGAGCGACTCCTCGGTAACTGATGACCGTCTTTTCTAAATTTGACACAATGTAATAAGATTTTTTAAAATCCCAATAAATTGATGCCAGCACAAAAAAGAAGAAATGGTGGAGGGGTGTTTCTAACATCTCTGCCATCTCCAGAAATCTGTATATATAAAACTAACTTTACAAAACAGGAACTTCTTCATAACCTATTTAGAAATATCATGAACTGCCTATTTTTGTGGAGGATATGGGTAGTTTGTTTTAAGTGACAGTTATAAAAAATTTCCCGTTTGTTTTTCTAAAAGCAAATGATGCGAACAACTTGTAAAACTTTTTAAAAAGACTTGGAAAAAAAAATTTTTTTCACCGCCTGCCTTCTTTACAACCAACCAAATCTGGCGTTGCAGAAAAAGAATGGTGCATGGATGTGTGCATGTTTGAGACAAACAAGCTCCACATAAAAACAGCAACAAAAGCCCTGCCAGAGGTCAGAAACTCCACAGGGATCATTTAAATCACTACGGCAGATAAACGAGCGTTGGCAGACAGTTCTAGGAGTTTTGTGATATCAAACGCTTTGCTGTAGGCATGATTGAGTGATTTTGCTAGCTATAAATCTACTTGTGAACAGAAAAAAAGGTTTCAGTCATGTGCCTGGACATTAGTTTGGTTGGAGATGGGAGCATGCTGTGGTTGGAATAGCCTAAGCCAGTTTCCAGCAAGTTGGGTCTCCTAAACCAGGCAAAGAACCATCCAAAGATCAGCTGACAGCTGGACGGCTCATTCTAACCGTCTGTTTTTAGTCAGTGATGTTTAAGCCCAACCGAAATCAGTTTACAAGCTATGCACTAGTTTTGAAAAGAAAAAGAGTCAATAATGTAGATAGATAAATAAATACATACATTTATTTTATAAAAGCTTTCACAGTGTTGAGTGTTTGTGTAGCTAAAAAGATCAAATCTCTTTAACACTAGTTTAATATTAAAAACAACCCAAAAACAAAACATTTAAAACAAAATTGGTGAGATGCAAAAGACCAAAAAAATTCATTTTGATAGCATTCTTTAGAACTAATTTCTTTAAGCGGGATGCAGGTGAACTTTTTTCTACACAGTAACATTAATTTAGATGAGAGAGAGAATTTTTAAGGGACAGCCTGGTATACCGTATTTTTCAGACTTTAAGTTGCTCTGGAATATAAGTTGCAGCAAAAACAAGAAAGCACAATAAAGAAGAAAAAAATGTATATACAAGTCACACTCTTGGGAGAAATGTATTTAACAAAACATGGGAACAAGAATGGACATTTCAAATCGTAAAACGGAATGTTGTTCCCTTTTCATCACATCCTACACATGCACACTTCACTATCGTAACACACTGATGATTATATAGTTTTATAAAACATAGAAAGAATTTAGAATATTAGCACAACACAAGAACAACTAATAAGATAACTAAAGAATAAAGAACATGCTAAAAAGTCAACTCTTTATATCACTTCACATTAATAAAACCGTTGAATTCTTTGTCTTCTGTGTCACTTTTGAATAACTGCCAAGCCGGTTGTTATGCTCTGAAATGCACGTTTAAGTAATCACTTCCAATGAAAAGTATACGCGCATTTCAGGCTTCAGCGTTCAATACTCTCATGGTCAGGCGATGCTACACAAGTTTTTTAGTCTGTTTTCGGGCTCTACGTTTAAAATGCGAGGCCATTGCATGCGCGTTAAAAGTTAACAGCAGGTGGAATTTTGACAAATCAGGGAACCAGATCCGGTAGTGATGTATGGGTAGCGTCCTTTTCAAAACATGGAAGTCCCAACCATTTAAATGGTGATCATAAAAAAGAAATTCATATTTGGAATTTAGATGACACCAAGTCAAAAGATTGAACAGAGCTGCCCCCTCCAAGGGATTCAAGAGGAGTAAGCTGGTGTTGACACTTGGGCAAGAGACTTTGTGTTGTGGGGGAAAAAGTGACCCAAAATAGATCTGACAGTAACAAGACCTGAAGCCACACTGGCTGAACCTCACTTAAATCTGTTTGCCACGTGTCTCTGGATGACCAAAGGAGAAGTAAACATCAGCCTGATGCTCGCCTCCCATCTAGACGGTCATCCTGGATCTAATTGTTGTCACTTTTTCTGTGGCATCAAGTAGGAAATTCCAAAGTTTCATGAATTGTACACCACTCTGTTTCTTTGTATAGTCTACATTGTAAAGTCTACACCTGTTTACATCACGTAATATTTGCCTACGGTGGCCATTTTGGTCCAGTTGTTCCGCTCCGAGTACGGAGCCCATTCGGACTCAGAAAACTGAGAGTGAACCGGAGCTCAGTCTGATTGGAAACGAACCGAGACCACAACGAATGTTAGGTCCAAGAACGGTTCCTGGTCCTGGATCGGGATCTTCTTCAGTGTATTCAGACTGGAAATATGTTCTGGATTATCGGGGGAAATGAACTCTAATTCATGTTAAGCAAACCAAATGTTTCCAGTCTCAATACAGCCTTAGTTATTGTCCAGACTCCACCATTCAACTAAAGTCAGTTCAGACTGCCCTCATTTAAACAGCATAAAGTGGGTTTATTTCACACAAAGCTGTTAATATCTGAGTGTAGCTTCATAGTTTAGATCTCAGATGTTAAATGTTCCACTATCTGCCACATTTGCTAAACCCGTTAAAGTAAAACAGCCTCAAAAATGAAGGGCGGCTGTGTTGCAGTGTGATGAAGCAGAGGCTGCTGTTTGCAGACAGGTGGCATTTTAAAAAGTGGGCTTACAATCTTGATCGTAGAACGTTTGGAATCCAAAAAAAAAAACATGTTGCATCATGCCTTAATGCTGACTTTATCCAGTTCTTGGAAAATGTGTTCCAATGGAGAGATGAAAACATAAACCCCTTTTCTCAACTGTTTACTAATTCAATCGAGATCGAAGTCTGCTACTTGTTCGGAGAACTCTGTGATGCTTCGTCCACAAAGACAAATCTGTGAAATAATGGAAAGAAGTAGTTGAGTGTTTCAGCTCTTCACCTCCTTCAGGCAGCGAGTCGTTGAAGACTCCCTCCACAGGAACACAGCTGCTCCCGTCACCCCCGCAGATCCTGCAGCGGTCCTCCCGAACATCAGAGCCGAGGACGCGGTCGCAACCTACGTGCTGCAGGAGGCCAGAGACAAGAGAGTTGCGGGGTCACTTGGGGTTACAGGCGAAGGAGGCGCAGTCAGTGAGTCGGGGAGGTGGGGTGTCAAAGGCCGTTGCTGACGAATTACCTCCTAATGTCTTCCAGACCACTTTTTCAAAACACAGAAATATCAGATGGCAAGTCCAGATGTGTTTTCTGATCCAGTGCAGACATAATGCTCTTTGGTTGCTAAACTCATAGCTGTCGACATAAATAAAGTTCATGATGAGCGAAGCAGGTGGTTCCATTCAAACTCTATAACAGTGAACCAAACTTAAACAAAAGCGCAGAAAATGAATGACGACTGCTTTTAGTCTCATATTTTCACACTTGCTTATTGTAGTGAGGGATAATGAGATAAGCAATGACTATTCCATCTGCCGTGACTGGATCAAACATGAAAACTGTTGGCTTTATACTGTAATTAACCGAGTTTTAATAAAGATTTAAGTGCTATTTCTAGAAACGATGTGTATTAAACTCTTCCTGGAACTCACAGGGACTGGTGGTTGTTCACTGAGGAAAAACACACCAAAACGGTGGGATTTTTTGTCTCTAACCACTTTTGTTTTTCGTTTAAATCAACTATTTCTGGTTAAAACAAAAAGCAAAGTAATCATCAATCATTTCTATCATCTAAGGCCATAACTTAATCAGGAACTTTCAATAAAACTTTAATAAACTTGTTAATTCATACCATTTTTTAAAGGAATTTGCAGTTTTTGCTTTGGTTTTACCATTACTATCATCCAGTTAAGCCAGGCAAAAAAACTGGCGTACTTTTTAAACTTTTTGTCAAGAGGATCAAGCAATTAATGAAAATCTGTGAAAAATCAAGAAAATAAACCTAATACATTTAAAAAATATAACCAATAGTCTATCCTCTTCCGTCATGGTCCCTTTGGACATATAAATGCATTTCCTTTCCACCACTACAGTGTTCCCTCATTTATCGCGGGAGTTACGTTTTAAAAATAACCTGTGAAGGTGAAATCTGTTAAGTGGGAATACAGATTATTTTAAGGCTATAAAACTGATTCCTGCACACTTTCTCCACTTTTCTCAGGCAGACATGAACATTTTCACATTTTTCTCTCTTGTTTATGTTCTCTAAGAATGAATTGTTGTTAAAAAAAAAAACCAAAAACTGGATTATTTTGCGCCTACTCACTCGTGCTAGCGTCACAAGTCTCTGGCAGCATCAGATGTCCACCACAGACATAAGTGTGTTTGAGCTGACCCAGGCGGACGCAGTGCTGTGAGGAGTATGCCGGATGTTTTTTTGCTCCGACTTCACGTGATATCAATCATCGTAAAAAATATTGCAAGAAATGGGCATGCGCAAAGCGCCTACCAAGGCAAGCGCAACTGAAGTTTTGTCCCTTTTTTATGACTTACCTATCCTAAGTTTGTTATATCTTTTCGTTATTTCTCTGTATATATACATATTTTTACTCTGTCTTGTTTAGTTTAAATTCGATTGCTTGAAACAAACCATTTCCAAATCCAATCTCCTTAATTTCATCGGAGTCAGGGGTCAGCAACCCGAGGCTCCGGAGCCGCGTGCAGCCCTTTTCTTCCTGCATAGTGGCTATTTAATTTTAAATAAAAATGCTAATGATTTTAAAAAAAAAAATCAGCTTGTACTTTGGGGAAATTTGTTTTAGTAAATTTTGTTTTTGTCATTTATATTTCCATTTTTAACGTGTTAAGTAGGGCTGCACGGTGGCGCAGTGGTTAGCGCTCCTGCCTCACAGCAAGAAGGTTCCCGGTTCAAGTCCTGGCTGGGGGACCTTTCTGTGTGGAGTTTGCATGTTCTCCCCGTGCATGCGTGGGTTTTCTCCGGGTACTCCGGCTTCCTCCCACCGTCCAAAAACATGCTTCATAGGTTAATTGGTTACTCTAAATTGTCCCTAGGTGTGAATGTGAGTGTGCATGGGTGTGTGATTGTGGCCCCTGCGACAGACTGGCGACCAGTCCAGGGGTGTACCCTGCCTTCGCCCATGAGTAGCCGGGTTAGGCTCCAGCAACCCCGTGACCCCGAAAGGGATAAAGCGGATTGGAAAATGAATGAACGTGTTAAGTAACTGAGAAAGACTATTGTAAAAGGTTTAAATTACTTTCAGAGAGATTTATTGTTGTTTATATTTTTGTACTGTTTATGAATACTTGAAAATGTTGATTCTATACCAATGTTCCCATATTTACAATCAATAATAAAAGTTAAAAAAAGAGACACACCATGATGTTATAATAATAGATAAATAGATATAATAATGATAGAAAGTGCCGTTCTTGAATTGGCTTTCTTACATTTTTACTTCAGTGGGAGGATGCTATTTGACACAGGGTGTACTTTATTTTTTAAAGAGTTTGTAAATGCTCCTGTCAAAAATAAAAGAAGTTAAAATAATTTAATGAAGAAAAAAAAATAACACTGTTATAATTCAATTAGAGTAAATATTGAAAAGCTACATTTTATAAATGAATGGCTTGCTGGCCTCAAAAAAAAATATATATATATTATTCGTAAAGTGGGGCTTTCCAGCTTTTCCTGGGTTTCGGTCTGTAAGAAATTTGACCATATGGCTCTTTTTGTATTAAAGGTCACAGATCCTTGATCTGAGCACTTACACGGATGCGTTTAAAAAAAAGGGAAATTATCAGCTCACCTTACACTCGCCGCTCACACACATATCCAGAGACTCGTCTCGACACAGCGTGCCGTCCACAACAGCAGGAGCGCGCTCTGTGTAGAAGTTGTACCCTTCTGCAAGGCAGTTGAGGGAGCAGGGCTTCACTCCACCTGGATCCAGAAACACAGGGACACTGGATCAACATGCAAGACGTGCTCATATTAATATACATGAATAAAACAAATGCAAGCATGTTGCAGGCCTTGAAACTATTATATGTATGCACACAACTGACACATTTTTTTAAGGACATTTCTTGTAAGTTAGGAACACAAGCGCTTAAGAAAAACAGGCGTTTAAAAGAAGATTTTGAACTTTTTTCTTTTAAAAATTTCCGTCTACTACTTTCAGGCATCGGTTAACTCAAAATGGAAATCTTTGCAATTATAATAACTGCCACAAAAAAAAACAAAATAAACAGCAATGCTATTTCTTTCTACATGAGAAAGCAAAAATGAACTCCCAAACTGATTTGCTTTTTGAATCCGACCCAAAATGACGCTAAACTAAAATGAGGCACAGATTTTAAATGAACCAACAAAAAAACCTTCAAAGTGTAAGTGTAAAATGCAGAAATGGGAAGAAAGGGGAAATCTTTTTCTATGCCGTGAAAACTAGTGAACAGGTATCTAAGGGAAGTATTGGGAAGTGAGCATAGGAAATGTAGCTTTAATACTAAGAAAAATCAATTTAGCACCACTAAACATGCTAAACATGAACATCTGTGCATGGATTTTACTAAGCAGCTCCAGAAGCATGAGGAAATTAAATACCGAGGTTTTAATAAAAATGGCTATATGTCTAAGTATGAGAACATTCACACATATATTTTCACCAAAAAACCTTCATTTATCTGTAAATTTTTCCAACAGTTCCACTGCTTTGAGGCAGTCCAAGACCCGTCTGGGCTGTATTTGTTTGTGCTGGCAGCTCTGAAGCAGGTACAGCTTGTGCTGGAATAAAAAAAGCGGGAGCATGTAGTGGTGAGAAGCAGGGTTCAGATCACGGGAAACTACAATTCCCATGGTGCTGAGCTTTGGCAGGGCAGTAGCAGCTTTCAAGGGGTGTATGTTAGAGTTTGCAGGGTGTGTTTTCTGTAATGTGAAGGCTGGTGAACTGGGGAAAGTAATAGAACGTTGCTTGTTTGAGTAAAAAAAAAAAAATTCACAGCAGTAAAAAAAAAAAAAAGGCCTTTTTATCATTGAACTGTCCTTGGCTGTCTGAGCCGAGAAAAGAGGACCACCAGTGGATTCCACCTCAGGGTAAAATTTAGTGATGTGTGATGCTGAGTGAAATAAAAGTAGATATGGAGCGATCTGAGCACTAGGGAGACAAAAAAAGAGGAGAAGGAAAGCTGGGTCCATAAAGTGAGAGTGAAAGGTAGAAAGCTGCAATGAGCATCTGTGGACAGTGAGAGGGTTTAAGAGAACTGAGAAGGAACTGGGCGGTGTTATCTGGCCCTAAAGTGCAGCAGATAGCTTGGCACTGATCCCGCGTTAACAGCTGCAAGGAATTTCTATTGTAAAATCAGCTGACTCGATGAAAGGAGAACTTGTTGCCTGAAGTCTAATTTGGACGCCTGACCATCTCTGCAAGCCATTATGTTAATGGCGCCCAATTAAAACCAGTTATGTTGTTGAGACTAGTTATCTTTCACGTCTAGTTTCAGAATTCACTCCTCATCAGAAGCAAGAATTCCTGCATGAAAAAATCTGAAGTCTGTGACTTTCTGCAGCTAGCATCTGCCTACCAGACAGAAAACAGAATATACACTTAAAAGTGTGTGAGTGTACAGCTGCCTTTCTTTTTACATCTGTAATTCAGCTTTTAACTCAATTAGAAAAATAGTTTACTTTCCCCAATTTTTCTCAATTTAATCTGGTTTTTCCTCAATTAATTCTATTTAATGTTTTTAGCTGTTTAAATTCTTCACCTAATTTAGCTTTAGGCACGGTAAAGACCCACACCAATGAAATTGTATGTGTTTTGGTGTTTTTAACATTTTCTTGTGGCATTTTTCTGACAATTACACTTAAAACTGCAGTTCTAAGTATTTCTTTGTTCAAATTGCTGTGAATCAAAAGCAGACAAAAAGAAATGCAGTTTAATGTAGCAAATGCGCTCCCTGCTCTAAGCAACCAGAGGGGAAGGGGGGCGGTGTTGCTCCACGCGCACAGTCCCGCCCACAACTCCGAAGTGAATTTCTGAAGAAGTTCTGGAGAAAGTGTCCTAGAAAACAGCTGTTTTTTTTTTTTTTTGTTTGTTTGCTTTTATTATTTTTGGCTAAAAACAGCCTAATCACAATTAAAAGTCTGGTTACTGGGAACACTTTTACAACAGATCAAAAGATGATTTGAGTGGAGATTTGAAGGATTTTTTAGGTGAACATTTCTGCCTCTTAAAAGCATCCTTTAGCCTCTTTAGTGATCAGCTTTAGGTGTCAGTACTGGTATTCCCACTTGCATTTTTGCAGGAAAAAAACAATTGTTTTGTAGAAGTTATTTGCCTCTTTAATCTAAGTTTGCTTATTAAAACTTTTAAATCCATTAGCACTTTGGGAAATCTGACAAAACAAACTCTGAGCACGAATGTAAAATTTAAAAAAGCTTTGATAAAATAGTGAAAAGTAGAAAAATCATGTAAAAGCCTATCCCTTTAATTCAATTTTCTTGACTTATTTATTCTGTGGTCATTTTTTACTCCTGTATCACTTCGTTCATGTAATCCTGTTGAAATATTTGATATGTTAACATTTAGCCTAAGTTATTAATCACAACAGATACTTTTTTAATTAATTTGATTACTTTTTAGTGCTTAAATGATTTGTTTGTTCACTTTATAGTTTTCCTATGCAATGATTTTGGGATATTCCTTGTTTATATGCATGTTGTAATTCGTTTATCATATAAGTTTCCGTCAAATTTGCTTCTTGTCTCCAGAAATGTGTTACCTTCATAAACTCAGAACATGACAGACAGAAAAAACAATGTTTGGTGTTTTGACTGGCACAACATTATCACGAGAAGGTTAGGGGACGTATTTTATTAAAGTTTAAATCACTATGAGAAGCTGTAAAAGCACTAGGAACATTTTAATTGACAAACATTTAATAATTGACACATTAAGGGAGAAAAAGAGAAAATTAAAACATATTTTATATATTTATTATTAGATTATTCATTATTATAATTATTATATTTTTCTTTGGCTGATATTCATTGACAAACTCTAACTAGTAACCCTCACCAGCTGTGTTGAACAGTCAGAATTCCACATAATTGGGCATCTTTAATAAAATAAATGCAAAAAAACATAACATTTGTATTTATTTACCTCCTCTGTAAGGCTTCCAAGTATAAAATTTTCCTCGGAAAGGGATGTTGTCAAAGTCGGAACACTGAATCTCCCGAAAGTCCCGGGAGCCCGCAGCACACTCCTGTAAGACAAAATGAGAGTTAAGGACATCCTGATGAATGTTTCATCTTTTTTAACCAGAGAATTCGGTGATGCTGACAATAGAGATCCGCCATGCTCACATCAATATTGCAGGAGCGGAAGCGCTTTCTTTCCCCCAGACAGTACTTCCCACCGATGGTTGGCCTGCAAACAAAAACCGGGCAGTGAGTCAAATTTATCAATAATCACTACCTCTTAAGTCTTAACATTTGGTTTTCTTTTGCTGGTGTTTTATCAAAAAATAACAGTTCTTGATCAAGAACATGGCTTGATTTTTGAAAAAACAAACTGGCTGCTGGAACCACACTTCCACGTTGTCCAGCCGAGTGAAGCCAAATAAAATATGCAACGCTCCGAAACAAAAACGGGGAAAACGTGGCTGTCTTCAGATTTGGGTCAATCCATTTGGAGCTTAATCAGTTCAAGATGATACATCTGGTGACTGGGACTCACAGGACTATTTGTTCTGTGATTATTCATGGTTCACTGCTGCTTTCAACATTTTTGATTAAAATCGATGATTAATGTTTTCTGTGTGGGGTTTCCAGGAGAGACTTTTGGTTAAATTTTATACAATTGTTTTGACAAAACATGAATGGAAATGGTTGGTACAGTCCACCCTTATCCCTCTATTTCTCAATGTAGAAATTGAGCAATGTATTTGCTCTGTCCTGAGAGTCCTAAAAAATAAAAGAAAAGCATGTAAAATGTCTTTTTAGAGTGATTATTAATGCCAAGTACACTATTGCTGCAAGATTAATTTATTCAGTACTGGAAATGAAGAAAAATACTTGGTCTGCACAAAAAAATACTTATACTGCCACAAATTCAAACAATGCCAGTTTATTTTTGTCCTTTTTTTCTTGTTTCAGTTTTTGAGCTAGGAAAAGAACCACATGTTTGAAGCACAAAAAAGTGTTCAAACGAAAAGCAAACTTCATAAGAAAATAAGAAAGAGAGTCCCCTTGTTTGCCATACAACCCCAGCCAGCCACTTTCAGGCGGCTTTTTCATGATGGATGATTTAAATTCAATTTCTATAAATTATTTTTTCAACTAGTTGTGAATCTGGAGCAGACAAAATATAGCACTGGATAAACTTGTAGCTGTGACATAGAAGCTACTACGGCAAGCCACAAGCTCCCTGCTCCGCTCCATTGTGATGCACCCACTTGCAGACAAAAAGATGTACATGTATACATCTTTGTTTTCCATGTCCAAGCTGGTATCTAGCCGTAGAGTTTTGATAGCAGTACAGAGATAGATGTGCAGAGAATGAGATGTGGGAAATATTTTAGAGGCTACAAGATAAATGCAATGTTGTTTCTTTATGCAAGACAAAATGTCTGCTTTTTGTTATTTTATGAAGCAGTTTTTATGGCTCAGACACACCAGGCGTGGCTGCAGTCTTAAGTGGCCAATAAGCACTCAATTTAGGTAATAGGTGTAGCAACTGTAAATAACAGCTCATTTCAGAAGCAGCACAGTGCATTGCTATTCTAAAGATAGGGTCAATTTAGTTACACTGCTACAGCTGAACGGTAACAGCTTCCAAAAAAAGGAGGAAACATACAGGAAGTTATATTATTTAAAAAAAAAAACAGTAAAGGCATAGAGTTAGCAGATTTTTCAAAATTAAACACCAAAGATCTAACATGGACTCCACACACACACACACACACACACACACATCACCGTTACGAAAACTCCAAACAGGCTGTACGAGGAGACAAAGTGAAAAGCCCTCTGGTCTGGTCTAAATACTGGATTGTAGGCTAGATCTGTACCTGGGGCTGTCACAGTGTCTGACAGAGGAGGAGACGCCGCCCCCACAGGTTCTGCTGCACTCCTCCCAGGGTGACCACAGACCCCAACCTCCATCTACTCCCTCTGGACGGGTCCCGTGTGCCACGCACATCCTCTTGTAGCACCACTGCACCATAAAAATTCAATTAACCTACATTCAGTTATCAACTATTGCAATGATAGCACACACACTGTCCTCAGACATACTGACACTTCTGGTTTTATTTGAATCACTGACTGTATATAGAGAACTGGACTGAGGGAGTAAGACATCACCTAAAGAAAACGAATTTTGATTCTAACAAAATTAAGCCAATTCAGTTGCCATTTTTCCGTGATCTGTCCGTCACCGTGTTAAGTAAGCCGTGATTGGTCCTTGTCAGTCTTAGTCTGCATTTCTATGGCAACCACTCTCTCCAATCAGCAGTGAGCATGTTATAAGGCCACACCCCTTCCACAGAAAGCGGGCTCAGGAGAATCTGTTGATCAAACGCTTCGAATGTTCGAAGCATCTGACTGGTCAGTTTATAACTTAAGTAACAACTTAAGTAGCAGCAAATGTATCATTAAAAATAGAATTAGCAAGAACATGTTTAAAAAGAAGTAGCAGAGCGATAATTGTTATTCTGAAAAATAAAATGACTGAGTAATAGCTGCTTATTTCTCAGTAGAAGTCTATGGGATTTGGGCTTTTTGGGGCCAGCGGGTACTTCCTGTTTAGAATGCCGTGGGGGAGGGGTCACTCAGTTCAGTTCTCCATATACAGTTAATTTTTAAACGGCTTAAATTTGATGACAATAGTGCGCAGGACTTCCTATTCGAGCATCCATCCATCTTTTTTCCAAACCCGCTTAAGTCCCTTTCAGAGTCATTGTGTTGCTGGAGCCTATCCCATACACTGTTGGGGAGGGTGGGGTACATCCTGGATGGTTTGCCAATCCACCGCAGGGCCACACAACAAAACACACAATCATATTCACACCTAAGGATAATTTAGAGAGACCAACCAACCTAAAATGCATATTTTTGGATTGTGTGGGAAAAGTGGAGTGTCCGGAGAAAACCCACATATGCACTGAGAACATGCAAACTGCAAAGCCAGGGCCTTCTCACTGTGAGGCAAGAGTGCTAACCACTACACCACCGTGCAGCCCTTACTCAAGGAGCATTCACCTTAACTTGATTTATAAATAAACTTGCACTTGAAACTGTAACCTCACGCAGAGGAACACCGTCAGTGATGCTCACCCCTTTCTCTATGGTGTTGGTTTGACAGATGGTTCCCTCTGCAGCGGGAATGCTGCTGGTGATGCAGCGGTTACTCTTACTCATGCACCAGAGTTCACTGCAGACTTCCTGTGAGTGGGAGCACAAGCACATTGATGGCAAAGAAACGCTGTTACTGGTTTCATCCAAGAATTATGGTGAAGACCCAGAAATCCAGTTCAGCTTTACCTCTCTTTCTTTCACAGCTATTCCTTACACACATGGGGTTACATTTTATTGCCTGCATATGCTGTGAGAACATAGTATCTGTAATAATGTGTCTATAAAGCAGCTGGCTGTTCCAGATGTGCATTCTGAAACTGGCCTTGTAAAATTTGACCAAGCAATAAAAAAAATGCTATTCTGTGAAAGTACTGGAAGATGTAACAGACTTAAAAGAGATACGAGAAAAAGCTGTGTGGACTCCAGTGAAACAGACCAAAACCAAATAGGTCAAAACAGGTGAGATCTAAGTGTTATACAACGCTGTGAAGAGAATGAGTTTTAGCCATGGCTGTGACAAAATATGTTGTATAAGATGGTGTCAGGGACCATGGGAAAAGGCAGGAAGACACAAGGATGTGTAATCTGGAAATTGAGTTTTTACTGTATTTTACGACAAAAAATTAAATTAAACAAAATAAAACACTTGTTCTGCAAAAGTCAACATAACTGTAGTCAAAATAACAATAACCTATCCGATTTTTAGCCAAAAATGAACTGACTTAGCATACAGAGACATAACAGAGTTTGGTCAAATCTGAAACACAAAAGCAAAAAGAAAGACAACTAAACGTGGTGGTTTTAGCATTAAGGTCACACATTTGGTTCCTGATAATGAACACAAGCTAGTAGAAAAGGTAACTGTCCAATGAATAATACCTTTTAAAATATGTAGTCCATCTATCATTATTTGATTAAATAACATAAATTTGTACAATAATAAACCAAGGACATGTTGTTTTATGTATAAATATATTAAACCGAATTAGCCAAACATGCAAGTGTTTATATTTTACCACACAATGGTAGGATTCATTCCAGATGCTGAGAAAAACAGACAAACACGTACGTAAATAAATAAAAATGTCACTCACTGAATATTTACACTGCCGAGATCTTATGCCATACTGGAAGCGGCACTGTTCGTCTGCATCGTAGGCCTGGCCTGGTGCTGTGGTGGGGTACACAAACTCCTGCTTCAGAGGCACATTATTCAGACAGGATCCCATACCTGAGCTGGAACACCAAAGAAAAACGAAATGAGATGTAAAAATTCAGGATAAAGGGTCAGTCTCTTGGTCTGAAAAACACCAAACAAATTAGAGATAACTACATCAGCATATTTTACCGGCCTTCAACAGCTTCTCCATGTAAAAAAGCAGGGTTTTTTTAGAGTTCCCAATTACTGATTTATTTGAGGTATTTCTAAAGTGGCTTACTCACTCCAGGAAGCTGGTGATGTAATCGCGGCTGCAGGCGGACCAGATGAACGGGTTGGTCTTCATGGTGATGTGGTCAGCCATCAGTTTGGCGGTTTCTTGACTGCGAGGCCAACAGGTGTTCCCCATTCCGTCATGGTTCATCCCAAACCTGAAGCCCACAATGGCAACACATTGAGGCCAAGTGGATGTGGCGGCAGGGAGAGCACAAAAATAAGATAATAACTGTATGTGAAAAAATGAAACAACTTTGTGACCAATAAAGATTTCAATGAACAGATGCAAAAGACATATGAGACATAAAGATTGAGGGTGTGTTGAGACTGGAAAAGTGACTAAAGGTCTTTAGAACAATGGACATCCTACCCTTTGCAATTCTTGTAGGGATAGTTCACTTAATGAAGCTTTATATTTTGCTGATCAATTCTGAACATCTGTATAAACATCAGATACAACACTTACTCTTACTTGTGGTTACTAAGGAGGCGTCAGCTAAGAAGGTACGCTGATAAGTGTTTCTGTCATGTAGATTGTCGGCAAAACAGTGAAACGCAATGTGTATAAGTTGCTAGTTTTTAGGCTTTTTGAACTCATAATGATGAGAAAACAAATAAAAATGACACCCAGGTCTTAAATATCTTTCACACCAGTTTGAAATACAGTTAAGTTTTATGCTTTTTCCCTTTCTGCAAAGGAGTCTGATTCAAACATTACACTGCAGCCAAAAATCCCTCTTTTCTTTACAAGTGAAAACTGCTTTTTGAAACCAGAAAGCTGTGAGTATGCACACGTTTATTAAAAAGAAAAAAAATAACTTTCCAGCCACAGGGATAAGATTATGGAAGTGAATGTGACACATATTTCAAAATAATAATCCATACCAGAAATGCTTTTTCATTTTCACCATATTGCTGACTCAAAAATAAAATGACAACTCAATAGTCTGGACAGCTTTTTCTTCTTCAACACCGCTAAAGTGTCTCTGTCACTAATTTTTCTGTATACAGAACTAAATTTGATAGAAAAACATTTGAATACTTTTTAGGCAAATATACAACCAAGACCAGATAAGGCTATACAAATATTTCTAAAGACATTTTACTGAGCAGCAATTTATGTACCAGCATCCTAAGATCTACCCAGTTTAAATTATACATCAAAGCAAAGATGCTTGTTCCCATTTGTACATTTTTCTGTTTAAATAGTGGAACTTGTTCCCTTCATGGACGTCCTCGACATATATACAGTCACATTACAACAGTTGATGCAGCCACAACCTGAATTGGATGAGTAAGGGCGTGACGCGTGAGCATTTATATACTCATGCCCAAGAGAATGTTCTCGCACCTTTTCAGTGAAAAACTCACTATTAGCTGTTTATTTTTTCTTTTAAAGGCTTGCATACACTTTCACACACACAACTCAATGTGACATGCACAAAAAGGCAGGAAGCAAAGTGTCTTGTTAAAATTCATGCAATGTAACATTTAATAAAACAATTTAAATTATTACAAAGTTGTTTTTACTCACTAACCTTAAGAAGCTCACAATTCTTTTTTTTTTTTCAAAAAGGTAAACTTGAAAACAATTACGTAATGCCTTAACAGCTATGCAACCATTAGCCATTTAACAACTTTTACGAAGGACAATTTCCACAACTGGAGAAATGAATGGCATGTAAAAGCAACATGTTCTACATTGAAATGTTGAAAATGTTGACATTATTAAGTAAGTTGGACACTTCTGAGGCAGTGTCAGTGTCGTCATGCAGGTTGAGGCTACAGGCATGCCAATATCAGGAGAAACTTCTACATGCAGCTGCTGCGGAGGTATACTCCATCCTGTCCAAGATTTCAGGAGTTGGTTTAGATCCTGAGAAGACCCTACGATGACACAGTTATAACAATTAAACATTTTTGAATTAGATACTACACATAATTCCCTTTTGAACTTTATCTAAACATCATATACTGCTTTATTGTAAGGTGATTGTTAAAAAAAGGTCTTCAATTAAAACAAAGCAATGTTTTAAAAATGTTTTGCGAGTTTGTGACTTCTCAACTTACTTAAATCCCCTTTTGGTGTCTATTCAGCAGTTTCAGGTGAGAAAGCAATTACCTGTGAGTCCATCACTTGATTGCAGATCTTGGGAAAGGATGAAGGCTCTTTAATCATAGTGAAAACACCACTGTCCTTTAGCTCTTTACGTATTTGTTTAATTTGTGTTCGTCTTGGTTCAATGATCTGCAATGATTAAAGAGTTTGCAAAGTATCAGTTTGTTGCTATTAAAGAATTGTTAAAAAATTAACTTGATTTCATTTTGAATTTTCATGCTGCATGATGTAGAATTTTCTCTGCTAAACACTTCTTGTTGTTATCAGTCATGGGAGGAAGATCTCAGCTGAAGGCCAGGTTGTTCACTTCGCATTGCTCCTGTGAAGTCAGTTCCCTCTCACTCTCAAGCTACAATTAATGGAGTAAGATAATGTTACATTAGTTATACAGTTTCTGCTTGCTATGCTCAATACAAAGTAAACATTTGTATGATAGAAAACTAAAAAAGTTGTGTCACAAACAAGCAATTTGTCTCACTTCTCACAAGAGTCGATGTGACTTCAATCTCAGCACTGTAGACACATTCCACCATAGATCCAGTTCTCTGAGAAGAGGTGGTTGCACTGGAGGATTCAAGTATTATTTAGAGACAATTGCACAAATATGCACAAAAATATAAAAAATGTTTACAATGGACCTTAGAGAATTTTGTTCCCACAAATTACCACTAAGAGGGGTTCTAACTGAGAAACTCTCTTAGTGGTTTCCCAGTCTCTACTCTATCATTCATCAAAGAATTAAATATTACATCTTAAATAATTACCTCCAGATCTATATCTTTTTTGGAGTGGCCTAATGCAAATCACAGCATCCCCAACTCCAACTTCTTTATTGAACAGGAACTCTGGAGTAAATCCTCCCTTTGGACATGGAAGGATGTCTAGAACCCTGGACCTTGTAGAACCACGGTTTTTCAAGAGTTTGAAACCCATCACAGTGCTTTAGTTAAGGAAAGAACAACTGTAGATGATCGGAAAACTTAGTTACACTACAGCATCTATCTGAGGGGGAAAACCAAACAAAACTGAATGATAATCAATTAAGGGGTTAATACAGGGATGGGCAACTCCAGGCCTCGAGGGCCACATTCCTGCATGTTTTCCAACATACCATGATCTGGCATGTTCTAATTGGCTGGACACACCTGAAGCAGGTAATCAGTCATGAGTAGGGCTTGGATATCTGGAAATCCTGCACACACTGCGGCCCTCGAGGCCTGGAGTTGCCCATCCCTGGGTTAATATCAACAGTGACGGCTGAGCAATATGTCTATCTCTAAATATAACCAAACTGTACACGTTCAGGGAAAGGTGCAGGTTTTGTGAATTACAAGAGCTGGGCTACTTAGACATGGATGGATGCAGAAGCCACATCATTTTTGGTGACACAGTTTACATGCAAATTCCAGCTGTTCAAGATTCATGAGCCGGTGGGGGTGAGCACTGTGACCCCTTCATGCTGTAAAGCAGTGTGATTGGTCCTGATACAGGATAATAGCAGCTTGCTATGTCATTGCAGCTTGGCACACTTTGACTGGTGCCCTGAGGTGAGGTAACTGACTGATCTTTTAACATTTTTACAGTACATACTGTAAACCTACCTGGGAACGTAACTCGTCTTTCTCCTAATCCTGCCTCTTCAAGCCTCTTTTCATGGATGGACTTCTTTTTGCCAAACAGAAAAAAAGTGTGTGTATGTGGTCTTTCCCTGTTTCTTGGTGTTAATGGCTGATGGGATTGACATCCGTGGTACAGCTCTAGCAGGGTAAGGACTGAACAACCTCAGCTGGAAGAAACAGTCACCACTTTTAAAGCTCAATTTTTACAGGTAAACAGCAAAAAAAAGTTCACAACTGTTGTTAAGCTAGCTTTAAATCTTACCTCGAGCGGTGCGGCACTCAGAAGCAGACGGTGTCGTCGATGATGTGGTGGGAGTGTGGTTAACTTCATTGGCTTTTTCACTTTAATTGTGTCACAGAATGAGCGGCGTTGAAGAAGAAAAAGCCGTTTGGAGGATTGAGTTGTCATTTTATTTTTACTTTTTTTGTGTAAATGAAAACGCATTTCTGGTATTGATTTTATTTTGAAATATGTGTCACATTTGCTCACATATAAGATGGCGTATCTGAGCCTGAATACTAGAAAATCCCAAGTAGACCATTATATACTTTATTGGATATAATTATCTAAAACAACCATTTAATCTTTTTGTACTAATTTTTATTAAAGTGTATATCTATTGTCAATGTTGTTAATTTTAGCAAGTTTCCAGCAAAATAAAGTTTAGTTTGCGATTATTTACTAGCTGTTTCTGTCACTTTGATAAAAGAGAAGTTGTTTTCTTCAACCAAAAAAAAAGATCTGCAAATTCCAACTAAAATATGAATTTAATTTTCAATTTTTGAGATTTTGTCTTTCACAAAACATTTTGTAAACATCTTTTGATTTATTGTAAGTGTTCTCATTGTTTTTTTTTTTGTTATTATGATGATTCCATTTTTTGCCAAAATATTCAAAAAACATGTCATTTTCTAGGTCACTGCAGTTTCTGCAGAGCGGCAGGAGCTCATTAGAAATTCACCTCTGAGTTGTGGGCGGGACCAGTGGTGCGGAGCAACTTCCTGCTCCACTTCCCGTCGTCCATCTATTTACAACATTGACTATATATAGAAAACTGGACAGAGTCCACGTCCCCCTCGCATTCCAAATAGGAAGTACATACATATGTATATATAGAACATATTTTTTTACATCACATATAAGCTTTTTTTCGAACAGCATTTTTTCACCTGCTCCTGATTCACAGCACTTTGAAAAAAGGCATACTCAGAAATGAAATTTTAAGTTTAATATATGTTCTCCATGAACAAAAAAATTGCCACAAGAACATGGTAAAAACACAAATTTTATTGGAGTGGGTCTCTAATTTCTACGGTAGCTTAGCAGTTATTTTAATGGAGTTGGTTTTGCACGCTGCATTTCTTGCATGTATGTTACTCACGTATGTCCAATTTCATGTGCGATAGTGAAAGCTGTTCCCAGGCCGATGTCCTCATTGATGCTGCAGCTTCTCTCTGGTTCACACATCCCTCCGACAGGAGCCAGACCTGACAAAAACAAAAACACAGTGTCTGAAAAACCAATAAATGCAATTTCTTACTAAAGAAAAAACAATAACTTTTTTTTTTCAAATTAGAATTTAGTTTTATTTTCCTGAATGCTATAGGGTTATTAGTCAGTGTGACAGTTTATTTGTGTGCATTACCTAAAGTTTCACAGGGCTTGTTTTTCTGGATGCAGATATCGTACCTGTGGATGTGAGGAGAAATTCAGGAAAAAAAAACTTGCTCTATATTCATTTTTTATGGAAGTATTCTGCGAGGGAAACACGCAGACATGTTATGGACAGACAGCAGCGAGAGCAGACAGATATAGTTTTTAAAGAACAATTGGAGGAAACCGTGGATGGTCACGGAGGTGTCATCGGTCTGGACAGTTTCCATCCTCAGCTTGATAAATTAGCTGCTGCAAAAATGAAACTCTTCCCACAGGCTCCCCACCAAACCCACATAAAAAAATGACTTGCTGCCTGCCTAATCTATTGTCAGGCACTGCCACAGTTGACCTTTTTTGGCTTAAGTTATAGCACATTCTTTGCAAATGGATATCTGCAAGTCAGCGGTTCAGCTCAGTTCAATATCTTTCAGATGAGTCTGACCAAACCAAGGATGTGCTGTCTTCTGCTGCACATTCCTTAGTCAACAGCTATAATGTCTTTTTTTTATGTGTTCAATTTGTATCAGCCACTGTTTCTGTTTTTCTGCAACTGGAACAACAGCAATGAGAGATAATCTGTCACTGCTAGATTGAAGCTTTGCTGCTGCTTTTCTTTGCTTTCTTTCTTCGCAGTGAATTTATTTTCCCGGCTTCCTCAGAAGGAAAAAAGAACTGTCTTTGTCAGGAAATGATCCAAATTCCTCATTGGGAAAATTTGCTTTGTTATTTTGCATTTCTGACCTGGTGATGAGCACAGCAGTGTCGTGGTGAGCGATGCCATTGTCTGGTATAGCATTCCCATAGCTGTTCCGGTGCTGGATACTTTTCTGCCACTTACAGAAGCTGTCTAAGGATTTTCCAGCATGATGGTTGATCTCCAGTGTCGGCTGGCAGAGGGAAAACAGAAAGAAAAAATAAAAATACCCTAGTTTTCTATGATGCACACAGACAAATACCCTCAGAAGCATTTAAACAAATATTTAAGACAGTAAAATGAAATTCAATAACTTGAAAGCTTCACAGCATTAAGGGGGGGGCATGGAGGGAAAGAAAAGGGTGGGGGGGCTCAGTTGGCCACAGCTGGAGAGAACTTGTAACCCAGGAATGTATGCGGTGACCTAACTAGTCATTTTCTCATCCCACAGTCCCTCATCTCTGAGCCCGCTGCTGGCCTCATTTTCCTTTCCAGCTTGCCTTTTCGGACCTGGAGACCGGCAGCAGAACCACTCACCGTTCCCAATCCCGTCCTGACCTCAAACTTTAGGTGTAAGAATAACTAACACTAAAACTGCCCACCGCTAATGATCCTAACATTTACCCCTTTATTTGCTCAGATAACTAACACACATCAGGAAGGGATATTCCAGGGCTTATTTTGAGGACGCATGAATCATAAATGGTCTCCAATAAGACTGCTATGGAGGAAACCTCAACGCCACACTGTGATCCCAGAAGAAACCAGCTGGACCGTCTCGCCACATGCTGTTAATGGCAAGCTAATGGCAAGCTAATAAGGTCATTTACCAGCCAGTTAGGTGGCTTAGTCATCCTTTGAGCTATGTAAGTAAGGTCATGCACTTTTTATGAGCTGAACTCCTGCACACTGTGGTCAAGTGTGGAGTCTTACTTTGTGCCATTTCTGGCTTCCAGTTATTTCGCGACATCGTACAACAAGAGTCTATGGACATGTCAGCAGCTGAATAAAACTGAAAATAGACTTGATGGTTGTGGAACTAAACTGCTGAGCTAAACTATGATTACCAAGAGAAATGTCTTCGAAATCCTGCAAAAAATAATAATGACATTGAGGTTCGTGCAGTCACAAACAAGACCAACATCTACAAACACTAAAGAGAATCACTAGTTAACCTAAAATGCAAATCTTTGTACTTTAGTGATGTTGCCAGCAGACCTGAATCAGAAGTAATTTTAAGATACGCTGTTTTGTTTCGAATTTCTTTCTTTTTAAAGTGAGAATCTGAAAGTTAAGTTCAGTTTTCTTATTTCTGTAGATTCTCATACATCTAAATTGATTCCATTGAAGGACTGGTTAAAATTGACCCAACTAGATTTAGTGTATCTTTTATTTTTAACTTTCTTTAGTTCTGTTTAGGTTTTCTAATTCACTTGTAAAGACCAACTCCAATGAAAATGGTGTTTATTGTGTTTTTAACATGTTGTTGCAGCATTTTTCTCATAACAAAGGACCTACTATCAAATCATTTAGGATTAAAACTGCCTTTCTGAGTATTTCTTTATTCAAATCGTGATGGATCAGGAGCAGACAAAAACCAGCGGTTAGAAAAAGCTCGGGTTTGTGACGCAACAACTGCAATGGTCGGGCCAGAGTCTATCTGCTCCGCTACAATTCTGATGCATCCTCTTCCAGACAAATAGATCCATTTCCTGTTTGGGGCAGTTGGAAAGACTGGGCATCTCGTCTGACAGTTACTGGACATGAAGACTAAATGGATGTGTTTGCTTCAAGGAGCTTTTTATTAACTGATTAAACTGATTTATTATTAACTAATATCTGAGCATTATGCATTTGTGGGGTCCACTTCACTCCCTTTCACAGCAAAAATTACATTCTTCAGTAAACTGTTCAGTAAACTAGAGTTTGTGAGTTGAAGCTCACTCAAGCAACTTCTTTGAAAAAGTTCAAATTCCCAGGCTAACTACTTAATTTAAGTCACATTGGCATTCATTGCATGTAACCTTAAAGTCGTACGGATAAAAAGTGTCCACTAAATTAGGTTTGTGTTCCACAGGCATGTCCAAAGTCTGGACCCTGGGACAAATGCAGCCCATGTTCAAATTTCTACCAGCCCGCAGGCTTTTGTCAAAAAAATAAAAAATATGCAGCCCCCAACACTTTCTAAATCTACGCACTCACCGGGCATTGGATGAATGTTCAAGAATGTGCTAAACACAGGCTCTTGAACGTGAATTTAGTCCATGGTGTTCACACTGGACAAGCAAGTAAGGGCTTCTACTTTTTCTACTGTTTACTACCGCATGTCTGCTACCTACATTTGGAAGAGGCTTGGTGCAAAATGTCAAAGTGGTACAAATCTCACAATTTGGGCACAAAATGTAATTGGTTCAGTTCATGGCTAGCATTCTTGCAATGGTGGATATGGATTACCATCATGTGACTTTGGTTTATCTTCATTTTTTTAAAAAATGCAGACGTCATCAGGCTTGTCGCCGTGTCTGGGTTCTGTAGATAAATCACATCCATCGATCACTACCAAATCGGAATCCCAGATTGGTCAACGTGACCTGGTTTAATTGGCAATGCTTGCTCAATGGCTACATGTTTTGCAAGTAGAGCCCACAAACGAAGATAAAACTTGCGTAGTTACCCATGACCGCAGCAGCCAGAAAGGTGTGTTTACCGGTATGCACATTTATATTGACTAATCAATGGAACTAATGCTGCTGAGGGTGGGGTGAAAGAAGCTACAGAGCTATGATTTCTTGACTATAATTGGCTGAATTATGTTATAGGCCATTCTAAACCTGTGGTCACTTGACCTTCAGAGCATTTAGGGCCAAACAAGACAAACAAATATATTTGTTTTGGTGATTTAAACCACAGTGGTTTCTACTTTTGAAGAAGATATTTTTATAATTTCCCCATTCACATGATCTAAATTTAGAAATTTACTGTAAACATGTAATAGTTAATGATAAGTAACATTTCATGTTAACTCAGATTTAATACTGACAAAAAGCTTTTTTCCAGACAAACTTTTTCTTTATTTTATTTCTAATCTTCAAATATGAAATTCAGAGTAATTTGGGTAAAATTGCATTTAGATATAACTTTGTACTTTGTGAAAAAATGCATGTACCAGCATGAATGTGGGACAAAGTGAAACTATTTTGAGAAATCCGATCCAAGTTTTTCTCCTTGAATGGCAAATAAATAGATATAATTTCAAGAAAGGTATATTTATAACACGCTTATTTATAAAACTGAGGTGTTTTTCATCATCAATATCCAAATGCAGATTTACTTTTCTATTTTCTTGAACATGCATGAAAACATTGTTCGTACAAGTCGCCGTTCACCTCAGTAACAAGCGCGACAAACACAGAACAGCTCTGTAAGCTTGAGCTTCCCACCTTCTCTAAATCTTTATTCCTTACTTCCTCACATTTCGACCATTACAGAAGCAATCCATAACCACCGCTCACACACTTAAGAGTCCTGGGTGTGGTGCAGGAAAGGCACACTTTAGCCAATCATTTGGCGCAAAAAACAAGCTTATACACGCTGGTCAGAGTTGTATCTAAGTACAGAGGAAAAAAAGCATGGAGAAAAGGGGCAAATAAAAAAGTTGAAGCAGCCAACAACTGTTGCTAACCTGGTCTTCCATGAGTAGAATAAGTCGTGTCACCACGATGTTGACTGCATTCCCCAGGCTAGAATCCTGGAACAGTTTGGCAACCTGACCTCCAAGGAAACAAGAAAAAACCAGTCTTAAAAAACGCTGATATAATTACCATCTGCATTACAGTTAGGGTGACAAACTCCTACAAAAAAAACAATTAAAGAAAATTAACATTTATTATTAGTTAAACTCTCCAACAAGACATTTTCTGCAGCATGAACAGATAAAAAGCTAAATAAATCAATTTAAACTAAAATTCCTCAACCAAGCAATCCACAAAATAGATCATTCTAAGATTGGTATTGGTTTGCACTCAAAAACCTTTCATTAAATGCATTCCTAACATTTGTAAGGATGGTCTGACACAAGGGGATGATGACAGAAATAACACAGACAATAGAACATTCACTGCCCCACTGGAAAAAAAAAGGCTTTCCTTTTACATTAAATGTACTTTTGTTATTAAACTGCCTACTCTGTTACTTACAACGGAGTATTAGGACCATAACAAAATAATTAACAAGAACATACAATTATGAGAAAACAGTTGTAATGTGAGTTAAAAAGTCAATATTTTTTTATCATGAAGTTATAATTTCATAAGCTATAAATTAAGAATTTAAGAGATTAAAGTAATGAAGGCTGTTTACTAAGAAAAATAGAAACAACAAAAAAGAACCAGTTTATGTGTTTCAGTTAGAGAGACTTGGAGCGCATTGTAAGCCGTTACTTCAACATTGGTTTCAGAAATAAGGAAACAATGCATTTTAGTTAGTCAACACTGACCTATTATATTTATAAGGACATTGAAAAGAATTTGCAGGAAACTGGGCTTTTTCAGAAGAACATTCTTGACCCACATGGAGTGAATTTCTCATAATTTTGTAACTTTATTCTCGTATATTGATCTTTTCTTTCTACCACGGTGGCCCTAAAACTCCGTCGTAGTTATGCTACGGTCACAAATACAACTGCCACCGGGGGATGGGGAGACATCGGCAGAATTTTCAAAATCTTATGCCGTCGTCTGATTTTTTTGTAAATCGTTGGCGTGGTCATGAATGTAGACGGCAATCCGGCTGCTACCGACCTGTGTCCGCCCAGCTGTCGCTCAATTTCTTAATGACGTCATCGCCGCCTGTCACTGGATTGCAACCGCACGACCTCGAAATGTGCCTGCAAGGCCACTGACTGATGTCAACTTTTAGATAAAACTCTTCCAGTCGCCGTAAAATTGGAACTTTTTCTTAAAACCTCCGCAGCCACGGCTACAACCTTTGCACGGCCACCTGCCAAATTTGCTGAAAAACTTGCATTTAGATCATCCTATGGTGGCATTTTAAGACATCTGACCGTAGCCTGACTTCACTTTGTTATAAAGCAAATGTAATAAAAAGTTTGAAAGACTTTTCTCAGAACATTTTTTATCATGTCTGGATAAATGCCTGCAGAAGTCTGAGTTACAGCCTCATCTTTCAGAATTTCAGCTCTTTCAGTCAGCAGCAGTTAGTTTGAACTATACAAAATCTGGTCTGATGCACATGCACATCTCTGGTGTTGTGAAACTTACAATATTCATAACGGCCAGGATGTATTGCTCGATGTCCCTGCGACCGTGGTAACCCACCATCATCTTGTCAGCTACCACCAGTGTCTCCACATAGCGCTCCTGGCTTACCGAGCGCTTCAGAGGCAGCTGGCCACGGCCGACATGATGAGGAGGCATCTTCAGAGTCCGCTGCCACCAAGACAAACTTTTCATTGGCTTCTCATCTGTGATAGATCACATACACTCATGTTTTGAGATCAGATAGTTAAGAGCAGAACACAGAGTTTGAATGACTGAAACGTGTGTTTTATTTAGCTTTTGACTGCTAAAACTAAGATGGAGGAACATTAAGGAAAGGAGAAAAGTGAAGATCAACCACAGCAAAACAGAATGTCTGTGTATAAATGAGATGAATTCAAGTGAAACAGTGAAGGGAGAAGACGTGAAGAAAGTGGAGGACTTTAAGTAGTTTGGTTTAACAGTTCAGAGCAACAAGGAGTGTGGCAAAAGAGGTGAAGACGAACATGTAAGGAGACCGGAATGGGTTGAGGAAGATGTCAGGTGTGATGTGTGACAAAAGAGTGTCAGAAAAAAAGAAAAGAAGAGCTGGAGTTTGCAGAGATGAAGAGGACGGACTTCTCTTTGGGAGTGACCAGGATGGAGAGGATCAAGAGGGAATCCATCAGAGGAACAGAGGCTTTGGAGATAAAGGCAGGGAAGCAGAATGAGATGGTTTGGACACGTGAGAGGAGGGACAGTAATTATATTGGTAAAAGTATGCTAAGAAGACCTAGAGGAAGACCAAAGAGGAGGTTCATGGATGTAGGAAGGGGATTGGGTTCAATGGAGTAGACTGATTCAGTGTGGCGTCCCCTAAAGGAAGCAGCTAAAAAGGAAAGAAAAACTGTTCAAACTTCAAATATCTCCTCTCACCTATGACCCCACAGGACCGGCCTTTGTACTGATAGCGAAGGGATGACCTTTTGTAAACCACATGAGGGCGCTCTTCTTTTCTTTCACCGCTCTCCATCTTTGTTTGGTTGTCTGATGAGACAAGCGGCTCAATCAGGTACTCCTCTCCGCCTGCAACGATCACCCCCTGCTATAGAAAAACAGAAAAAGCAATTAAAATTCAGTGGAAATGCATTAATGACATATCACCAATAAAGTGTCAGTGCAATGATGTGAACTAAAGTGAGGTTTGAAATTACAGATTAGCCTTGTGTTCAATCCCTCTGTCGTTTCTGAAAAATTGCGTTTGTCAGTACAAATATATACAGAAAAAGTACGTACATTAAATCATTATTATTATTTCAATAAATCAAAGTTTTTGAAAAAGTGTTAATTCTTATTTATTTAAATATAATAAAGACAAATTTTTATCATACAGGAAAAAAGATCACAAAATAAGCTTCATAATGTAAAAAATGAAGTCAAATTAATTTAAAAACGGATCAAAGATGGACTCAAAAGCTGTAAAGTGATCTGTGGTCACATGAGTCCAAATTTGACATTCTTGTTAATAATCATGGATATTGTGTCCTCAGGACTAAAGAGGAAAAAGACTTAGCATCTTTTCGCTTACAGTTTGCAACTGAAAACCCTATCCTGCGCATATATTTCTAAGTCATACAAGAAGAACTAAGATGCTGCAATCTTGGACTGCAATCCAAATAAGATTTGGAACGTTTTTGAAAATTAGACAACCACTAACATATGGAAAAATACATTAGGCAACAACAGGACCGAACTCCGTGCAGCATCAAAACTGCAGAAATTCAAACTTTGATGCCAAAATGTCTTAAAAAGAAAGTGCTACACCAGGGTTGTCATGTCTTTGAGTTAACTATTTAGAGCCCTTTAGCATGCATCAAAATAGACTTCAGATTAGGAACTGAATCTATAGTGTAGAACTGATTTAATGACCAATTCAAAAGACAATAATTTGACAATTTTGCATAATTACAAAATGTTGTATAAATCTTTATTTTTTAAAACCCATTTTATTTTTTACACATATTTATGCCTTGTCTTTGAATACTTTTTGTTTGTACCTGAGAGTCTAAGTCACCGGAGTCAAATTCCTTGTATGTGCAATCATCCTTTGATCTATTTTATAAGCATTTCCAGTCATTTTAATTATAATTATGACGTTTTTAGCATAAATTCAAAAACTGTGTCATTTTCTAGGACATATTTTCTGCAGAGCTGCAGTAGTTTATCAGGAATCCACCCCTGACATTACCGGTGCAAACAAAAAAGGCGATATAGGAGCAATCCAGACACCTATGTTTCTGTTAAATGCCAAATGAGAGAAGGAACTCAATATCAAAATTCCAGATGAGGAGTGGTTGGCTGCTCTTGATAGAATTACCCCTTGCCCACACCCCCTGTCGTTTTTCCAACTTCCCAGCACTTCTGCCATCTCAAACCTCATCCTGGAATCAAAGCCCACTATATGTTCACTCAACCCTCTTCCGACGCCCCTCGTCAATTCCTGCCTCCCGTCTGTTCTTCCTCTCATCTGTGCCATCCTCCATGTCTCCCTCTCCACTGAAAGAGTTCCATCTGCTTTCCAAACAGCAGCTGTAGCTTCTATTCTCAAGAAACCTGATCTGGATCCAAACAACTTTAACAACCTTTGCCCCATTGCCAAGATCCTTGAAAAAGTAGTCGCCAAACAACTTTGTTCTCATCTAACCCATAATAAGTCACTCTATGAAACAGTCCAGGCTGGCCTCTGCCCCCATCACGGCACCGAAAAGACACTAATCAACCCGCTCCTTGCTCCTGGTGCGGTTTTCTATTGATCCTCATCCTCCTTGACCTCAGCACAGCACAGCATTATACAATCTCCCACTCCATCTTCCTGCGAAGACTTTCCTCCATTGGCATCACTCACACCTCCCTTAACTGGTTCACATCCTACCTGTCTGGCCGCTCTCAGTTTGTTCAACTTTGCTCCTTCCGGTCCCAGCCCTTCCCAGCCACCTCAGGGGTGACCCAAGGCTCTGTCCTCAGCCCTCTCATTTTTAATCATCTATCTCCTCCCATTGGGAAGTATCTTCAGAAATATCAACATTCAGTTCCTTTGCTATGCCGATGACACCCAACTTTACCTGTGAGCTCCTCCAGTATTCCTCCTCCTTCCCTAATAGCTTCCCTGTCTGAACTTACATCCTGGTTTTCCTCAAACTACCTGCAACTCAACAGCAATAAAACCAAACTTCTTTTCATTGGTACCAAGTCAGCTCTTTCTAAATTCAGCTCCCTGACCCACTCTATTGATAATTCCATTGTTACCTCCTCCTTCCAGGTGAAGAGTTTGGGTGTTGTTCTTGACAGCTCTCTATCCTACCAGTCCCACATCAGCAACATAACCCAGTCATCCTTCTTCCACATGCAAAATATCAACCATCTCCATCCCTCCCTCACCACCCACTCTGGCTTCATCGTGGTCCACAGTCTTGTCACCGACCACATCACTGCAAGTCCCTCCTCTTGCGTCTTCCCAACAAATCCATACACAAACCTCAACTGGTTCAGAACGCTGCAGCCCGGATCACAAAAACCCCTCTCCATCACCACATCACCACACTCCTGCAGCACCTCCGCTGGCTCTCGGTTTAATCAAGAATCCTTCTGTTCACTTTTAAGACTATCCACAACCTTTCCCCTCCCTCTCTGTCTGGATTCATTAAAATTACCGCACCATCCCATTCCTTGAGGTCCTCATTCTCCCTTCGCCTGTCTGCTCCCTTACCCCACCTCAGCACCATGGGGGGGCAAGGCCTTCAGCTGCTCTGCCCCCAGATTCTGGAACTCTCTTCCTCCTGATCTTAGAAACTTGGACTATATGGTGAATTGTTATTTGTCTTCTTCTTTGAACAATTTGCTTTTGTTGTGATTATCTGATGTAGTTAAATTGGGGGGGGGGGGGGGGGGGGGGGTGTTAGGGACTATGGGATGTTGTTTGTTGTACATTAGTAAAAATTAATAAAAAGAATATTCAAAAATTATATACATATATTGGTGCTATCCAGCTGTACAGTTCAGAGCCAAATGTTAGCTCTGACATGGATAACAAAGATCTAGATGGATCTAGTCATCTACAGGTGGATGCCATCTGACGGGAGCAGAGCAGGGTGCTTGAGTTGTAGCTTGAGTTGTGCTGTATGTCACAGATACAAGTTTTTTCAAACTGCATTTTTTATCTGCTCTTGATTCAAATAAAGAAATATTCAGAAATGCAGTTTTTGAGCTTAATTTTCTCTGTATACTGTATGTCCTCCATCATCAGAAAATGTCACAAGAACATGTTAAAAACACAATTTTCATCAGAGTGAGTCTTTAAAGCAGAAGAAGATGGATCTTCATTAAAAATAGTTTCAGTAAAAGTAAGCATCCTTAGATCCTAGACGTTTGAACTTGCTATAAATTTGCTGCTCTGCTTAAACTAAAGCCATCAGAGCAGAGGATCAGGTCACACAGCCACATCCAGCCAAACACACAAGGAAGCATGAAAAGGTTAATGAGAGCGAGAAAATTGAGCAAGTGAGGCAGAGAGCGATACACTAACACTTCCTTTGATTCTGTTCAGATGTGTCGGCCCCGGTCAGGGCGAGAGCCTGCCCCCGACCCGCAGCGGCTTTCAAAGCGCCTTTAATCCCATAATAAAGTTAGTGATGCTCCTCTGGACATGCAGCGCACCCACTGCTGAATGCGCTCACGTTGCTCTGACCAACAGTAATTACGTGTGGGGCTTATGAACGCTTTGTGAACACATCTAAGAAGTTATTGTGAGGCCTGGTGTTTGTAGTGAGAGGATACGCAGAAACATGCTGCTTTGAGTACAGCAGTGTGCATTTAGCCAACAAAATGATGCATC
The DNA here is from genome assembly GCA_036245035.1 of Adrianichthys oophorus. NCBI lineage: Eukaryota > Metazoa > Chordata > Actinopteri > Beloniformes > Adrianichthyidae > Adrianichthys > Adrianichthys oophorus. The sequence goes on from BSAI01000138.1 coordinate 13,471,918, forward strand.
ACGATTCAGAATACCCGGTGAAAGGGTTCAGATTAGTTCTAACTTTGAAACATCATCAAACAGAAGCCAAAGTGTGTTGTGGATCACTGAGATGACCTCATGAGAAAAATGAGTCAAAACGGGACTTATGTTCTCCTCTGTCATTGCGAAACAAATTTAAACAAAGAAAAAAAAAATTAACTTTGAAGAGCAAGAAGAAAGCAGAGCTAGACCCTAATTTTTTTAATCCATTAATCAAATCACTCAATAAATCAGTTAATCAAACCATAAATCAATTTTCTTTTTGAATACTTTCCTTTTTTTGGGTGAAAAACAGTCTTTCTGTTCCTTTTTTACTATGAAAACCAAATTGTTTAAAGAGCAGTAATTTGCTAAATGAAATTAATCAAATTCAAATTGTGAACTTGCAAATCCAAATCTAAGCAAACAAACTACAAACTATTTGATCCTTGCAAAGATTTAAAACCTTCTATTTAGTTTTTATGGCCCACAGCGGTCACTGAGTGACAGGACCATTTTGTTTTCGCAGTTTGAAAGGTTTCTGCGAGTATTTCACTCCCACTACATGTGCGAAAAGTCACCAAAATTTGCACACACCTAGTTAAAATTGAACATGAATTTTGGCCATAGTGCCCCCCCCCAAAAACAAACAAACAAACAAACAAAAACAAATCCAAAAAACAATGATGTCACGGAGAGTGGAACCGTAAAAAAAAAATGAATGGACCAAAAATCACTCATGGAGTTAAAAAACATATATATTTCAAATAACACAAACAAAACCAAAGCACACAAGTCTGGGATATCCAGGAGAACTTTAGAAATTTTTATGGGATGGCCCCACAACCTACGGCTTGGTGGCCATTTTGTGGCAAAGTGTGAAATTTTACGTTTTCATCAATCCTTTTTCCTTTATTGAATGTTTTTTAAACTCCTGACTCATAATTGCAGCATTTGCTATCTATTTTTTTTTACTAACAGTTTTTGCTAACTTTTTTAAGAATAAACAAAATTCCCTCTTTAGGATTTGATCCAGTCCAACTATATTTATAAAGCATGTAACAATCAAGAGTGCTGTACAAATAAAAGTAGGAGGTTTGGGGGTTTCGTCTTGTAGTTTGAAGCCCTGATGTTCTATTAAAGAAGCAAAAAATGTGCATTGCTGCTGCAGCTGGCTTTACTCTTGTGATGAACAGTAATACAAGGCTTCAGGTCTTACCAGGCCATTGCAGTTGCTCAAGGCCACTTTGCTAGAGTGAGGCTGGTCTTGTAGATGTCCTGTATAGTGGCAATGGGAGGAGTAAGGGTGACTCCAGACTAATTGACCCCTCTTCCAATACTCCACCCTGAACCGGTGGGAAAGCAGGCCTCCCTGCAGCGTCAAGTTGAGCAGGAAGTTGTTCTGTGACGTTGACAGCTGATAGAAGAGCTAGCAGACACGAAAGGATTTATGAGGGAGCTGCATAAGGAGGCACATCCTGAACACAAAAGAAACTTTAAATATAAAGCCTACTGTGTCATGAAGCCTGTCTTCAGGACTGCGCCGCTTTCTTTGGTGGTGAGAACTGTCTGCATCCAACTTCTCGCCGTTGGGTCCTACTCGCACAGGGATAGCGATCTCATACTGTCCGAGACTGGATAGGAAAGCAGCTAAAAGAAGAAGAATAAAGGCTGCATTAAAATAAACCCAAAAGTAAGATCAGGCAATAAAAAAAAATCAGCTAAATTTCATTTATTCTACTTAAAATTATTTGAGGATTTTATAGTTTCTGGAGGCTTTTAATTGTCTTTTTAATGTCTCCTTAACCTTTCCTTAAGTTTAGCAACTCAAAGTACATTTCTCCAACAAGGCCCAAGGGAGGTTGCTATGGTTACCTTGAAACTATATTCTTCCCATCCCTGCTAAGGATTTATTGTCCAAACACAAACAACTCCAAAGGCTCAATGTCAGCTATCTAAGAAAAGACAAAAAAAAAGCAAAGAAAATCTTAAAACCAAGCCCAAAATGTTTCTTTTTTTATAATCTTTTCTTTGAGTTCAGAGAAGCAGCTCCTTCCCACACATAGTAAATACCCGAGATCAAAGTTCCTGCAGGCAGACTTAGAAAGATCTCCACCAGGAAAAAAAAATCACTCTGTAGTTGGTAGATGTGTGGCTTGAATAAACAGCAGACATAATTACAAAGGCTGCCTTCACACACGGACCTCATGAGGTTATACACTGTTGCCGACATGGGAAGTTCAGAACAAAACACACTTCTTCCAGTGATCTTTGGGAGCAGAAGCGACAGAGATCTGGGTCATTAAATGAGATACTAAAATTAAAGAGCCACTCCAATGAAAATTGTGTTTATAACATGTTCTTGAGGCATTTTTCTCAGGATGGAAAACATTTAAGGAAAATTAAGACGAAAATTGCATTTCTTAGTAATAATTTTTTCTCCCAAATGCCATTTGAAAAAGATTGTAGTTGTTTCTAACAACAATTGGGAGGCCATAAGCTCCCTGCTCGGCTTCGTTCTGATGCATCCACTTGCAGACAAAAAGATCCATGTACGTCTTTGTTTCCTTCATCTGAGCTGAAATCTGGCTCAAAACAGTACAGCTGGATAGCTCCAATATTGCTTGATATTTTTGTTTAACCGCTATAGTCCAGCCCACATCTTAAAGAGAAATTTCTGATGAACTACTGTCGCTCTCCATAAACTTTGTCCCATAAAACAACACAGGTTTTTTGATTTTGCCCCCCAAAAAACTGCATAGTTAAAAGACTACTGGGAACACTTTTATTATAGAAAAGCTATATAATAGAAAAGCTAAAGCTCTTTTGTTACTAAGCATTTTAAATTCATGGTGTCAGTCATCAATTTGACCTAAAACTACCTCAGTGATTTCAATAACTTTTAAAAACACCAAAATACTGTGATGTATTTTCTAAAGTGCCACTGCGATCATCTTTTGATCCATTTTAAAAGTGTTCCCAGTGGTCTTTTAATTATTATAATACTGTTTTTGGCCAAAATCTAAAAACCTGTGTTGTTTTCTAGGACACAGTTGGTAGTAGTTCTATAGAAATTTGCCTCTGAGTTGTGGGCGGGACTGTTGGCACAGCCAACCCTGATGCCCCTCACCGTTACCCATAACTGAGAGCTATCGGTTTCTCCCAGCTTACAGCCCCCCACACCCCCAACTTAACATATGCAGTGCAACAAAAATGGGGAGCGATATGAGAGATATTCAGCTGTACACTTTTGAGCCAGATACCGCCTCAGACGAGGACAACAAAGACGTACATGGATCTAGTCATCCAAAAGTGAATGCATCAGCAGAGCAGGAAGCTTGTGGCTCGCCCAGCATATTTTCTACAAAAAAAAAAAAATCTAGATTCACAACAATTCACGAGAAAAGCTCAGAAATGAAATTTTGTGCTTAATTTTCTTTGTATAAGATGTCCTCCATCATTGTAAAAATGCCACAAGATTATGTTAAAAACACCAAAAACATTTTCATCTGAGTGAGACTTTAAACCAAGTAGAGACAAAATGATGATGTACCTGAACGAAAATATGCAAATACTTCCACTAGTCTAAATATGCAAACCTGTCTGTCATTAAATTAGAGTGCTTTGCAGACTTTAAGGAGCCGTTGCATCTGGTTGATTGACAGAAACCATGAACCCGACAAGAAGAGAGACATAACATGCTGGTTGTTCCCACTCAGTCGGTTCAAAAGTTTGGAGCAAATACAGGCAAAAATGGAAAGTTTTCCGAAGGGAAACAAACAGATCATGCAGGGACAACGTCACAGTAACAACCTCGTATTAGTGTGTCTTCAAAAAAAACATCCACAAATAGGAACTAAATCTCTAAAAAAAAATTGTGAAAATAATTTTAAAAGTCAATGTTGGTGACCAAAAAATGCATAAAATCAGTCATTGTCTGCTTATTTTACACCTCACTTCATAAATCCACTTTCAGCATAACAAAAAAACTTCTATAATCTCAAGAATAGAAAAAAACTTGCTACTAGTCTTAAAAAAAGAATAACCTACTTGATGCTTCTATAAATGTGATAAACCAATTGTTTCTCAAGCAAAACTTTCAAAATGAAATGACCCTTTATTTACATGAGTAACAATAAACTTCAGAGCATCAAAACGGTTGCTTAAACTTCCTGTAAAGTGCTGAATTCCTTCCTTTCAAAAACCACAACCAAGCGATCAGGCAGGCATGCTGAGCTACCTTAAAGGCACAGGAAAAACCCCTATGGAGAAACCAAGACGAGGTCTAAACAAAGTACATTAAAGTCAACTCATTATCAAGACCTCACACAGCATAATGAAAACCACCAAACAATATGTCATCTCTCAAGGTGGATTTTTTTAAACTCATGTCATTATGTCTTTTTCTGGTTTCTTTTGATAACAGAAATTTGTGCAAAGAACAACCTAAATACAGCTGAAGGTGATTTTTTTTAACTTCAAAATCCTAAATTTAAATAAGTTAACTGATATTAAGAGGTAGTATACAATCTGAAACATATAAAAAATGATTCAAACTTTTTTCTAGTGTTTCATTTTCCTGCTTTCTTTGGCCAAACCAGATCACTTTTAATTGGGTTTTCATCAAAACAGTCGACTAACCATCATGCCCTACAAAGCATTTGACCATAACAGTAAAACCTTAAACCCAAAGAAACAAAATAAAAATACATACAAAATGAATAAAAATTTTAAAAAATTACAGTAAATAAAATAATATCCTGGAGCAAAAATTAATCTTTAAATTACAATTCGAACTTGTGTGCTTATATCAATCTTCAGTCAACTTTATTGCTTTATATAATACAGATAAATAGAAATTCTAGGTCATTTGTTTTCCCTACTAAATACATCTGCATGTATTGTATATCAGGCATGTCCAAAGCCTGGCTTATTTCAATTCAATTTAATTTTTTTTATATACCCCAATATCACAGCTATAGCCGTTTCATTGGACTTACAAAATGAAATGTGGCCAAATGCGGCCTGCGTTCAATTTTCCACTAACTCACAGGCTCCTTTCATAGAATGAAAGCATTTTTTAAAGACTGTCTAAGATTTTGTGATTTTAGTTGGCTAAATGGCATCATAAGCCGTGGTAAACCCGTGGCAACATTGTCATGCGACTCTTCTGTGACACTATCTAGCTCATTTGTAAAATGTGTAATGTGTAAACTATAAGTAAAAAGGAAAAATTGATGGTGAGGGTGACGGTTTTTTCAGTGAAATATATAACAACTATGTCTGCCAAATATGCCAAAAGACTGTGACTGTTGTCAAGTTGTTGAATATCAAGAGAAATTCCCACTTGAGACATCCTACTGGGAATGAACAGTGCAAAAAATTGAGAAATTGGCAGTAATTTTAGTAAAATGCCATTGCAATATAACGTCAAATGTTAATGTTAAATAAAATGGTTTAAAGAATGTCACGCCGAACCTCACCAAATCTAGCCCTCTTTTCAAAAAGTTTGGCCACCCATGGTATACATAAAAGATGCTTCAGCTTTTTTTCTATGAAAATTGTTCAGAGGACATAAAGATATTTTAAAATAATCTATGGAAACATTCTTGCTAAATTTGACAGGAGGAAACACCCTTATCCAGAAGTCCCCCACACAGAGGAGTCCATGCTGATTAACACACTCCTACTTGTGTTATCGTTAAATGAAAATAGTGAAAGGAAATACTCTGGGAGGAAAAGTGCACCTCCCTCCGTGTCAGACACACCTCTTCTCTCCCTTTAACCAAACACTGCTAGTTATAAGGAAATTGCCCACTGTCAATTATATCAAAGCAGGAAGCGATCAACCTACAAAAATTAGCTGGCATCGTTCACTCCAAATAACCCTGTGGGATGAAATCCAAGGCTTTAAATATGAAGAATGAATTATTTTTTGTTGTTGTTTAATATAACCCAACTATGTATGTGTTTTGGACTCACTCCCCTTGGGAAACCTTTTGAATGAACTGGAATGTGGACTACAAGCCAAGTTTTATCCAACAACATTCGAGCAGAACTCGAACTAATGCTCTTGTGGCTGAGTGGGAACGGGTCCATGCAGCCAGATTTTTCTAATCTAGTGGAGACTTCCAAAGGAAAAAGAGATTTTGCCATTAGCTGCATTTTTTGGAGGCTAAGATATCCCAAAGTGGAATCTTTGCATGTCTGCATACTTTTGTCTTGGTGTGGAGATAAACAAAAAATGATTAAAAAACTCTGATCATCTTCTGATCTATTCTCTATTAATTATGTAATTTTTAGCCAAAATAAAAAAACACGTCGCTTTCTAGGACATTGTTTCTGCAGAGCGGCAGTGAGCCCGCTCCCTTCCCATCATCCATATGTTTACGTGCTCTCCCGCTAGCTTACAGTCCCTCACAACCCCAGCCTAAAACTACTGGTGCAACAAAAATGGTGAGCAATATCGGAGCCATCCAGCCGTACAGTTTTGAGCCAGATGCCAGTTTGGACGAGGAAAACAAAGACCTATTCGTCTATTTGTCTGCAAGTGGATGTATCAGAACGGAGCAGAGCAGGAAGCTTGAGGCTTGCCCTTAGTAGCTTCTACATCACAGCTACAAGCTTTTTCCAACTGCATTTTCTCATCTGCTCTTGATTCACAACAACTTGAATAAAGAAGCAATTTCAATCTTAATTTTCTTTATAAATGTCCTTCATCATCAGAAAAATGCCACAATGCAGAGTGGGTCTTTAAGACAAGAGCCGTGATTAACCCAAATCAAATTTGATTTTATTTGACTCACTTGGAGATATTCTGTTGCTTTTAGTCATCATCAGTTATGAGGCTGCATTTTCTGTTGTTTTACTCCATAAAATAATACTCAAATTATATACAAGTCAAAGTCTGATTGAAGAAAAAAAAAGAAAGAAAGAAAATGAAATTGCTGTTGTCATTAAAGAGAAATATCCATTTTACAGCGGACAATAGGATTCTGTCAAAGTTTTCATTATTATTTCTGTTTTAAAAAATTGAATTGGGAAGACAAAAGACAGAAAAACATTTTTAAAGATTTTCTTTTGGACAAAAGACAGTTAAGACCCTTAAAAACAGGTCAGAAATCATCTCCAACTGCACACACTGTGCTTTTTTGTAACTCAGTTTTCAGGTTGTTCCAATTTGAGCTTAAATATGGTTTTTTTTCACCACAATCAGCTCCTTTCAGATTACAGAAAGTCATCTAATCCACTATAATGAACCAAAATACTCCTTAATTCAGGTTTAAACCCTGGTCAAATAAGCCACTTCAGCGTTCGGGAGGGGAAAGTTTGTTTAAAGGAAGTAGTAAGTTAGAGTATTGGAACCAGATGGCTGTGAGGGGTCAGGGGTCAAATTTAGGAAATATACAATCACAGCCTTGTTCAGTATGATGAGAGACGGACACTGACACAATTTATGTCTTTTCCTTTAGTGTGCGTGTGGGGGGGTCATTCTGTCACTGCAGCTTGGGTGTGGGAGAGAAAGGGAGAACTGTGTGGTGTGGGGCTGGGAGGCATGTGGGTTTGCCACAGCATCGTGATTTGTGGCTGTAGTGTTTCGGTTCAGATGGCTCTGACCTGCGTGTCAAAAGCCTTCCCCAGCAGGTCACATCTTAAAACGGTTCATTTCTGTATCCAGCTTGTCCTTTGAAAATGTTAACCTTTGTTATAAAATGCTGCTCTTACAGTCCGAGCGTTCACAGCAACAGCAGATGCTAAAAATTATTCACCAACATCAATCTGATACTGTTTCTTTAGGGTGAAACAGAGCTTTATTTAGAACTAAAATAATTTGTTTATTATCATTTTTATACAGGGTTTCTAGCCTAAATTCAAAATATGCTGATACGTGTTTGTTCTATGCTGACAGAAAACCATGAAAAAGATAAAAACGCTCATTTTTTTCCATAAAAACATTTTAACTTTTTTTATCTCACCTTGAGATTGAGCCAAGTCATCTCTGTGACCTCCTGCGACCTCGCTGGCAACCATGATGATAATGACAGTGCAGGCCAGACCAGTCCTCCATAGCGTTTCCATGGTTACTACAGTAGCTGCTATAGTAACAAAATTCAGTGCAGTGGTCCCCGGGCCTCCGTTCCAACATGTCTCCTGTCCTCTTGGATGCCCCGTCACCTAGCAGTGGGACAACTCAGCGTTTTGTCTGGCCATGGCCGTCGGGAAGATCTGACAGCACCTGCAGCGTGTAGGTCAGCAAGTGGTGTGGGACCCTCATGTAAGGAGGAAAACACCTGGACCGACCTCCGAAGGGGCTCAGAAGTGATGGCAGGTTATTAGCCCTCCCTGTAGAGGAGACACTGTTCAGTGACTACAGGAGGAATGCTGGGAAAAAAACAATGAGTTGGAGGGAAAAGACAGATTTAGGAGCAGAGAGGAGGGAGCAACAAGGGAGACTAAACACATACAGAGAAAGCATGGCAACCTCTTGACCCGTGCAGCTCCCAGTTAACAAAAAAAGAGGCACCTAGTTCACCGTCACAGGCTGCACTTTCAGAAAATGATTCTCAGCAATAAAGGAGAAAGGCAAAACATCTTTTTATTCTGAAGGACCAACACAGCAGAGGGTCCCAAACTGGGGCCTCAGAGGACCCGCACTTTTAGCCGGATGCCCATCAGAAAGCGTTCACACACAAAGGAAGCCAGTGATCCTGTAAAGAGCTCTGCTTAATGCCCAAACAGGGTATGAAGTGGGTATTATGTCAGGAGATCTAGGGGTAAAATGAGCCAATTTGATAGCAGCAGCAGGTTGCCATCACCGCCGGGTTGCATGACTCAAATGTCTGGTTGTATGGCTAAGTGCTTTGCTGGCAACATGCCTAACTCTGCTAATTAGACAGCATGTAGAAAAGTGGCTGTATGTTTCCCTGTATGAAGCCGGTTTACACCTACAATAAAAAGAACTGTAATCATTAGGTTGTGATTGATGCTTAAGTCCACTCTCCTTTTTGAGAGCATCATAGTGTACAGTATGTTGTCAGACGGCATCTGACAAAAAGCAAAAACCCTACAAGTTTTGTTTATATATTTGATAATCAAAGATCTTTAAAAGTCTTATTTCTGGTAGATACACTGTTTTAATATCCTGTTTTACCATCTTATCCTTATTTTAACATTTAATTACAGGGCATTTGGATCCATATCCATATGGTCCACACCTGTACAATCACCATTTATAAGGTCACTGGCATAACTGACTGTTATTGTCCCAATTTCAGCCAAGAAGTCACTTTTTTTCTTGAAATAGTGAAACATCATGAAACTACTAAAGTCTTCATCAGTTTCCACTTTTGGCTCAAGGGTTACATAAGCATGTTTTTTTCTGTGGTGACCCATTACATTTTTCCATTAAAATTTTAAAATCAAATGAAGCCACGTGCAGTTCAATACGTATCTTGTGGACGGTGCTTGTTTCACCGGCTGGGACCGTCTCAGACTAATGGTTGAACTTTTAAAAAAAATAGACATAATTACTATCTCTTCCAAATAAAAATGTAATCTTCTGTTATTTTATGGTGTCATGCATCATGTTTGACTTTCTAGAAATCTGACTTTCACCTATTTGTGACTTCTGAATTGGGGTGTGGTCTTATGATTGATAGAAGATGATCAAATTCTCTAAAACAGCCTTCCTGGACATGTTCAAACAGTCATGCTTGTTTTTCCTGCCTATATGGAAAAGTTTTAAAAAGAAACAAAGTTTAGTTGTTAATTTATCTTTCAAAGTAGATTCAAAGCTGTTATATGAATAGATCATCTGACGCCACCCTCCATCCATCTTCCATTTACAGCAATTGGTTCTATGAAAACTTTAAGATAACTTCAATAAAGATTAAAATTAGTACCTAAAAACGGATATAAACAAAGATGGCACAAAGACTTCATGCAGCTTAAAGACCCACTCCAATGAAAATGTGTGTTTTTAACATGTTCGTGTGGCTTTTTTCTCCTGATGAAGGACACAGATAAAGAAAATTAGGCTTAGAATTGCATTTCTAAGCATTTTTATTCAAATTGTGATGAAAAAAGCTTGCAGGTATGACATAGTAGCTAAAATCTGCAGGCTACAAGCTCCCTGTTCTTCTCCATTCTGATGCATCCACATGCAGACAAATAGATCCATATACATCTTCAATTTCCTCATTTGAGCTGGCAGATGAGCCTTGACACTGTATGACTGGATAGCTCCAATATTGCTCGCCATTTTTGTTGCACTAGTAATGTTATGTTTGGTTTGTGAGGAGTTGTACGCTAGCAGGAGAGCATGTAAACAGATGGATGATGGGAAGTGGGGCAGGCTCAATCTGTGTCAAAAGTCTCGTCCGCAACTCAGAGGCAAATTTCTAATGAACTTCTGCCACTCTGCAGAAAATATGTCCTAGAAAACACCGTTTTTTTTTAAATTTTGCCAAACAAATGGCATCATCATAATAAAAGATCACTGGGAACAATTAAACAAAAGTTCAAAAGATGAGCGGAGTCGGACTTTTGGCTGTAGACCAGAAAATTGAATGCGCATATGCATAAACACGAGTGCTGTACACACATACCCAACGCTTTAAGCAGAATTTATCTGAACATTTTTGTGAGTTTTTAATGTAGCTTTCATTCAATATAGTTAAAAAATGAGTGGAAACCAAGTCTGTGAGACATTAAAACTTACTGCAATCAATGAAACGCTTTCAAACAGTGCACGATACTGGATATATAGTCATTGTTTAGTATTGGAAGGGAATGAAATAAAGTTCTCAGTATGGCTATAAAGTTTATGAAGCAGTGGCTGATGAAAGATGATTTGCAGCTAATAGTGAAGGTGTACAAAGATAATATATTTCTTTTTTTTTAATCCAAACTACTAATTTGGCTGAGCTCTTTTTTAATCAAGCACAATTACTCTTTAGGCTTATTTAAGAATAACATGGAGCAAATCCACGTTATAATAACAAAAGAAAATGACTTCCTCAAATCCACAATGCTCATTAGGAAACCAGACAAGTACCAGAACCAGGAGTCAGGTTTTCATGGGTGCCCTGCTCTTTGACTTAACTTTCCTGGCTCCGGATTGGAGAGTCAAGCCCTTTCCTCGCTTCCCTCTAGTAAAGCCTGCACACGCGTTTCACTCTTGTCTCAACCTACTCTGAACTCCTTACTCCCTCTGAGCTGTCTGGGGATAGAGGAGTGAACTGAGACGCCACACTGGCCCAGATGGCTGGCGGCTAACCAACTGCAGCCAAAGGTAATCAGAGGCAGATGGGAAACCTTTTGGTGACGAGAGCAAGGGAAACAAGTCGCCTCCTGAAAAGAGAAGGAGGAAGAAAAAGAAAAAAAATAACACAAGTGCAAAAGCCGAGGGGAATGGAGGAGAGACAGCACTCTTCAAGGCAGTCAGGAAAGCCCTTTGAGTGTTAATATCCTTAACTGAGTGTGGAGGAATGAGTTTAAAGCAGCTCTAATGTGCCCCCTGCTTCATTTAAAGAGTGAATGGCCAGTGCTGTAAAAACAGAGTTTGCTTAAAAACACTGAGGCTTTTTTGTGCTGTTGTAGCTTTCCTTCAACTAAGTCTTTCTTTTTCCCTCCCTCTGGCTTTCAACCAGTCATTTCCTGCACAAGCTAAACTCCACTCCATTTTCATTACTTCTCCTCCCATTCAAGATTTATTGTGGAGTTATTAAACGTGCTGCTTGATATCAAATCCTTTTCATTAGCACTAACACTCCTTTTGTTTATTTTAACCCATGACACACACATATACACACACGTGAGCCCTCGCTTTTAAAGTAAAGCTCTTTGCAAAGATTTGTAGAAAGTCCTCGCAAAATCCCCATAAAAGCAATACTCCTCCTGCACAGTAAATTATTACTCAATTATAGAACCACACAGAAATACGGCTGATTTAAGCACGAGCTGTCCTGTGAAGGTGATGGTGTTGTACATCTTCCATGGCCTGTTGTGTAAAACTTTTTCTTTGGGCTGTATCACTTTTTGAAAAATAAAAACGGATGTTTGTCTGCAGGCCAAGACTGCCGACCCGCTCCCTCTCTTGTGTTTGGTTTGGATGATCTAAGAAATAAGAAACATATACCTGCAGTCGCGGCCAAACAAGAAAATGGTCTGAGCTGCAGACGGGCCGCACGGTCTCCAACAATCTGCAGATGAGAGAAGGAAAAGAGGGACAGAGAAAGGAGGGGGTCGTTGTTAACGAGAGGGAGAAAAATTGGACCGCTTCACGTAATTAGGTGGGAATTTAAGGGCGGGCCAAATTTGCACAACAATCAAGCCAGCAGACCCCGGAGCGTTTCGACACGTCACTGTTTTCATCTTGTCTGCTAGGGAGCGCTGTCTGATGCTTTTCATGTGGTGCAAGAGAGTTCAGGGTTTTTTCTTTTTTTCCTCTTTAAATACTGGAGCTAACTGCTGTCCTTGTCTTTAACTGCTGCCAGAGAGAGTACAGCTATCCCAAAACCAGCACAATAATCAAAGCCATATGATCGGCTCAAAGTAAAGTCTGGGTGCAGTGAACAGATGCTAAGTGTCCCTCAGATTAGCTTCATGTCGAGCACTCCCCCACATTGTCTCCACTTTGATCAGGGAGTAGCTCATGAATCAGCTTCAGGTTTTTTATTTCATTAAACTGGCAGCCTGCTATAGAATCAGACGGATCGAATGACTTGTAAGACCGATGGCACAAATCGGAGGCCTCTGCAGCAGTTTCAAAAAATGGGGTCCCAACTCCAGCACATCTAAAATCCTGAACAGGTGATAGAAGTGAGGAGTGGGAGGGCGTGTCTGAAAGTCAGTGCAATACAAAGACAGAAGGCGGCGGGCATTCCTTTCTCCATTTCCCCAAATAAACAGTGTGCAGATGAAAAGTGGGAACATAAACAGGCTGGAGAACCTCGGATGTACTCCCCTCACTCCGAAAATGTGCCTCTCGAGTCTGAAACAATATTTAGTGAAGGAGAGAGCTGACTCGACACAAAGGGAGTGAGCCAGCAGAACTGGAAACAGAGTGCAGATGGTGCTGGACGATTGTCTAATTCTCTCTTTTATCTGCTATAAGACATCCCAGCATGCTAAATACACTCCATTTACCGTCATATATACGGAAATAATCCTAATTACTGAGAGGAATAAAACATACACGTTCGTTTGTAAGATCAAAAGTGATAATCAGACATGTGCCAGCTTTGATTGTGTTATTAACTTTCAGTTCTTGTTGTAGAAAAACATGCAACATCTGGCTTTCAACAGGGATGACTCTCCCAGCTGCAAAAATTACATTTTTACATCACTATGTGACTATATTTATTTATGAAGTTTTATCCCAAAAAGACACAACAAAAGCAATAAAACTGGGAGTAATATAGTAAAAAAAAAAAAAATCTAAAGTAAAGAATTAAAATAAGTAGGATATGTACATTCCTATATGTAAGTGGGCTAATAAAAACCTTATTAAATATCAACTAAAAACAAACACCAAACTACATTTGATTTGTGTGGATTAACTCTTAAACAAACTCAGAACAAATAAAAGTCAAATTCTGAACCAAGTCAGATTTCCATGTTAAGATCTTCAAGTTTGCAGATGTGAACTTCTGGATTTGAGACATCTGTATCAGTGCAGTAGAATTGCTTTATCTGCTAAACTCAATCTATAAATGTATGAAGGCGCTTGATTCACCGGTGAGTCACAGCTGTGTCAGCAGCCAATGAGATTTCTGCCTTCATGCTACCGAGAAGAAGAATCCTAAAGTCCTGGTCTGGAGAGGTGCGTTGCAGTCTTGAAGCTCTGAGTTCAAACCAATCGGAGAAAATGTCTCTTCAGGACTTGTTCTGCAGGAAAGGAGCGTGCAAGCATTGAGAGCAGCCTCCTTCCAGCATCACCTACCTCCCCGTGTCCCTCTGCAGACGTCCACGCTGCGGGTCTGACCACTGCCCTCAGCGGCGCCGGCGACAGACTGAGGAGACTCAACTTATTCAATTTTTAGAAGCAGAGAGAGCAGCTGATTCCTGGAAAGTTCCGAGCATTCTAACCGGAAGCGGAGGAGCAAACTTTCAAAATAAAAGCACAACTTCAGATAGATAGATAGATAGATAGATAGATAGATAGATAGATAGATAGATAGATAGATAGATAGATAGATAGATAGATAGATAGATAGATAGATAGATAGATAGATAGATAGATAGATAGATAGATAGATAGATAGATATACTTATTCAGCTTGAAGACAGTAAAATTAATATTTTAAATATGGACTGATTGATGACAGATGTTTTTTGTACACACCTGCCAAAAATTTTACCTTTTTCAGTGTTACTAATGCCAATCTGCTTTTCCTTTTACTATGCAGAGCATAACTAATAGAAGACTGCCCTTCAACCATAGAAAATGAATTTTTGTTGCAGTTAGAGCTCTCTTTCTAAAGTTGCTCTAAGTGCACTTAGGCTTGAATAACCTAAACTGTAAATATTTTAAAAAAGACAACAATTGCTTATTATAGAGGCTTAGGTTGTAAAAGATGAAAAAAATAAAGGGTTCTTGAGTACAGAAGCTGAGAATGGCCTTTCTTGCTTTTTTATTTTGTATTTTTACCTGTTTTCTTGAAATTATGACATCTACTATCTCTTTATCACAAGAGAAAAAAAAAACAAGGCAGGCTATTCTCAACTTTTGTACTTGAGCATATTTGCTTGATGGTTTTTACAAACCAAAACACAGGTTGAAAATTAAAAGTCATAGAATTCTTCCCTTTGGCGTTAGGTTTAATCGCAGAAATTGGTTTTTGTGTCTATTACTTAAACTCCTCCAAGAGAAATAAAATCATGGTATCCATAATGATCCAAGAATGGACCCGGAAGCTGAGGAGACATTTAAAAATCTATGGGAACACCAACTAAATGTTTCACCAATTAAATTTATATTCAAACAATCTTTTATCTTAACAAGTCAAAAACTGCAAGATAACTTGGAAGGAAAACTAAGCTGATTTAGAATTTATTTCAGCTGAGAACATTTTTGAACTTCTGTATCTCTAACCCAAAAGGCCTCTGGTTGTCATTAAGTTTCTGTCATGCTTTTATTTTTTTCAGAAAAGTCTTTCCACTCTTGTTTCTTAACTTCGATCTGTGATTAACTCCATGAACCAGAGTTCTGCTAACATGCTATCAGACCTGAGACTCCAAGAAAGCAGCTGCAGCGGTGCGATGCAAAAACTGGATTTTATTCTATTTTTTTTAGTCTGCAGGTGAGTTTTCAACCTGTAGATTACATGTGTCACAATAATGGGGCCTAATTTAAACATTTCATTAAAACTGTTGCAACAAATTGATGAATAAACCAAAATTCAATGTGCATATAATAAAATAGATAAACATATGTATAAAAATTTATGTATGCAACTATTTTTAAGATTGTCTTACACTTCGTCCGCACATGAAAGCCTAAAGGCAGTAAAAATCCTATATTCATTAAAAAATAATAAAAATAACTATTGTCTGAAATTAAGGAAAAATACATATACCTTATATTCACAGACAGTAAGGATGTACAAAACCCTCACAACTTAGGGGAAATGTTTAAAGCAAAAGTGTTCATGAGAAACAGTTGAGCTCCCAGTGTCTGTTTAAGTAACTTCCTGTCAGCTAAATCAATTTGTGGTTTCTGTATTTTTGTTCAAACAGTATCTTCCTGACAGAGTTGCTAAAAAGTACCAAAAAATGAACATATTAAGTCAATTTAAGAAGCAGAACGTTTTATCAGGAATAATATTTATATATTTTATCGGTTTGACTATTTAAATGCTGTAGGTTCTGTTTCAAGTGACAATAATTATAATAGCGCCAGCTTCCCATGACAAAATTTTGATCTAAACAATCTAAACAAAACAACTCCTTTAACAAAAGGTCAAACTGGGAACATTAACTCAAGACTTTCAATAACTAAAAGGAGATGTTGAGTGAATGCAGAGCTCTTAATATTCATTTTTGTTGTGTGTGCGTGAGTGTATTTGTGAGTGTGTTGCTGTGGTTGTGTTTCTACCCCGCTTTTGTTCACAGAACCTGACTGTGCTGCCAGATCTACAGATGCATCTCTGCCCTTGAAATGGCAGCATCACAGCTGTGAAGCAGTGAAATGTGAGTCGTTTTTTGTTGTTCTTGATGTTTTAACTGATTTTTTAACGGCAGAAGTTGCTCCTTTTTTCATCTAAGTGTTACATTTACAAGTTCAGACATGGCCCAGTGTGTACAAGTTTTATTTCACCAGTTATCTATTATTTATCATATAATTATAGTATTTCTATTGGTTTATCTTGAATAAACTACACAATGTGAATCTGCTTTATTGTAAAAAAAAAAAAGTCATATCATTTGCTCTTTTTGTTTTTTACACAATTATTGTGTTAAGTGTCAACTATAAAAAAGAAGAAAAGATGTTGAGCAAAAATGCTGTAAAATATAGAAAGCTGCATTTAGTGTGGCCTAGAATAGAAAGCTAAATGTGGGTCAGTAATACGCCCAAAAAGTCTTGGGTCTTTTCCTGAAAATTACTGGATGCAGTTTTGGGCTTGGACTGAGGCACATTCGCTAGCTGGGCCAGCCCCAGTTTGGAGACATTAGTTTTAATGCCAGAACCAGAGGTTGGACTTTTTGAAATATCAAATTATACCTACTTTCAGACTTAGGCACTTTTGTAACAACGTGGGGTATTTTTAAACAACAGGTATTAAACTGTAGCCTAATTGTGATAATCACAAATTCGAGATCATATCACAATCACATGCTTCAAGAGCTTTTCTAGTTCTGCCAGAGGTATTAGAGGACTAAAATAATCATAAAAGTTGGGTTTTTGGGTTGCAGATTCTCATCTGTAAGCTTTAACTGATTCTGGGACCAGAGCTCACTAATTTTACAACTTATTTAAAGGTCAAGTAGTGTTTCGCCTCGCACTGAAAACGATTCCGTTCGGACAAATTAAATGACTGATCTGACAACAGATCACTCGCTGATCCAAATCCACCCACATTTAGACAGTTTTAAACAGTTCTGGTTCTTCTCAAGGGAAAATGATTGAAAATCAAACGTTTAAAAAACAGGTTGTTTGTTGGTGCATGTCTACGCAGATGCTTTATGGTACATGACCACAAACTAACATCCCTCAAGCACAACAATCAAAGTCGTAGCCTAAAATGCTACAAACAGTGTCATAATTAACACAAATTAAAATAATCTATAGAAAATGCAGCTTTTGCTGCTTCGAAATGCTGATGAGATTGTTGTTCATACATGAGATTTGATATGTATACTACAGAAACTAAAGCCAGCTGTTTTTAAAGACCCACTCCAATGAAAAAATGAAAAAACTGTTGTTTAGCATGTTCTTGTAGCAGTTTTACGTGAAGGAGGTATGTCCTCCTTTTATGTCTATGATTGATATATAAATCATAGACATCATTAATATTGATTTTTTTATATAGATTTTTTATTACCATTTAGATTTTTGGTGTGACAGGGCCACTCACACTGTTTTAAACATTATAAAAAAGTTCGATTCTGTAAAAAGTGTCTAATATGACGTCTTAATGTCATCTGATGCTATCAGCTGTATTTCCTGCTCTGCTCTTAAACTTTTTGTTCTTTCTCTCAGTGTAATGCTGCTGCATTACAGTTGGTTTGGTTTAAAGCAGGGGTGGCCAGACTATGGCCTAGGGGCTACATGTTAAACTACTTAATCTGGTCAGACAAACTGCAAAACATTACATTGTTAATCCTCAATTATGTTTTATTTTCCTTGTAATTCCGGTGTTTCCTCATAGATGATGCACTACAAATACATTGATCTTCTAAGTGCAGAAAGTTATTCTGCATTCATGTAGAGTTGGAGGATTTGTTATTTTTCTGATATTTATATGTGCTTTTTCTGAGATGCAAAGTCATTTTTCCAATCATTCCAGCGTTTTTCCCTGAGGGACAAATACCTCGTACTGTAAGTTAGTTAGTACGTAAGTTTTCCAGATTCTTTGTATATTTTGCAAGATAATCAAGTGTAAATTAAACATGTGTACAAACAAACAAACAAATAAAGAAGAATTAATGGGAAATCTATTCACATTTTGGTTTCATAAAGTTCAGCCCAGTTGTTTTTCTACATCAAAATAATACAAACGGAACATTATTAACACTGTAAAGTCACGGCTTTACCAAATTCAAAGTGTTTCCACACATTTGCTACCAAGTACCAACACTTGTGTTTTGTTTGCTGTGATGACACTTGGCTGTTTTTATGTGATAGCAAAATAAGCTGTGCCTTAATTCAAATGGTATTTTCCAAGATCGATATTATTGATTTATTGCATTTGAAAACTATTTGATACGGATACAGGTTGATTTGGTTCGATTTGATGAAGCATTTCAAGGATCTTTTTTGTCCTTTCACCACAGGGTGGTCCTGAGCCAGCCAATTTCAGTGCTGTAAAAATATCCATGCGAATCAATTTAATCTATATGCAGTTCCAATGGAACATTGGCATTTAAATGCATTTTTCCAATTACATTTTTTTTCTTTTATAAAATGTTGAAAAAAAGGGTTCTTAATTTTGATTTAGGAGGCTGGAAATCTTTTTTGAATAACCGTTTGAGTTTAGACAGCTAACCATGCATCCACGCTGCAGTGTCTGGCTCTCTTTGTTGTGGTGAGCTGGGGGTCAGGCTACAGAGGGCTCTCGCTTCCTGTGGCTGCAGAACGCCTCTGCTTGGTTGTCCACTGTAGATGTGGGCAGAATCCTCATCACCAAGTCAGGAAACTGAGGTTTTACATCTTATTTTTATTCTATTTTATGAAGCCAAAATAATAGGAATCAAAAATTATAAGTGTGAGTATATCCACTTTGGTGCGCAAAGAGAAATAGTGTGAAGACAGGACGTGTGCAACATCCTATGTACTGTAGTTGACTGAAGTTTGGAGGTTGTGTGTCATGACATACACAATCCAGACTGCATGATTTCACTCTGATCTTTCAGTCATGTCTTGAAGTTGCAAAGCTTCAGAACCTTCAACACAATAAAGGTGACAGTTTTCTAGAATAAATTAGCCCGCTGCGCCTCTTCCTTCTTCATAGAGGAAAATGTCACTCACTTTCTAAAGTGGAATGCTCCCGAACCAGACAGCACCTGTTCAACGGAAGAACAGCGTATTGGAGAAATGAGGCTGTGAGGGCGGACTGTGACTTCCTGTTGTGGCTTTTGTCAATCTGCAAGCTTCATGCAATCTTATCTGGTGGGCGCTACATGCTTAAGGTCCTTTTGAGTATCTGAGAACATCGTCCTCAGATTTCATTTGTTCAAAGCTAGGAACAAAAAACATTGCTGCTTTCAGTTTGTTTTCGGTGCTTTTTTAGCACAACTGGGACAAGAAAAAGAGGTGAGAGTATTAAATTGCTGTTTTTTTTTCATGTTTTTGAATAATTTGGCAAAAAGAAGGGAGCTGTTTGGTTCAGTCTAAAGTCAGAGAGGATGTGACTAAAAAGGTCAAAGGTCCCAGACGGGATTTTTTTTTTTTTTTTGTATATTCATTAAATGCTTTTCAACTGAAGTAGGACATTTTTCTGCCTCTCTAGTTTCCTGATCTCAACTTTATCCAGGATTTCCAGCTGACATCCCAGGTTTCAGGATGTCCATCGACCCAGCTATCGAGCTGCCTTTCTTCTATGGAAGCATCAGTCGCTCCGATGCGGAGCATCAGCTGAAACTGGGCGGCATGGCCGATGGCCTATTCTTGCTCCGACAGTGTCTCCGTAATCTTGGAGGCTACGTCTTGTCAGTTGTGTGGAACATGGAGTTTCACCACTACACCATAGAAAAGCAGCTGAACGGGACTTACTGCATCGCTGGAGGTAAGCCCCACTGCGGGCCGGCAGAGCTCTGTGAGTTTTACAGCAAAGATCCGGACGGCCTGGTGTGCATCCTTAGGAAACCTTGCCTCCGTCCTTCAAATACACCAGTCAAGATGGGAGTGTTTGACAAAATGAGAGTGAACATGTTGAAGGAATATGTCAGGCAGACCTGGAACCTGGAGGTAAGACTCTGGTCATCTCTAAACCCCTAATATAGATGTTATCAGTTCAATATCCTCCGAACAGGCTCAGTTTTCATGCTCTTTACAACATTTGACTGTTTGTTTGTTTGTTTTTATTAAACATCTTCATTAGAATACACATAATAAAATGGAAACCTTTTCTTTTAAAGTCTGCTTGGATTACTCACTAGCATTGGAGAACACTTGAAACCACAAACAGCTGAATTGTCTTCTAGCTGTTTGTGGTTTATTCTAATTACATTGCAATTGATGATGTTTTACATTGTAAATTTCCACTGTCAGGTGTCACGTCCAAAAACAAAATATAGATATCTTTGTATAGTATAATAATTCAGAGTTTTGATCCCACAAATAAGGTTGTTGCAAAAACTCACCAATTAAAGAATCACTTAACTCACCGACCTCCTGTTCACATCTATGTAGGAGGCAGGCATCGAACATAGAAAGCTCCATCTGACTTGTTATTCATTAACCCTGTCCAAAATTGGAAAACTTTCAATTATTTGATCAATTTCAAGGTGAGGCTGCTTGGTGGTGAAATGGTTAGCACTCTCGTCTCACACTGAGACGGCCCTGGTTCTGTAAATTCAGATTTACTTCCGCTAAAAACGTATTATACCTTAGAAAAACACAAAAAAATACTTCACCATGGTTAAAAGGCAACTAAATCATTGGTCCCAAACACGGCGAGCTCTCATTCTTTATTTCTGTGCCGTTATCAGATTCAGTCCAAAAAAACAGAAAACATATCTTAGGATTCTTTGGGAGAAAAAAAAGAAAAAAAACTACAAAAACAGAAAGAAAAAGTTTAATTCGCAATAAAAAATTATCAACGTATTATTTTTTTTAGCTCTTTACTGGATGAAAATTATGGATCTCCATCATTAAAAACTCTCAAAATGGTCAAAAATGAACTTTAACTTTGATGTTAACATATTATGAAAGACAAAAAAAGAAACATTTTAGCCATCTTTAAACAATAATAAAAAAATGAATGCTTTTAAATGAGGTAATGCTGTCTCACATTGTGTGGATTTGAACCATTTTGAAGCAGAAATTGTTTAGGGAAACGGACGCCATGCTTTTCAAACAGGCTCTTGGTCTGCTGCTACCTTGATCGATCAGTTTAATATTTCAGCACTTTTTTCTGGATCTAAACCAACCTTTTATTTAAATACACCAAATAAGATAAACACCAGCAACTCCAATGTTTCTGATCAATCTAGAAAGACACAACAGGGTTGCATCTGCAGTAGCACACTCAAAACTTGAGGTAATTTAAGGAAAAAAAAACCAAAAGAACATTTGCAGGTCATTTTGGACAAATTATACTTTAATACTTGTCTTTGATTCATTTTAATATGTTACACACGGTAGTTCCTGTCTAGTTAGGACATCTACCTCCTGCTGCCACCAATCTGAGGCAAACTGGTGCTTTTTATGGGCTCTAGTTAAACAGTCAAACAAGTTCCAGTTGTTTGCAGACTCAACTTGCTTTGCCAAGTTTACTGCAATGCACATCCAATGCAGATTTGAAGACTGAAAAGTTACCAGTGTTTGCAAGTGATGATGCAAGCAACCATCATTGCGGAAACAGAATATGGGCAAAAAAGAAGGAAAAGACTTTGTGGTGTTGCGTGTTGGTATCCTGGGGCTTTGTGTATCCATGCAGGGGGAGGCCATGGAACAGGCCATCATCAGTCAAGCTCCTCAGCTGGAGAAGCTGATCGCCACGACAGCCCATGAGAAGATGCCTTGGTTTCACGGTAAAATTAACCGCCTCGAAGGAGAGAGGCGTCTTTACTCTGGAGCACAACCAGACGGAAAGTTTCTGTAAGTTGTGACGTGTCCTCCTCTGCGTCGACTTCAGCGTCTGTTTTTTCCAAAGCTCAGAAGATGCTTGAAACTCTGCTGCATTTTCTCTGGTTTTGTTCCTCAGAGTCAGAGAAAAAGACCAACTTGGGACCTTTGCTCTTTCTGTAATGTACGGCAAAACCGTTTACCACTATCAGATTGTCCAGGACAAATCAGGAAAGTTGTCTGTACCTGAAGGGACCAGGTTTGACACAATCTGGCAGGTGGTAACCCTGTTTTTCTTCGCTTTTAGGCATCACTCCACCTACAGCTGATCACAGTGAATAAAAAGAATGTGGCTCTTTTTTTTTCCATAGCTGGTTGAGTATCTGAAGATGAAACCTGATGGGCTAATAACCGTCCTTGGAGAATCATGCGTCAACGGCAAAGTTTCTAACCGTACAGAACTTTTTTCCTTAAATGTCATTACTTTGAATTCTCTGACGTTTCTCTGACATCATTTTGCCTGAATTTAATTCTAATCTTTTACGCAACATTTCAGCAACGCCCAGTGTCCCTGCAATGGTAAGTGTAGACTTTTTTGCTTCAATCAGCATGCTTGTCATGCTCCCAGCTTCATGTTTTTATTTATTTATTCATTTTTGGGTCTTTCTTTTAGAGAAGATCAAACGGATACACACCGCCACCTAAAGGTCAGTCACTGACAGTACAACAGAAAACATCAATGCAGAATAAAATGTATCCTTCTTTTATGATTATTTTTTGTGTTTATTGTTATTATTTATGTTTTTTTGAGAGAAGTTAAGAAATAAGTGAGAATAGTTAAAAAGCTTATAATTTGAAGTGCATCACAAATTAAAACACTTCATTTCTAAAACTTGGTAACATTTTCCTGGAAAAATTGCCAAATTGGAGAACCCCAGAAGATGCAGTCCAGTGTTAAGTAGTGTAATCATGTAATATGACACTAATCAAAAGAATACAATGTGTAATTGTATGGCTTAAGCTTCAGCTGATGCTCTGCCCATGGACTTCGCTGGATTCAATCCCTACCACAACCCCAATGACATCAAGAAGTTTAACATACAGAGGGATCAGCTGCTGATGGACGAGGTGGAGCTCGGCTCTGGAAACTTTGGCTGCGTCAAGAAAGGCGTCTTGATAACTGAATCGTAAGACTTAAACATGAAGAAAAGGGAAAAACTAGTTTAAAGTTGTGCAACCTGACACTTATTTGATCCTGCACTTTTTTTTGGTCGCAGAGGTCATGTAGACGTGGCCGTCAAAGTGCTGAAGAGTGAAAATGAGAAGCTGGTGAAAGAGGAGATGATGAGGGAAGCAGAGATCATGCACCAGCTGAGTAACCCCTTCATCGTGCGCATGCTCGGCCTGTGCCAAGGCGAAAATTTGATGCTCGTCATGGAGATGGCTGCTGCTGGTCCTCTCAATAAGTTTCTCTCCACCAACAAGTGAGTACATGCTCAGGATGCCATCTGATGGTGGAGTTTGCTGTACAGAACAAATACATGTAATAAAATGAATCTTTTCGGTCTTCCCCCAT
The DNA here is from genome assembly GCA_036245035.1 of Adrianichthys oophorus. Lineage (NCBI taxonomy): Eukaryota > Metazoa > Chordata > Actinopteri > Beloniformes > Adrianichthyidae > Adrianichthys > Adrianichthys oophorus. Next base: position 13,495,446 of record BSAI01000138.1, read on the forward strand.
TTGGGTGGATAAAAAAAACTACTACAGTACTACTACTACTTTAAAAATAAAGACAATTTTAAAAATAAATTCAACTTGAGAACCTGCTGTTTCCCTTTTGGGCTCATGGGGTTGCAGAAGCCAACCCAGCAGCTGTTGGGTGAAAACGGGGTACACTCTGGATAGATTGCAGGGCCACATACTCTCACACACACCTAGAAGCAATTTAGACATACCAGTCAACCTGTGAAGCATGAAACTCAACACAGAAAGGTCCCAGCTGGGATTTGAACCTGGGCCTTCATGATGTGAGGCACTAACTACTGCACCACTGTGCAGCCTTACCTTTAAATGTAATCATTTAGAGACAGTGATGGAGAGAAGGATGAAACTGCAAAGCATTCTGGTTAACTCCAGCCATCCCCTCTACCAGCTCCTGGACCTAAACAGGAGCACATGGACTTAGACAAAGACTCCCCTTCACAAGAACTGAGCGCCACAGAAAGCCTTTCCTTCTTGTGGCAATAAAATTGAATAAATGTTCTATGAAAACCTGCGTATTTCATAAAACCACTTGACAGCATAATATACTTAATTTTATACACTACTAATTTGCACATACATTTTTCAATAGTTCACTTTATGATCTTAAACATTTGAATGCACAAACTGAGGAGCAAACCAATCAAACCTGATGTTAATGAAGCTTTTATTTTGGATGGCATCAGCTTAATGTGGAACATCGGAAGACATGCACCTGTGAATGTCTGGTTGCAGCGCTCATTTCTCCATCCAACGTCTGAAATGTCTTTTTTTGTAACATCACTGCATTATAATTTTGCAGAGAAACAACCTCTCTGCATTGATGAGCACAAAGGATGTCATTTATATTAATCATGTCTGAAAGGACGGAGGTTCATAAATTTAATTTCTGTTTTGTTTTTGCAATGCTTTCAATGTGAAAGTGTCAAAAATACACAAATGCTATTATTAAAAAAGCAAAAAGTATTTTTTATCTTCCCTTCATTCTTTTACCCAGAGCAAAAACTGTCAATAAAGACACATTTTGCTTAAAATTTTCCATTTTGCGTCCACAGAGATACTACAACCGTGGAGAACATTGTCAACTTACTGCACCAAGTATCAATGGGGATGAAGTACCTGGAGGAGAAGAACTTTGTTCACAGAGATTTGGCAGCTCGCAACGTCCTGCTGGTTAACCAACAATTTGCCAAGATCAGCGACTTCGGGCTCTCCAAAGCCTTGGGAGCAGATGACAACTATTACAAAGTATTCATGACATAGCTGCTTTTTCATCATTTTGCTAAAACACATAAACATACAGTTCTCAAAAAAGTCTAAATTAATTTGTATTTTAGAATACAATGCATGCACTAAAGCAACAGTGTTTTAGTTCGTCCATATTTTTCAGTCTTTTGTTTCCTTATGTTTAAACAGAAAATAAATTGTGTGGTAAAATCCCATTTTTTAAACACTAATTAGATATTTTTGATTTCCTCTACATGTTTTACCTTTTGCCTGTTCCACACATTAAGCATAACTATTATTATTAACCCAAATAAATAAGACCATCAACGGGAAAAATGAAGAACTATGAAGTAGCTTAAGCACAAATGAACCCCCAATCACATTTAGGGCATGAATCCCTCCCTCTAAAACCCTGAACACGATAAAGCGGACATGTATGGGTCTTAAATGTTAGTTAAAAAATGATAATCAGTTACAGCAACAACCGTTTGATGTTCATTCATTCATTCATTTTCCAATCCGCTTTATCCCTTTCGGGGTCACGGGGTTGCCGGAGCCTAACCCGGCTACTCATGGGCGAAGGCAGGGTACACCCCTGGACTGGTCGCCAGTCTGTCGCAGGGGACACAAACACACACCCATACACACTCACATTCACACCTAGGGACAATTTAGAGTAACCAATTAACCTGTGAAGCATGTTTTTGGACGGTGGGAGGAAGCCGGAGTACCCGGAGAAAACCCACGCATGCACGGGGAGAACATGCAAACTCCACACAGAAAGGTCCCTCAGCCAGGACTTGAACCGGGAACCTTCTTGCTGTGAGGCAGGAGCGCTAACCACTGCGCCACCGTGCAGCCCCCGTTTGATGTTATTTAGTTAAATACACATTTTTAGCCTCAGACTATCAACAGCAGTGCTTCCTAATATTGTGTGTTTACAGGCTCGTACTGCGGGCAAGTGGCCGCTGAAATGGTACGCTCCAGAGTGCATAAACTACCACAAATTCTCCAGTAAAAGTGACGTTTGGAGTTTTGGCATCACCATGTGGGAGGCCTTTACCTATGGAGGAAAACCCTACAAGGTGAGAGTGGGTCTGCAGAGCAGAACTTTACATCTCACCAGTGGACAGACACACGGATTGATCTCTTTTTCTTTTATCCAGAAAATGAAAGGTCCAGAAGTGATCACCTTCATTAAAAATGGAAGCCGCATGGAGAAACCAGGAGCCTGTCCAGACAGGATGTATGCAGTGATGATGGAGTGTTGGACATACAGGTGAGAATATGTTACCTATAAACTCGTTCTTCCTCTCGTGTGCCAAGAATGAGGACAAGAATGAATTGAAAAATATGAATTTTGACATAAAATAGTTTTCCATTGTGCAATTAGCAATACATTCAAGCTGTAGGCTGTAAGAACATGATGTAACATAAGCTAACTCTGTCTCTTATAACAACCGAACCAAAAATAACCCTCTGACATTAGAAAGTAAAGAGCACACCTCAGATCTGTTGTTTTTTTTCATCTTAGTAAACATTTAATGTACTGACTTATTTGAAAAAAACAAAAAGGCAAACAATCTTATTAAAAAATCTATAATAAAGTACAAAAGTCTTTAATATAAAAAATGTAAACATTTTGATCTTAAAAATACTGTCTTAAATTGTATTCATTTTTAAGTTCCTATTGATTTTTTTTATCTTAACCTTTTAAATCTTTTCTTCCATACAAAGTGATGAAGAATTTTAACACAAAATAGCTTCTTACTTCATTTTACAAGCAGTTAGTGTTAATAACTTTAGAAGACTACTACTTTGATCATCCAAGCAAGTTTGAATAAAAAAGTAAAACATTTATTAGTTTTTGGTTTTTTTTAGATTTTAAAAGGATTTTTCATGACTACATTGCTTCTAAATCATGTCAAAAGTTTTCTTTCTTTCTTTATTGAGTTGTCTTTATTTAGTTTTTCCCTAAAGTATTTTCCTATATACTTCCACACAAAAAAATAGAACAAATTTGTAAAGATTGTATAAAGATGTTTACGTTAAGACTTAGTGTGAACTCAGTAACTGATGGTTTCCTGCTGTTTCAAAACGCTCATGTTCAGTGTAAGTCAAAGTAGTTAAAGTAGGTCAAAGTGGGAACTGTTAAATCTGCACATTTTGCAATCAGTTCACTGCTTTGTTTGGTAGTGTGCTGCAATCTTTGAATAATTCCTTACCACCTGAAAATAGGCACAGTGGGAAAAAACTAAAGTAAAGCTCACAAAATTTTATTAACAGTAGTTATTTACAGAATGTTGCTTGTGCATTTAAAATAAAGCCACTCTTCTCAACAATGCAGCATTTTTCTGTCATAATTATTATTTTTTTATGCAGATCTATTTTTATAACATTTTATAAAAGAAGATAATTAATGTCACTTTTTTGTCTCCAGACGATTATAAATAAAAGGTACCATTCACTCTCTCAGTCTCAGTCAGCTGGTTATACATTAAGCCAGCACAGATTAGAAAAGGACTGTGCCACATACAACCTAAAGAAAGGTTTCTTTGTGGGCCTTTGTGTGTGCTTTTATTTTGTAAAGAAATTTGTGTTAAGAATGGATGTAATCTATGAAGAATAGCTGCTATTTTTTAAAAATAAATTTAAGTGAATATTTCATATTTTTGTCATATTTCTTTACTTTTAGTCATGAAGACCGCCCTGACTTCAAGAAAGTTGAGGAATCCATGAGGACCTATCATTACTCCATATCCAATAAGCCTAAAACTGAGGGAGCCAATGGCGAGCCTGTGAAGTAAACAGAAAGAGGCACATTCTACCCCCTCGCTGTGAAAGAGTCCTTTCAAACGATCATTAAACTACCAAAACAAAGGGTGTTTTATGAGCACTGCACACTGACCAGTTTTGACCACAGTGCAGATTTAGCCAAACAGGACCGACAGCTATAAATGTGCATTTGTAAAGTGAATCTCTGTGTTTCGGCTGTGGAAGGAGGGTCTTTGTCGTGGTTTGCATGTTAAGTGGTTTTTTAATGGTGAATAAAGTGATTCTGTGTTTTTAATTTTGAAAACTCAATAGGTAAAAAAAGGTTTTATTGTATCTGTGTGTTGCTTGTTATTAAAATGTGTTACTGGCATTTTTTGAGGTTCTTTATCTTAAATAAAACTGAGTTAGTGAGAAATGTAAGTAACTTTGTTTTAAGTGTGATGATTCCTTTACATAATAATGTGTGTAATATAAATATTTTTAAGATGCCAGCTCTTCCAACCATTTAAAATTGTACTATTGTTACTAGAGGGCTAATCAGTATTTAAGGATCAATGACATTATGATCTGAAATTGTTCAACACAAAAAATTGTGTGACTTTTAAGTGTCTAATGGCATAAATGAGGTAAGGATGGCTGGTTGCACACTGTCAGAGGAAAGGCTTCTTTGCTGCCAGGCAACCAGTGACTGTAAAAAAAGAGTGCACAGAATGATTTTTCAAAATAAAAGCTTTTCAAATATGTATGTGGGGAACAGTGAGGCTGAAAAACTGTAATGCTTTTGCCTAAATGTTCAGATAAAAGGGTATAAAAAGTATTCTGATGATAAAAAGAACATAAATATATTATGTTAATGAGATTTTTTTTTTCTTTTACTTTGACCTGAAGCTCTGCTATTTAGTAAATTGTGGGGTGCACAGCAGGGGATTTTTTTCAGCTATAATTGAACAATTAGCTTAAATTGAGTTCTTTAGAGAGCACTTTTTTGTATATTGCTCATACAAGTACTTATTTACTGTTTTGGGAGGGATTTTCTATCCTTTTTTTCCCTTTTGCAATTACGTTTTAACTTAATTATGCCCAGTTACCTACAATTAATAATAAGCTTTACTATGGCAAAAAGCGAAAATGGGGCATTTTTAGGGGCATTAATGAGATGTATTGTCTGTAAAAGTTCTCCGATAGAGATAAAGGAGGTAAAACACTTACATTTTTGTGTATCATAGTTACATTGTATCACTCCTCAGTGAGGTGATCACCTCACTGCAGCACAGATATCACTCATAGGGGTCCCTCAAAATAGGGCTGAAGTGGTACCCATGTCCCAAATTAGTGGGTTTTTACACTCTGAGGCAAAAGCAAAAACTTATTGCTGTAAACTAAAGCTTTTTTCAATAATTCAACATAAAAGCATCTGCTTAGGCAAAGTTTTGCTCCTGATGAGATTGGCAAAGAGCTGATTAACTGGTCATTGAATGTACAAAATTCACACACAGGACACAGAATGCAAGAATTTAGGATTTTTGAAAGAAAGGGGTTTTAACCCGAAAGTTTTCAACACTTAGGGGACACTCCATGAAGAAAAAGTGAACTTCAATGCAAGTCTGAGACTATGGGCCCTTTTGAAAAACCAATGAGGAATAGCATTGAAAATGCAAAAGTCTTTTAATTATGCTTATGCCATTTTAAGATAAAATCAAAAACACCTCTGAGTTCTGGACCGTTGGTGGGGTGAAAGCCTGCTCACACTTCCCATCATCTCGTTGTTTACACGCTAGCTTACTGCCCCTTGTGACCCCAACCTAACATTACTGGCGAGGAAAACAAAAGACGTTCATGAATCTATTTGTCTGCAAGTGGATGCATCGGTGTGAAGCGATTATAGCTCTTACGTCACTGCTACAAGCTATCAAAATATGTATTAAGTGTTTTTGCTCACACTTGTTGCAAGTGCGATCAAGTAAACATTTTTTTTAACTTAGTTGTTTTATTTTGAAAGTCTTTACCGGCGGATTTTGTCATCACTTCCCGCTTTACACTGGCGGACTATTCTCTCCGCAGGGAGGAGTCGGACATTTGTTGTTTTATTAATCTGTCACGTTTATGGATTCTATCTTAAGTCTTCGTTTGCTCTTGTTACGTTTATCCATAATGTAGCTCGCGCATGCATCAAGTATCGATTAACAGATAAGTGTCGTCCGAACGTCGAAGGAAACAGGAAGGCGGAACAAGTAAGTTCGGGAAAGTGGCTTTCAACTCGGGCGATTTCGTCACCGTTTGAAGAGCCGTCGTAGATCAGTTGTGCCGACTTTGTTTTTGTTTATTTGTTTGTTTTTACTTATCGTGAAAAAGTTGCTTAATTTATCCTCGTGTAGCGTACTTTAGTCGAGTCTCGGTGGAGCTTCGCTGCGGTTTCAGAGCTACAGGTCGTCGGCGAACAAACTTCGTGCAGTCGTCATGTGCCCCCGTTGTTTAATCTCTGGCTTTCATCCTGGAAAAGGAGCGTAAAAGCCGTTAGAAAGCCCCATTGCTACGAGGAGGGCGTTTCGGAGAGGTGCTTAGATAAACACATGATCGTTCCTTTTCTAAGCTAAATGATAGGTTGAGGAATTGATAGGCATTCTGCAGATATATGCCCTCAGGGTGGAATTGGTGTGAAATAGGAAATGAGTCACCATGTTTCAGTTTTTACGACAGTTTCTTCCAATTTTCTTCTTTTTAAAAAACAAAAAAACAGCAACCAGATACTTTTCTATTAGTTATATTTTATTTATTTTTTGTTCATTTAATACTAGATTGATATAAGTTTTTATTTATTATCTCAATTTAAACTAACAATACTACTTTTATTAATCCAGGCTATAAGATATATTTTTAAAAAACTTCATATCAAGGAAAATATTAAATTTTTCTTACTTCCAAGAACTATTTTAGGCATTTTAAGAAACTATTTTAATAGTTTATTGAGCTGTAAGTCTAGATTATATTAGTAAAGATCTGCCTTTTGTTTTAATAATCAATTCTGCATACATTATGATTAATAAACAGATTTGACTAAATAAAATGTTTACAAAAAGAGTTTTATTTTGGTATAAACTTGCATTTTTTTTATTTAACTATACAATTTTTGCATCTTAGCCAGGATTCCCTTCCTAAAGGGGTTTTTAATCTTAAAATATCATAGTTAAAAAGATCATAATTTTTCATCAAAAATCATTTTTCTTCTTTGTTTTTTAATTCATTTACAGGATCGTGATTGACCAAGTTAAAAAAAAATACCCAAAGACGTCAGTAACAAGTCTCCACAGGTTGTTTACACAACCTTAGTGACTCCCTCTATTTCAACAGTAAATAATTCACCTAAAAAAGTTTTTTTTTAAATCCACCACCGCCTTCACCCACAACCATGTCCATGGCCCTTAAACAAGTCTTCAACAAAGACAGGACATTCCGGCCCAAGCGCAAGTTTGAACCTGGAACGCAGCGCTTTGAGCTGCACAAGAAGGCCCAGGCGTCCCTGAACGCTGGCTTGGACCTAAAGCATGCCGTGCAGCTGCCCCACGGCGAGGACCTGAACGACTGGGTGGCCGTCCACGTGGTCGACTTCTTTAACCGGATCAACCTCATTTATGGGACCATCAGTGACTCGTGCACTGATCAGACCTGCCCCGTCATGTCCGGGGGGGCTAAGTATGAGTATCGCTGGCAAGACGAGCACAAATACAAAAGGCCCACCACACTGCCTGCCCCCAAATACATGAGCCTCCTCATGGATTGGATAGAGGTACAAATCAACAATGAGAATATCTTCCCCACTAATGTCGGTGAGTGTTTAGATTAGCCAGTCGTAGCTTTTGTTTGTTTCTGCAAAGGCAGCAGTTGATTTCTTTTTTTTCCTCATACTTTAGCTCATTTGTTTTCCTAAGTAATGTTTGATGGTTCTAAAGATGAACAAAATTATTTTCTGCTCAACATTTGACGTAACAGACTTCTATATTTGAGCATCTGTTCCTCAGATTCACTTCCTGCCCGACTTCCTTGTTGCTCACACATCACAATGTGGTCAACAGTGTCAACTTGGTCGAATTGCTGCTTAATCTGAAGTTCAACTGCATCTGTGAAATTTGTTTATAGTTGTACTAATATGATCTTTTATTTCAGGGTTTCAGAAAAAGCTGTATGAAGATTTTTTTTTCTTCTCAAATAGTTTTTATAAGAAGGATCCATCGCCCCACTCACTGTCATACATTTATGCAGTGTGTGCACAAAACAAGAGAGAAGTGCCACACGATTGAATCTTTTGTTTGTCTTAGAACAGAGCTGCACCCAAACTTGTTCATTTGCATTTTAAGCAGTGGGCTTTTTTCTTCCTGAAAGGTTGTTTTAAGGAACAAAAATGTTGCAGAGAAAATAGAAGCAAGCAACTTGTTGTAAATGTTATTAAAAATCACAATTAAAGACCCCAAAACAAGGTGAAACTTCTATTTTTTTTAGAACGCCTGTAAGGCCACATGCATAATATTACCTGCATTGCTGCACATTGCAAGCATTTAATCTATTGCAGCAACATTTTTGCTTAGATATTATCTCTGTGCATGTATGTGGATGCCCTGCTGTGTGCCCCAGCAGATGACTTACTAACAGAAACGTCCAGGCAGTGGATTAATAATTGGGTCACACATGCTCACTGAATACACAGAGCCTCTGCGTTGCTTTACTGCAACAGATTTCTACATGTTTTGCATTAGTCAAAGCTTGTCATTTGCCCACTGAAATTAGGCCTTTATTTCACAGGCTTAAGTGGAGTTGGTTGGGTATTCTCGTTCCAGCTGATTCCTAACTGTATCCTTGCACATCTGGCATCAAATCTGAGGAGAGTAGGAAAGATTAGCACACAAGAGCTGACCTCAATGTCCAAATACAAACGTTGACCCAAGTGTGTTTGCTCTAAAGAGAAAGCGTGAAAGATTGTCCTGTCTTGACCACAACTCTCCCAATCTGCTCCGTTCTCAGGTACTCCCTTCCCTAAGAACTTCATGCAGGTGGCTAAGAAGATTTTATCACGTCTGTTCCGGGTGTTTGTCCACGTCTACATCCACCACTTTGACCGCGTGAGCCAGATGGGGGCTGAGGCCCACGTCAACACCTGCTACAAGCATTTCTATTACTTTGTCATTGAGTTCAACCTGATGGACCACAAAGAACTGGAGCCTCTGGTGAGTGGAGTCATTAAATCTGAGGACAATAAAATCTGTTTGTCTGAGTCTAAGATCATCAATTTAATAAGCTGGGTAAATGGTATTAATATTTAATCAAACCAGTAAATAAACTGACTAATTTATGTTCTAATGTATAATTCCTAATAAATACATTACAGTAGGTGAAATTAAAAAAATGTGTCTTCACATTCTCTATGAACGAAATATTTTTGGACTCCAAATATTGTATATGCTTTTTATGGCATTCATTTCACAAATGAAAAGAAAAAAAAAGAAAGCAACAGTGCCCCTGTGGTTAAGTTCTGTAAATGTTTTTCTCAATAACCCTTTTTTGGCCTTTTTTTGTAATTACATAAATTAAATACTGACATAGTTATTTTTACTTACTTTTTTATTGGCAAAATAAACATAAAAGACGTGCAGATATAAAGTAAAGCAGGAGCAATGCACAAATGACACTTTAGTGCTTCAAAACAGTTAAATGTTGTGGATATTTGACTTCTCAAATTAAAAAGTAGGTCTCTGTAGTTACATACTTGTACTGTACATTGATTTGGCCTTTTCTTTGACCTATTTTCTGCTTTTAAACTGAACCATGTGATCAATGAAGACTAAAGCTTTTGATATTTCTGAACTATTTTAGGATTGTTTTCTTGGTCTGTTGCTGGTAAAATCACAAAATAGTTATATATCTATTTCTTTGACTTGAAATTTTTTTACCATTCAGAAAAGAATCTAACTTCAAAAATTCTGTTTTATAAAACAACAACTAACCGTGCTTGCTGTGTTGTTTTCATCAAACTTGCCTCTATATTTTTGTAGTATCATACAAATTTAAGTTGTTTTATAAAATTTTTTAAAGCTTTTTGTTTTTTTTCTATTACAAACACTGATAAAAAGTTGTCTCCATTTTTATTTGTGGTCTCATTGAGAGAAATGCTGAGGTTTGCATCCCGCCGGACTGACCGTTTCTGACGTTTTGTTTGTTTTTTGCTGCAGAAAGAGATGACTGCTCGGATGTGCCACTGAAACTCCCGGAGGTGCAGCAGCCCAGTTCATCTGTCCACCTCAAAATCTGAATCTTAGAGCAAAAATTTAAGAGTCTATTTTTATATTTAAGTACTGTAATCTATTTTAGCCACATATTGTAGGTTTTAAAGAAGAACCTTGTTGTGAGCTGTTCTCTTCCTTTAATTTTTTTTCAAACTGAGCACAGTATTAAAAGCTGTATGTTTGTGTTGATGTTTTTCTATTTTATTTGAATTTCAGTCATTCCAAGATGCTATCAAGTTTCTTTTTTGTTTTGAAATGATCTAAATTTAGTGTGGTTTCTTACTGTATGTCCATAAAACCAACTCGTTACAATAAATTGATTCTTTACTATTACACCTCCACCTGGTTTTTCTTACATTTTAAAATGTGTTGACTTTGTCATGACTGCCATTTGCATTTGAACTAAATACAGTAATGGCCAGAAGTGTGACACAATCAAGCATGTGTTCTGTTACACACTAGGCTTCCAGCCGTGTTCTCAGATTTCAAGCCGTCAGGTGTTTATTACTGACGGGCTTGGCAGGTAGAGCCCACATGGGACTCAGACCTCACATGACAGGAGGTTGGAAGGCTCTGCAACATGAGCTCCGAGGAGGAGCAGGATCGCGGTCGCCCACAGGGTGGCATCAGACACCAGAAACCCGCCTGTGCTGAGGAACTAGAGTTGCCCTACAGCCCCAGCTCTTACGAAATGTGCCCAGTGAAGCAGTTGAAGTGGTGAGGTGAAGACCTGATTCAAGCTAAGCCGCTTATATAAGAAACAGGCCAGACTGTACTGTTGTGAAAACAGAGGGAGGTGTGTTGTGAATGAATGGGTCAGCAGCAACAGCACTGGATGTTTCTCAGAATAGGATTGCTGCTCACGCTGACTTGCGGTTGTCAGTCATAATAAACTAGAGTTTATGGATTGCATCCGTTTAAGGGACTCTGTGAGGAAAACACAAACAGTGGAAAAAGCTTCATTATGGAGTATTTGCAGGTGGATTTCCCTTATTCATCATCACAGAAAGACAATTACAGACTATAATAATGCGTCACAACATTAATTCCCGTGCTGGATGAAGTCAAATCATCTTGTTTTAAAGATGTAGCACTTTATAAGTGAAAATAATGCTTGTTTTTTGCCAGTGGGGTGTTTCTGATGTCATATTGCATCATGTATTATTAAAGAGTGTCTAATGTTCTGCCCTCATGTTTTTATAAAGAGAAGGCAGCAGTTCAGAACAACATTTACAGCAGAATTTAGGTGAAAATGCGAGTAAATGAACCTATTTTACCACTAAAACCAGATCATTATGAGCTCTATGAGTTTACATGAAAACACCCCCCTAAAGAGCACGTTGCAGCGAATTGCGCCATACTGCCTTTCATTTTGAGCTGCACTTTGTGCAGGCTTGCATGTGGGGATTACAAAATCAGATTCGTTTTTGCAAACGGAAGGAAATCCATGACCAAAAACACATTACCACAGCAAATACATTCAACTGTGTCACTTTATGACACAAGTTTTGGAAAAAATAAACAGCAGTGGGCAGTGGTGAAATCATATTTGTGCCATATTATAAACATGTTTTCATATTTAATTTGTCTCTTGAGGCCAGAGGTTTTCAACCTGATGAAACATATCTTTTTCTCTACGAAAATTGAGATTCACTTTGTTTTATTAATGGTTTTAGTTTACAGCAACCTCTGTCAGGACACACCTCATTTAAAAATAACAAAGTTCGCTGTAGAGTCTTCTGAAAGGTTTTAATAGGGTCATCTCAGTGTACTTCAAGGTGAAGCTGAGCAGAAGGTACATTCCCACTTGGACACCCCCTGTTTAAATATAATTCATCACTTGATCCCACCCAATGGCATGCCTGAGGCTGTCAATGTAAACATCAAGACTGTGAACTGCATTTCTGTAAGCATGTGCGCTGCCAGAAGACGAGAAGGCAAAAAACTTCTGACATATTTCCATATTTTTGGAAAAACCTAACATGATGAAACAAGCTGCTTGTGTAGCATCACTAACCGGAAAGGCCTCTCTGCCCTCTGAAACCTGATCCTCTCACATGATTGTCTTTCGACTCCCGCTCCTCGGGCAGTGACTTCCTCTCAGCACTGTGTTCTGGCAGCATGTGCTCTGCCTGTTACGTGTTAGATGAGCTGTGTGCAACCCTCCCTCTGCCCCCTCCCTCCTCTGTTTTTCTCTCCTGGAATGTACCAGAGATGTGAGGGGAAGCACAGGCAGCAGCCAACCAGCAAGGGAGGAAGTGCACGCCGCAGTCAGGCAGAGTGACGCGTGTCCAACTTTGTTTTTGAACGGCAATGTCTGCACACTGTTTTTGGTGGTACAGTGAGATTATTTACACACAGTGAGAAAAGAGGGGTTTGGGAGATAATGTGACTCAGCACACACCCATAACGGTTTTGTGGCTCCATGTCTCAAAATTATCATAATTTTAGTTTTAGAGTGAGGACACTCCATAATGGAGGCCCAGGTGCACTAACAAGAATCAAAATGCACAACATTTACTAAAAAACATCTCAAAATGGGCTGCTTTTGTACTGAAAAATACTCTTTGGATAATTTCAAAACAAATAGATCTTATGGTAAAATTGAGCATTAAGTACAGATAAAGACAAGATGATAAAACTGCCAAAAAATAAAAATGTGTTCTACAGAAAGTTGTTTTGAAATTAAGAAGAAACTTAAAAATTCCAAAAAATGTGAACTTTCAGTTGTTTTTCCAACATATTTCAATCTCTAAATGGTATGCTTCACTTGGTTATGTAATACACAAATGTGAAAAGGCACAAAGGGTTTCCCAAAGTACAAGTTCAACAGAGCAAAAGCAGAACAATTTTGCGAAACCCTTGGCAAGTCTGTGTGAAAGCAGTTTCGGTCAGGGAATTTTGCCCTGAACCTCTCCGTTGGTGCCAGACCTAATGTTTGATTCCTTTTGGATTTGGGGAGTTTTTTCCTTCAGAGAAGATGCACTCAGTGGCACTACAACCTTGCAACTTAATAAAAGTATGCAAACTATCGAAACACTATGCCTGGCGGTATGCAGGCTCACAGATCTCTTGGCTTTCGACACGTGCTACTTAAACGTGCCTGACATGAAGTTTGTAAATCCATGTACAAGTTTGACTGATGCAATTCTTTCCCCCTAAAGCTGTTTTTGCAATGCAGAAATTTAAGAAAGAAATAAAAACTTGTAGGTTCAGATGCAATGAGATCTTGGCAAAACTTAACTCTTGATAATCTTTTAATGTGTTAAGGTTGTGTAATGTATTTTTTCTTTCTTTTGTTGTCAAATAGGCCTTCAAACTTAAGGTTTCAAAATAAATTGTGCTTCTTGTGCTGTAAATTTAAAAGAATCACTTTGAGAATTAACAAAAACTGCAAACTTTTACGTTGTGGATAACTACAACAATACAACTGAGACACACCTTTGCTGTATCCCATTTCAAATAACCTCAAAATAAAGAAAACATCCTGAGTTTGAGAGCGTTTTACATCTCGCGTCATGTGTGTTGTTGTAGTGTAGCAAAATGCATGTGTCAGCCTATTTCTCTTCGATTTGTCCTGTAGTAACTCGGGGCCCACCCACTGCACGTCTAAGTGAGATCTTGTTTGCTGCGACAGCTTCAACTACACTGTGTGCTCTTGGCAAAAGAGGGTGAGCCAAACGCTTATGTAACGTTTGCTGCCATTAGATTTATGTTTAAGACGTGAGAGGTGAAGAGAGGAGAGCAGTGACGAGACAGACAAAGAGGCTGTAGTCACAAATAACAACAAGATTAGTGTACGTGGTTTTAACTAGGTGCTACTGAAAAACAATGCATCCAGGCTGCACAGAGCTGGACTGAGGATGACTTGTTTCATTGGGAACCACATACATAAAAGCATAGTAAAAAAAACACATTTAGTTCTATTTGCAGCTCATGGTAAACAAGAAACAAATTCATGCTTTTCTGTTGTGAAAAAAGACAAACATTGGGTCAACAAGCAGCAAAAATGTGAGAAATCGCCTCTGCTGTTTACAAGCTACAGTGCTACTTATTATCTGATAATTTTACAATTACATGCAAGGGTCTTTTTTTTATTTTTTGCAATATTGCATTGGCATCTCACAATTAGAAGTCAAGCGAAGACTTATAGTTTGCTTTAGCGAGTTCCTAGATTTCTTTCATTATCATGAACATGGCAAGACGTCACTGCCCTCATCTAAACAGTCTTTTCATCGGGCTTTAAATTATTCCGACTTGCATCACCGTTTTTCACAGAACATGGGATTGCGACTGCTTTGTTAAGACACCTCTCTGTCACACTCCGGGTTGATGTGATTCCATATTTCACATGCAAATTCTGCTGAAGTGCACCTCTGAAACCAATTATGTTCTTTTGATTCATCTGAAAAATGTGTAATCACAGGAAAAAGACAGCAGTTATTGTTGAAGTTCATTCATTCATTTTCCAAGCCGCTTTATCCCTTTCGGGGTCACGGGGTTGCTGGAGCCTAACCCGGCTACTCATGGGCGAAGGCAGGGTACACCCCTGGACTGGTCGCCAGTGTGTCGCAGGGGCTATTGTTGAAGTTTTGCTTTGAATGTGTTGCCACATAAATGGGAAATGCCTGGGAAACAGTAGCGGTCCACTTTTATTTTGTTTAAAGGCAATCTGCAAGCAGAAAGGGGTCTTTGACTTGTTCAAAAACGTCACTTTAAGAAACCTAAAACTTGACTTTGTCTTATCAGAAATGAAATGGGCATGTTTGGAATTTGGCCATCTTTGTGTCAGTTTGACCTCACAGTCTGCATTATTTTATTTTGTCTGGAAATGCCAATAGCAAGACAGGTCAGAAATGTAATCACTGGTGTGATATGCAAAAGGTAAAATAAAGTTTCATGCTATTTCTGCACAAAAAACGAGATGCAGATTTGTGGTTTTTTTTGATGAGCAGTGTTAAAATACACAACAATATTTTTAATTTTATCATAAATCTGCTAATTAAATGTTCTTGCTTTGCTGCAAATCCTCAAACCGCATCTATGGTGCTGACTGTGCGGCAGTGCACGTACCCAGCATATCATGTTAACTGAGAGGCCTCTGAAACAAAACAGAGCTCACTTGGTCAAGTACCAATTCGCGTGCAGGACGCTTTTGTTCAAAACTCATGTCGTGAAACCTTTACAAAAATGCAAGTTTGACTTTATAAGTGTTTAAGGGTGTAAAAAAATATTTAGGTAACGTTTATATTCGCAGTGATTCAAGTGAATTGGCGATTTTACCCCCCTTTGTTCGGCGGAGGTCACAACTATCAACAAGAAATGGAACCTTGCCACAACATGTCCTTTTCTAGAAGACACGTGATCCCTCCAGTCTGCCAGTGACGCGGCCCCAAGGAAGGCGGAGTCAACCTGAGCTTATAAAAACACCCACGCTGTGATTTTCCAGCCGCCTTCCACGCACAGCCCATCTGGCAAATTCTCCTCTTAACCGCCCTCTGCGGCTGTTGGAGCAGTGGAGCAAACAACGACGCTAACACTGGAGCTATAAAAGTAGCAACGGGGTGAGTAGGACAAAGTAACCCAAATTGGCTGTGGTTTTTGTTGCATATTTGGCGTTGAGAGTGCTTCATTATGCGGTGCTAACGGGGAGCTATTTATTCTTTTGTGTTGCATTGAAAGTCGCGTGCGCTCGTAGTTAGCTTAATGGATGTTAGCCTCCCTGTGGGGGTGTTGGTTAACTTAAATTGTTTGGTCACAGCGGGATTTTTTAAAGCAAAAAAAAACCCATTTCATATTGCTTGCTAACAGTTGTTTTTTGTTATAAATTTAGGTTTTAAATATTTCTTGTTTAAATTCTGTTGGATTTGCTGAGTTGACTTACGAATAAAAAGTCATTTTTTTTTGGTCATTTGAATCACGCCTAACTAACGCGGTTCTAGTTGTACTTGTGTTCTAGACGGCCCTTTTAAATATTTTTTTTTTGTGTGTGTGTGTGTGTGCGCTTTGCTCCAGTAATGTGCGTGTGTGGTGACGTTGCGACATGTTTGTGTTCATAGGGCTCCCGTTTAAAGCGCCGCAGCGCAGTGTCATCCACCGCTACTCTCTCTGAAACGGTTGTCTGTTTCTGAGAAGTGCTCACTAATACTCCGGAAAACCACTGCCGCCGCACATCCACCAAGGGAAGAAAAACCAACCCAAACCGAAGCAAATATGGTGCAAAACAAGATCACCGAAGTCACTGGATTCCACCGCTCTTTCAAGGTGAGCTCTTGATTCATTTAGTTTAATCTTAAAGAGGGATGCACGCTTTCTTATTGGGTTTCAGGTCTTCTAGGAAGTCTGTTTCCAGACCACGTTTGTCAGCATGTTTTATATAGGTCGTTGCTTGTCTATATATGAAGACATCTGTTGCTGTCCCACATGTTATTGCTGACTAGCACCTGCATGGCACGTGTCTGTGCCGCTTTTAAGAGTTAAACATTAACCCATTTGGAAACGTGTGATATTTGATTAAGAGAAAAAAGTTATCTTGAGATAGGGCTTAATCTTTTTTTATGTACTTTGATTTGCCATTTGCATGATGTGGCCTTTAATCATTACTAACTTCTGTAAGAATAAATGCATCTGCGTATTAAAACTGTATTTATTTTCAGGGTCAAAACCCCTTTGAATCAGATGATTTCACAAAGAATGGATCCCATCTTATTGATTCGTCGTTCAATTTTGATTCCCCCCAAAGACATGGTGAGTATCTTGGTTTGAGCTTTATCTGTTTTCTGCATACAACCTTAATCTGCTTTGTGGCTTTTTGAAATGCGTGAGCCTCAAAAGTATTCCTTCTAGCTGTTTGGATTCTCCTTTAATTTTTCTGTTCATTCCTCGGCAGACATGCCTTCCAGTCAACCTATTGATATTCCCGATGCTAAGAAGAGAAACAAGAAGAAGAAGCGTTGCCGAGCAACTGACAGTTTCTCTGGACGTTTTGAGGGTTTGGGCATTTTATTTCTCAGACTTTCAAAGCAGACTCTTTAAAATAAAAATGGCATCAAAACTTTCTAATGTGCTCTTTTTTTTTTAACATTTTTGTTAAACCACAGATGTCTACAGGCTCCAAGATGAGGTTTTGGGCGAGGGCGCTTATGCCAGAGTGCAGACATGCATCAATCTCATCACCAACAAAGAATATGCTGTTAAGGTACTTCAATGCAACACATCATTCATAACTGGCATTACTGTTGATGTCATTGCTTGCCCCATTTTCACTGCGGTAGTATTGTGGTGCATCCGTTGTCTGGAAGTTGTAGTGCAGCTTTTGCACTCTTGCAGCGAACTGCCTGAGTGATTTGTTATCAGAAACTTCCTCTTCAGTGTTTTGTTGAGGAGCCTATCAGAGACTTGGAAAGAACACACCCACCCCCTTTTCTCTACTTTTATTGCCTGTAGAGGATGCTGGTTGTGAGAACATTATGTTCTGCTAACTGTGCCAAAACAAAAACCCACAAAGTAAGGAGGGGCCAGGGGTGAGGGTTGTGACCCGGGGTGTTGACACTGCTTTGTTCTCGCTCCACAGTCTTACTTTTTAGCTTCAGTAGAGTTTGATGTGGATGTATTTCAGGACTTCTGGGATTCCAAAACTTTTACTTCTTTACTAAATTGCTGCAATTTTTTTTATAAACAAACATCGCAGTCTTGTTTTTTGTTTTGTGAAAGTTCCTTTCACAGTAATTTACAAGAAATGTTAATTTGACTGATCTACTTGTTCTTCATCTATAGTTTGGTGAGGTCTCGGTTACTTTTTTGCAAGAGGGCATGAAAGTTGGAGGTTGGCGAGGGGCTCAGACAGCTCCTACCAGATGTCCCGACGTTACCCTCCCCCCCAGACATGGTTGTGGGGAGGTACGCGTTGCCTGCACTCTCACATTGCAGTGGCAACAAAAGCTGAGTCTGAGCAAATGGTGTATTGTTGCCCCGTCTGAGAGCTCTTCTTTTGTCATAAGCGTTTCAGTTCTTATTCCAGAGTTGTTTTGACCCTGAATTGATTATTTTTAGCAAATGTGTTGCTTGTCATATTTGCGCTGGTGGGGCATTTGCCTGTTTTTTTTCCATGTATTTTTGTGCTCAGCAAAATATGCAGTGACAGAGGGACCCGTTATATTGCTGACTGTCAGGGTTGGAACAGTACACAGACTTTTTTTTTTTGGCTGTTCAAGGGCCCCTTTAATCCTAGACACACATTATAACTCTGGGCCCACTGGCCTTCAAAACCAGCTGTAATCCAGCTACCAGGAACTGAGGCACGTGTAACCTCCCAATCAGACAATAACCAAGCAGAACTGGAAAATTCAGGTTCGCTGTAGTGTCAACACTATCTCAGTCATTTTAGGAAGCTTTGAAACAAAATGTTTTGAATTTCCAGGCTGCAAATTAACATTAAGGAAATTATTTTGATCCTAAAAAAATTGGCGCGGCTGATGGGATGTTATGGGACTCTAAGAGCCCTTAAAACTTTGAAAAGCATCACTCACCAGGGGTTCTATAAATAGATTTCTTTGTTATATTTTTGTATGAGCAGATGCTATGGAGGGCAAAGCATTTTTGCAGTTGCATCATTGTGATAAAACAAAATGGGAACGAGACACAAGTTTTGATTAATTTAGTTTGCATGGATCTGCACAAATGTATAATTATTAGGTTTGTGCCTAATGACTGCAACCTTGTGCTCCAGATCATTGAAAAAGGACCAGGACACAGCCGCAGCCGTGTCTTCCGTGAAGTTGAGATGCTCTATCAGTGCCAGGGTCACAGGTAATTTCCTTCTTTATACGTGATACCAATTGATAAAACTGCACTTAGTTAGCCAGCTTTTAGACTTGAGCTGTTTAGTACTGTCGTTTTTCTAACCTTTGTCTCTTTCTTTTACTGTCTGCAGGAATATTCTGGAGCTGGTGGAGTTCTTTGAGGAAGAGGACAAATTCTACTTGGTGTTTGAGAAGCTCCGAGGAGGTTGGTGAATTTTAGTTTTTCTTAGTACACTGCCTACTTAAATATATTTCTTTAATGCATATATGACTTTAAATGTCTGTCACTGAGAACCTTCTCGCCTCTTTCATTTTTGATTAGGGTCGGTATTGGCGCAGATTCACAAGAGGCAACGCTTCAGTGAGCAGGAAGCAAGTGTTATTGTTCATGACATCGCCAGCGCTCTCAATTTCCTGCACAACAAAGGTAGGAAACTATGTCTAAAACTATCTATATTGGAGACCGACCACAGTAACGAAAGAGCCACATATGCTGTTTCCTTAAAACTGAAAGGAATAGTAAAAATGAGTACATTTATAATTGGTTTGAAACTAGTGTTGAATAATAACTTTTTCTATTTCTTTCAGGAATGGCACATCGAGACTTGAAGCCTGAAAATATTCTCTGTGAAAGCGCAGACAAGGTTTGTTCAGTTTGCAATTACTATGTTCATAAACTTTTTTTTTGTAAAACTTTACCAAGTTTACCTTTATCATTGAACAGGACTATACATATGCAAAAATATATAACTTTTTTTTTTTTTTTTGTAGATATCACCGGTCAAGATCTGCGACTTTGACTTGGGTAGTGGGATCAAGTTAAACAGTGATAGTTCACCAATCTCCACCCCTGAACTTCTCACTCCTGTAAGTCAGACAGTATTCTTTATCTGTAAATGTTTTTTTTTTTTTGTTTGTTTTTTCCATCCCCTCAGTTTAAATTATTTTTCTCTTTCTCGGGGGTGCTACAAACATGTTTCAGGCTGAAAACAACTTTATAGAGTTTTGCTTAAAAAAAAAACTGTCTGCCAATTATGCCAAATATGTAGAAACTGCTTGATCTTTGGTTTCAACACTACAAAGAAATGCCTCTAAATCAGGGCTACTCATTCCTGGTCCTTGAGATCCACCACCCTGACGGTTTTCCAGATCTCCAAGCTCTGCTAGCTGCTGATTAGCTCAATCAGATGTCTCCACTTTCTGATTGAATGAACACACCTGGTCCAGGTAACCAGCAGCGAGCATTGTAGAGAGCTGGAAAACAGGCGGGGTGGTAGATTTTTGAGGACCAGGAATAAGCAACCCTGCTCCAAATGTCCAGTGAAGCAGTACGTTGTGCTATAAATATAATGGTCTGTCGATTGAAGGGAGCAGGTGGAATATCTGTTTAGTGAGTAGGAATGTAGAGGGCTCCAATAGGAATTACTTTGTTTTTACAAATGCAGCATTTCCTAGTTTTCTTTTGTCTATTTTAGCACTCAATTACAATTGGCTTTTGATAGTTTTTTTTTTTATAAGTTATAATTGAGATTAACCAGTTTTGTTCAAAGCTTTTTTTTTTTTTCCTTTTTTGTAGAGCATGTGTGTTTTTGGTTCTAGTGAAGAGCAAAAAACATTGTTTTTGAGGCAATCGCCTCGAGTTTTTGTTTAGGTTTGGCCTGTGGCCCCCTCTGCCCTTATGCTGGTCTCTGTTCTGCTTTGTTTTTTCATACAATGGCTGTGCATCAGCCACATTCTCGAAACTTGGTCTCCCTCCCCCCATACCTAGCAACTGATCTGTGATTGGCCAGACCAGTGGGCGGGGGAGGATATTTGGGCGGGATTAATACCCAGTGCAGTCATGCGTTTTGGCTTGTTTTTCTGCCTGATAACAGTACCCCCTGTTATCTGTTTTTCACTCGATGATTGGCATTTGCACCCTCAGCTGCTGTTGTACATATACTTGTTTAGATGATTCCAGTTCACTCATTCTTTAATGTTTCTACAGAGCTTCTGTGGATTTGTGCTGCTTTGAAAGAGGATACGAAAGTGATTTAGTTTGAGGGGGAAAAAAAGAAAACAGCTGGTTTTCTTATGGTGCCACAGTAAGACCGCCTTTAAGCAGCTGAACTAGAACATGACGACCCCACAGAAAAGCTGTTCTGGTGCTGTTAATGCAAGGACGGCCTCATGACTGAACAGGTCTTCCTGCTCAGATAATCCTGCCGTTTACAAAACACAGAGGTGTGTCAGCAGTGGTGTCAGTATGGTCTGACTAGTCACATGGTTTCAGGAAAGCCCCAGGTTGCAATACCAATGAAGCCTACAGCTGATTGGCAGATAAGTGTGGCTTACAGGAAGGTGTTGAGAGTTTTTGTACATTCTCTGTGTAACTGATGATTGGGTTTCTCTTGTTTTTTTTAATTTGGTCAAATTTCTATGGTAACAAGTTTCTATTTCTTTTGTTTTTGTGACTTGATTTTTTTTTTTTTTTTTTTTTTTTTTTTTTTTTGAGCTGGCATCTGGGTCAAAACTGTACGGCTGGATTGCTCCGATATTGCTTGCTATTTTTGTTGCACTGGTAAGATTAGGGTTGTGAGGGGCTGTAAGCTGGAGTTTAAACAGATGGATGATGGGGAGAAATGTTTTGTTAAAAGCAGCAGAATCATAAAGACCACTGACAACGCTTTAAACATGGATCCAAAGATGATTGGAGTGGGTCTTTAAATACTGCAATTGCTATACTTTGGTTTTCCATAACTGTAGCAGGAACTAAAGCTCCAAATGTGTTGCTGGTGAGCATGTGGGGGTTTGGGGAAGCCCTGACCTAAACGCCTCGGTCAGATTCCTCAGCAGGGAAATTCACTGCATAGAGTAGCAGCAGAGTGATGCATCAACCAATGATGCATCAGAGCTCATTACTGTTGTTAAAAACAGTTTACTGGATTGACAAATATTAGACCCTTATCTCAAAGGACACCAAAAGCATGTTTAGATTTGATATAGGATCTTCAAGCCTGTTCACATGTACCATTTTGAAGTATTTCTGTTTCAGTTATGTAACTTAGCAGGGGCACAGTCCTTTCTGGCTGCAGTACAGTCTGTCCTTTGTACTGTTTAGTGTTTGACCTCATTTTTTTTTTTTTTTTTTTTTAACAAGTCTGTCAGCTGGGTTTATGCTAGTCTTCACTGTAAAAAAAAAAAAATTAACACAAAGAGTAGTATTATGACCCCCAGGCTCAGAAGTATTGTAATTTTGTACTTAATCCAGCACAAATGACTTGCATGTGATTGCCCACCACCACCAGTCTCCCTTATTTTGAACAGACTCCATTCTGTATCTCTCCTATAAGATATCAGCTGACTGGAGTGAGGCAGCAGCTGATAGCGTTTCTTTGATTTGTTTATCTTTATTGGTGGGACTTTTTTCCTGCTAGGACTCATGAACTCTTCCATCTTTCAGTGTGGCTCAGCAGAGTACATGGCACCGGAGGTAGTTGAGGCCTTCAGTGAAGAGGCTACAATCTATGACAAGCGCTGTGACCTCTGGAGCCTGGGAGTCATCCTCTACATCATGCTCAGTGGATATCCCCCCTTTGTTGGCCGCTGTGGCGGGGACTGTGGCTGGGAATTTGGAGAACCATGTCACACCTGCCAGGTAATGCACCCTGTACAGAAGTTTACCCCACAAAAAAGTAATTTCTCCATTTGGGCTGTGGTGACTGATAAATCTGTCTATTTTCAGAACACTCTGTTTGAAAGTATTCAAGAGGGAAAATATGAATTTCCAGAGAAGGAATGGGCTCACATTTCCTCAAGTGCCAAAGACCTGATATCCAAACTTCTGGTTCGGGATGCCAAAAACCGCCTGAGTGCCAGGCAGGTGCTGCAGCACCCCTGGGTGCAAGGGGTAAGTGTAAATATCTGAAGCCACCACTGTCATACATCCACAATATTCTGAACTTAGTCTAAAAAAACAACTTTATTCACTTTCAGGGTGCATCTGATGCTTTACCAACATCCATCTTACATCAGAGGTGAGGACACTGCAAAGCAGCGCTCGTTTAGCTCATGTATTTCATAGGATTCTGGTTCTATGGACGACTGGACTTTAAAGGTTGAGCTTTAACGTGTTTCTGCTCATTGGAGAAGTTTCTTCAGTTTGGAAACATCTACATCAACCATTTGAAGTCCAGTTTTCCCTCACACTGACAAGCTTTCACAATTTTTTACTTTAAAGATTTGTTTACTTATTTTTCTTTCTCTCCTACAGAACCAGCTGTACCAGGGATCTGACATTTTTTGCTGACAAGGCCATGGCTGTGAACCGGCAGCTGGCTAAACAGGATGGCATGGAAGATCAGCAGCAGCAGCAGCAGGAAGCTCAATTTATGGTGACTGCTTCTGGCTCTTCTATGCAGCTCTCCCCTCCTTCCAACTCCAAGCTAGCCAGGCGCAGACAGCGGAGCAGCCAGCCTAAGGGCGGGCCTGTTTCCGCCGCGGAGCTACGTCAACTCCTGGCCCCTCTAGTCATTGTTGGAGACTGTGCTTGAACTTTTGTCAACTTGGAATCCTCGCCCTTGTTTAAGGTTCGGATCAGTGACGACATTGAGACTCCTTTCCCAGTATTGGTTCCTCTTTGACTTTAGCTGGCCTTGGTCCCTTTGCCATTCAGGCTTTATGGTCGAGCTGCGAAGGGAGATGCTGCTTGCAGCTCTTTTTCAAAATGCCTTCTGCCCTTATGCAGCACTTTGAAAGCACATCAGCACATGTCCTGCGTAAAGCAAACAATGTGCACATTCAGGTTGGGAAGGAGGGCCAGTTGATCACTTTGTTTTGATTTCTCCCCCCCTCACACAACATTTATCTTGAAACTAAGCTCTGACACCAAAGGACTACCTGTTCTGCTGCTTCCATGTTACAGCTGGATCCACTGTGAATTAAGTTACTGGACTGTTCTCTCTGCCTGTATGTAAATGCATGAATGACTCATCTGCAGATGCGTACAAGCTTATGCAATATGCCAAGATGGAGGCTGTATAGAAAGGGGGTTTTGGTGTACAGAAGGGGGGTTGATAGGGCTGTGCCTGGTGTGGTCCATCATGTGGCTGGGGACTGCTCTAAAGAGTTTCTGTTAAAACTAAATTTAAGAAGATTTTCTCACATCTGAGCCTCTTGTAATGTCTGCGACAGAACGTGCACTCATCTAGTTTGGTGGTCATGCACTTAATGCTTCAAAAAAACTACTCGCCTGTGACATACCACCTATAAATGTTTTTTTTGTTTTTTTTCTAATTACCATAAATGCCAAACCTTTTTATGGTTCCAGAAGCAAAGTCTTACTGTAAGAAAGCCTCAGTTATACACAGCCATCCAGAAAGAAACATTTCAGGATTTGAAGTTTGTATTTCTGCTGTGTAAAATGTAACCTTGGGTCAGTGTTACTTTCATTGTAAGCAGTCTGTCCCTTTACTCAAACTTGTTTTTTTTTTTTTTTTTTTTTTTCCCCCTCTGACATTTCTGCACAAGTTTAACCTGAATCATTTTTGCAGTAAAGGTTAAAAACCCACTAACGGGGTCAGAAAAGCACAATTTTGGCGCCGACCAGAGTAATTTGTTGATCAAATACATTTCGGTCTTATTTGGACCACGTACTTTCAAGGTGGTGTTTCTTTATTAGACTGAGCTACACCTTCCAGAAAATTTCTTACAATATTTAGAGGCTCAAAAGTTTCCGGCTAAAATGAAAAAGGGATGAACATTCCACAGCTCTACATTTAGTTGTATTTATAAGTTAACTTTTTTGTTTGTTTTTAAAAACTCCATTTACATGTGCCACATTGAGGTGTTTTTTTTTTTCATACAGCTGTTAATAAGCTTTCATTTTCTGTATGGTGACATTCATGCAGGTGCTGTTCAGGTGAAACATAAGATATTTTACTTTTACGTTTTAAGATTTCATGGTATATATATATATATATTTTTTTTTTTGAGCTGGAGCGTTTATGCCCAGTGAAGGTGACTTTTTAATTTTATTTTTAATTTAAGAGTTGGCAATAATCTTTGTCATAAAGATAATTCTGCAACTGACAGGTGATGGACTGGTGATGAGGTTTTAGATTTGTGGCCACCTCACCAAAGAAGCTTTAAGTCACGACATTGAAAACGTGATGTCGCAGATCGATGCGCAGAGAGGGAAACTTCTGATTGTCCATGTCCTGTTGCTGGCACTGCACCAGTGGTACTCTGGAAATGGTGTCACAAGCACCATTCTGCTGGTTAAAGGACACTGTAATAGTTCTAAAAAAAATACCTTCCAACAGATGCATCATTATGAAGTTAATGTCTTATAATAAGACTTACTTGAATTTGTGTATGCAGCTGTTTTGTTTTTTTTTCTCCAGTTTTTGGAAACTTTTACCTTTAAATTAAAAGCATTAAGCTGATGATCAATCAAGGCAATCTTAGGGGTTTCAAAGATCCCCATAAAATTCAGTATTCTGCCTTTTTTTTTTTCTTTTCTTTTTGAAAGCTTCATACAAGTTTGTCCCTACTTTCTGATGGGGTTTGATATTGGAAACGCACAGATTTTTGACCATATTTTAATATCCTCACAGGTATTGGAAGTTTTTTTTTTTTTTTTTTTGGTACGTCCTTTTGAAGTAAAAATGTTCCAACTTACTCAAACTGGCGATACATGAACCTCTCCAGTTTGAATGTAGCCCACAGGCAAGGCATTTACAACCCAGCAAAGTTCAATTCTCTTCAATGTGGTGTTGGGCTGTATTCTAGTCCTCTCCAGCACATTATTTTTTGAGCCGATGCCTGTAACACTGAACTGTCCCGAGTCCGTGGATATTTGGGGGAAGAAATTTACAAAAATAATTCAACTACAGAAATATTTTTGATTTAAAATAAGCACTTTACTGTACCATGTGAATGATTGCAGGTCATGCAAAGCAAAACTGAAAACAGTTGACAAAGAATTTTGTATTTCCTTTTTGTAAAAAAATTAAAAAAAGAATAAAATACTTTAAAAAAGACTTTTCTTTGTTTTTTTTCTTTGTTGTTCTGAGTGTAACCCGATAAGGTGCCTTTTGGTATCACTTGTTTCATATTAACCAGCTGTCTTATCTTCTGGCCAAGGTTGAGGCCATTTAGTCTGATTCTGTGCGGTAAATCCTATCAGTAGCACTCCCTGATATGTGTGCAGACGGTCACACGGGTCCTTGGGGGATCGTAAACATTATCTCATTCATCCCCACACCCTGGTGCTGTGGATTCACCTTGCATTAGTCACACGGAGTGCAACTGTGGGTGTGCTCCTTTTTAGAAGGACAGGCCCCCTCTGACAAACTGATGCAATCTGCCTGCAAGACCAGCAGGATGCCACCTCACAGTGTCACTGGGGGTCCAAAAACCTGGTGGATAAACGGAATGTCGGTTACTTAAAAAAAAAAAAAAACTCCTTTTGTGTAACAACATTGTAATACAAATGTAGCTTCAACTTTTAAAAGCACAACTGCTCGAATGCAAATATCACACAAAGCCATTCCAGGCTGTCTGTGCAGAAGCACACTGCTCTATGATAAAGCAAAGTGCACGATTTTCAGCCCAGCTTCAAAAATGCACATAAGCCAGTGTGTGTTTCATAACATCTATTAGTGTTCCAAACGTCACAGGGCGTGAGGAAATGACGCAACATCAACTTGTTTTCTGTACAGGAGTCACAGTTTATCTGTGATATTTGGCTCCCTCTGCTGGACAGTTCTTTCACAGACTCCCGCAAGAGTGAATCATGCAGTGTGTGACCCACCACAATGCAAAAATGCAGCTGATTGTATTCTTGTTAGGCAAATAAATTAAGCATTTTAATTTTGTATACACATACAGTTGGGTAGACAAACAGTTTTGAATCATGAAGTTCTGTTTTTAAGACATTTGCATATTTTCTAAACCACCAACCAAACAACACATAACCGGAATGTGGACTGAGTGAATGCTCCTAATGCTGTGGATTTCGTAGGAGGAATGGCATATCTATCAAGTTGGCAAACATTTTATTATAGATACATCTGCCAAGGCAGGTTTATTTTTTAAAACAAATGCAGCAACATATTAAAAGCACATGGTCAAACATCACAAGTAAAAATGGCACATATGGCTACATTGGGATTAGAGAACAGTGCAGAAAGAGACATTCAGCTGTTATACTCAAAGCTGAGAAGAACAGTATTTAGTCTGGATTTGAATAGTGCAAAAGATTGTCACACATTGTCATGGAAAACTGCTCAAGGTCAAATCCTGGCTCTGGGCAGCAGTAGGAAGAAGTTGTGTTCCGAAGATTCCCAGAATCCAAGTTCAATCATAAGTCTCTTTAGGTTTCTCTGGTCTGGTCAGAATAACTACAACATGCCCTTTGGTCTTCTAACTGACTCTGGACTTGGATTTTAAATTGGAATATAAAAAATGGAAAGAAAAAACTGGAATTGATTTGTTCTTAATTGTCACACTTTAATATGGCAAGAAAGGTGTATTCTTTTGTTTTAGCAACAGCTTAATCAGATGTAATCTCCACTAATTTAATTTTTAAATATTTCAAATTCTACTTATTAAATTCTAAAGGTACCAGTGAACTTTCAACATTTTAAAGACTCAAATTGTTAAAGAAAAACAAATTGAAAAGAGTAATTCATCTGTTATGCTAACTGCTAAAACCTGTCATCTTTTTAAGTTCAAGGACCATGCATTCAAAGAGATGAAATATGTAAAATATTCCCATTCTTTCTTTCAAAAATAAATTTTTCCTTTGAGCAAAACCTGCCGAGAGTATGAAAGGGTATTGAGGCCACTGGTAAACATCTAGAAAAATAAAAGGCTTACAAAAATACAGAATTAAAATACTGTATACATATATATAATGGGACCAATTTTTCTACGTTTGGATGATGGTCAGAAAAAAAAAGGAAATTAAAAATGTGATAAATGCTATTTTAAAGTAAAAAAAGAAAGGTACACATTTTTGTAATTATTAGCTTGAAAAAAAACACCAGTTTACATTAAAGAAATAGTAGGCAAAAAAAGGAAAAAGTAATTCAAGACAAAATGTGGTAGTTACACAACAAACTAGCAGTATTCCTTAAATTATCAAAGGTTTAGTTGCATAAAATAAAGTTTTGTACAAATCAAAATTCTGTAGTAAAAAGTTTCCCAACCCAATAGTCCTCACGTTACCCCTTCATATTAACACACCTGACTCGGATCTGCAGAGATCATTGAGTGACAGTTTTTTAATCAGGTGTGTCAGAGCAGGGATCTTTGGGGATCAGACTATGCACCCCACACTGTGTCCAAATAAAGCAAAATAGGCTAAGAGCAAAACCAAGATGTCAATGATCATAATTACCACCACTAATTACTAATTTGAGACACCTTGAACTAACACTGCTTTTCTGTCCTGAGGACATAAAAGGACACAAAGGACATAAAAGTCCAGAGCACCTGCTTGGTTAAACTTTGCCAGTGGAGCTTCAGGTTGGTACTGCAAGACAAGGCCAAATATTTTAGAGTAAAACAACAGATGTCAGAATATAACATAGCTTAGAAAAATAAGAATACCCAAAAATGTCAGATTAAGTTTAGATTTGTTTTTTTTTAACTCAGCCTCCTGGATTATTAAAGGTTCAGTGCGGACTCTGTGCAGTACAAATGACCTCTGGAATGAGTGGACACTTTTATTTTTAAATTTTAGTTTTTTATTAAATGATTCGTTTATTTGCAAGTGACTATGCTGAACCAAACAAATTGTTTACTTGTAATAAAACCACAAAAACGTGTCTTTCTCCAAAGTTGTGTTTTACAGGATGTGTACAGAAAAGAGAATTCTTCAAATTATTTTTAAATAAAATCTCTCAACGTGTCTCCAATTATTGTTTAAAAACGAGAAAGTGACTATTCGCGAGTAATTTTCTAAGTACGTTTGACCAGTCCAGTTTCTTAAAATAAATGCTATCTTTTTTTTTTCTTATATAATTTTGGTTCTATTGAATTTTAGAAAAGCATTCCAAACCATTTAGGGATTTTTATTTTACACTATATTTACGTAGGCCAGCAGTAATAAAATCCTGTGTTCTAGAGTTGTGACTGATTTCTTTCGGTGTGCAAGTTTTGCGATTTTTGGTGCAATGGGTCCGCTTTTTGTCAAAACTTTATTTGTATCCATCCAGCGTGACAAAGTTTCACTATGGTAAAGTTGCAGAATGACATCACCAAGTGCGGTAATTGCGGAGTTCTCGCGATATGATAGCTCCCCACTTGTCCAACATGGCGCCTTACGGACATTGTTATTGTTCTGTTGTTCCTTAAGGAGTTGCTCGGCATTCAACGACCACCGCGAAATTAAAGGCCGGGCATGTCAGTGCGGGAATGAGAGGAATATCTGGAGATAATGTTAAGGTCCACCGGCTTTTTCCAAGGGATTGACTGCCCGTTTTACACGGAAAACAGCGATGGCAGGAGCGGCTTCAGTGGGTGCAACAGACCGTACTGTCACTTCAGGCACAGACAGCAGCAAAGACGGGCGTCCTATGGAGCTCCGGTCGATGTCAAAAAACAAAGAAACCGTCACTTCGGACAAAAAGGTGCCCATTTGTCAAATACACAATTCACTCGACAAGTTTAATGTTCGTGATATCACTTGGAGACCTTGTTGTTAGACCGGATACCGCTACAAAATTGTGAAACCAACACCACGTGAATCATAAAAATTATAATTTTACACAGAGATGCACCTTTATTTGTTCTCTTTAATCCTGGTACAACACTAGCCAGTGATTTATGCTTTAACAAGTCAAATCAACGAGCAAACCGCAAATTCCGTTTGTTTTATTGTGAAATGCAGAAAAGCACTGCAAGTCTTTTGTTTTTTTCTTTTTAACAAAGATTATAAACAAAAACAATGCTAGTTAACGATCGGATTTAGTCTTCTTTCCCCTACATTTGTTAGATACTTGTCTCCCACTCAGTGGTGAACAGCTTCATTATTTTGAAACTCTCACACAAATGCAAAAAAAAAAAAAAAAACTTTACAGAAACACAGAAGACCTAAGTAGCAATAAAACATGTCAGAATTGTATAATATAAACATTAAAACAATAGAAGACCAAATTTATTTTAAAAAGTAGACCAAAGCATTTATGCCTAATTTCTTTTTAAAAATTCAGCTGTGCAAAAAGGTTTTCCTTGAAATGTACAGATAAATGACATGTTTCTCAGATTAGAATAAAAAAAACCTTAACTGAATAAAGATATTTACATTGTGTAACTAGTTAAAAAAATATATTTAAAAATGATTTATCAGTAAAATGTTCCATTACGTTTCAAAACCTGTGATTTCCTCTTCATGAGAGATTCCCTGCTCTGCATATATTTGAGATGACAGACCTTGTCATTTTTGCGCCGCGGCTGTGATCTTGAAAACAGGTTTGAGGCAATAGTTTGGCTCAGTGTACATGTTGTGTGTATATTTGTTCACAAAAGCTGCCATTCGGGGTGGTGGAGTGGTTCAGCAGTTCAAGTCCCGCCTGGGGGACATGAAACAGCATTAATTTACTTTTCTTATAAGAGAAGCTTTTATTGTGGCAAGAAATTTGACACATATTAGTAACTTTGCCTGTAAGTGCTAAACCTTTTGTTTGGGTTTGGTAATTTACAAGCCATATGATACATTTCAGAGTTTTGTTAAGGTACTGTCAGGACTGTTGAACTTATGTGAAAACTTCACATTCTTTTTTTTTTCTTGTTTTATTTTTAACCCTTAAGTCACTTTTGTTAGACTGAAACGTTTTAAGTAAACATATCTTGACTTCTGTCAGTTACGGGTTTTTTTTTGGGCCTTTTTATTATAAATTAGGATTTTAACGGTGTGTAAGCACAGGCCTGCCATTAACAACCAATGTATTTTTTACAAAAACACTAATACTTGTAATTACTGGGACTTTATATGTGCTTATATATGAGCAAAGAGAGATCTGCATGGAGATAATTAAATGGATGTCTGTAGTCAGTGGTTGCATTCAAAATAAAACATTTTCTTACATCCTTTCCCTGCAGAGCAAGGATACGATCCCTTCAACCCAGACGTAGGCAGACCGCCGCAGCAGGAAAATGGGGAGAATGCTGACTCAGGCGACATCACTGGCGCCTTGGAGATTGTCAACCGGGCTATCGAGGAGGTCCGCAGCCAGGTGGAAAGAGAGAAGAAGAAACTCTTTCAGATTGGGGATGAACCGTACAATCCCAATGAGGGTGCCGGCTCGTCCAGATCCGATGCTGCCAAAAGTAAAGCGGCAGGCTCACACTTGGCTTATGATCCTGGGAGTTATCAGATCTCCTCAGAGGGATACAAGCCCACCCCTGGTTGCAGCAAGTACACCTTGGATTCAGAAAGTAGGGGGCTCAGCAGTAACTCAATGGAATATGTTCCCACTTCGTTAAAAAAGCCTTCAGCACAACTCTCTTCTTCTCCCCCCAGTCCAAAGTATGCAAACAGTACACCTTCTTCTAAGTGTAAATACACTGTTGACAGCTCTAGACCGTCTACGGACATGGAGTACGACCCGCTGTCTAACTACTCAGCCGGAATCACATTGAAAAGCAAAAGGGATACCGTTACGCAGCTTGTTAGCACCAGCTGTGGCAAGACATTTAAACTCCCAGGGACTGACTTGCTGGACGAGGGGTATTTTATTGACGGGAAAAAGCTGTGTCAGACCGGCGTTGATGTAAACAAGTATACTATCTCTGATTCTGATGGAGAGAGCTCGGGAACAGAATACAGACCCACCTCACTTAGCAATCTGCAGCAAAAAAAATGCATCACCGGGTCTGGAAGTACTTTTTTCAAGGACAAAACTGAAGGTGTTCAAGTGCAAAGCAAGACAAATGATGGGACTACCAAAACTGACATTCAGGAATGTAACAAACAGAAAAACCATCTGGAGAAAAAGAAGGCGGCTGATGGAAGCAGGCAGGACAAAAGTATGAAGTCTGAGAAAGTGCATAGACTTGAAAGAGACGTAAACAAATCAGTCAGCAAGATTTGTGGCAGCAGTAGTAAAGACAGCAGCTCAGTCAAGGGCTCAAAGAATCCAAACAAGAGTCACAGAAAAAAAGAGGATGTGAAGAGCACGTCCAAAGTTAAAAGATCAGATAAAGTTCAGAGAGAAGGCAGAGATGACAAGAAAAGTGATGGGAAGGTGAGGACTGTGGAAAAGCTTAAAAGAGATGCAAGCAAAGACCACAAAGATGCTAGAGAAATAAAAAAACTGAAGACCTCAGACAAGGAAAAAGAACACAGCACACACAAGGACAGCCAACAGAAAAACGGTAAACTTAGCAGCCTTAAAAGAGACAAAGACACAAAGAAAATGAGCAAAAGCAGTTCCAGCAGCAGTAAAGGGACTTCGTCTGTCAGCAATGACAAAACAAAGCGAAGCGTCGCATCATCAAATGAAAAAAGACTGGAAGACAAAAAGCAGAATCTGAGTCTGAGCCACGCAGATCTGTTTGGAGATGAGAGTCCAGACGAGGCGGAACCAATTATGGTGGATTCTGGGGACGAGTCAGAGGAAATCCTAGTACGGAAGTCAGCTGATGCATTAAAAAGAGTCCGGCTCAACAAGAGGAAAGTCTCAGAGTGGACTCGTACCTCCTCTGACGATGAGAGTGATCGCAATGAAGAATGCAAGAAGGACGATGCTGACGTCATCGACCTTTCCTACTTCCAAGATGATCTGGACTTGGACTCTGATCCCATGGAGGAATGTTTGAGGATCTTTAATGAATCTAAAGATGTGAAGAGGGAAGACAAAGGAAGACAAGCAAAGCAGGTACTAATACCCCCTTTTTAATAAGTATTTCACTTTGTTGTTTATAGTCAAGCCGTTTTTTCAACAATGTGTCCTCTCAGCCTTCCAGGGATTCAGAGGAGGATAAAAGCACAGACTGCACTTTAGCAACTCTCCTTCCCGGCCAGAAGAAGAGGGTGTCCCATTTAGCTGCCAAAGGAAATGTAAGAGCCTCATGTTATGAAATATCTTTAAATATTCTACTATTACTACACAGTGGATGTTTTGCATCAAGTTTAACACAGTTTGGATCGACACACTTCAAAGAAAGACCAAAAAATAAGAGATCTTTTGTTTTTTTCCTTAAAAATAAAATTAATTTTAATTACTTTAAAATGTTTTAGTGCATAATAGCTTCTGAAAGTATTTCACAGAGCATACATGCAGAGGAGTTGCCTGTATCATTGAAAGAAAGACATTTTTTATCATACATTGAACTGCTAAGTAAAGCAAAGGAGGTGAGATGTTCGAGAGCTTCCTCACCGCCTACTATCACCCTTCACTTCCAGACACCGTGGGAGTTTGGGAAGTAGCACCAGGAAGTAACAAGTCAAAACTCGATGTGATCCGCTGGGCTTTTCAGTTAACCTAAACTAAATGAAAACACTTAGTTTTAATCAATCAGCTGTGTGGAATTTTTATAGGATATTTTCAGGGTAATTCCCAGAAAGTGTGCACGTATCTGAGCACATCAACTGTCTTTATTCACATGCTCTCGAAATAAAATGAGTTTTCACTTTTACTTTGTGTGAATTCAACACCAATTTGTGGGTTTCTGAAGTGACCATAGGCAAGACTTTAGAAGAATATGTGACGTTAAAGACCCACTTCAATTAAAATTGTGTTTTAAACATGTTCTTGTAGCATTTTTCTCATGGTGGAGGATTTATATTAAGAAAATTAATATTGCTTGTCTGAGTATTTCTTTATTCAAATCGTGTTAGATCAGTAGTACACTAAAACCTGTGGGTTGAAAAAGCTTGCGTTTTTTGACGCAGCAAATGCTATGGGTGGGCAAAGTCCATTCTGATGCATCCACTAGACGACAAATAGATCCATTTACGTCTTCATTTTCCTCATTTGAGCTGGCATCTGGCTCAAAACTGTACTGCTGGATAGCTCTGAAGTTGCTCACCATTTTTTTTTGCTATGCTAATGTTAGCTTGGGCTTGTGAGGTGCTTATAAGCTAGCGGGACAGGAATGTGCTGATTATGCAGATCGTGGTCACAGTAACTAACTTATCTGTTTGACATCCTACTTTTTATTTGTGTAAGCTATCATTTTAATGTTTCGCTCTCGTTGTCCAGGTTGATCCACCTGCAAAGACAGTTATCCGCTCGTATAAAAGACCCACACCACAGGAGGCGTGCTTCCAGCGAATGCAGATAGCACAACAACAAGCTGCTCAGCTCTCCGCTTCTTTCAAAGCCGCCTCACAAAGCTCCAGCATCAGCTTTTCTGGAGAGAAGAAAAGAATCGCTCACCGACCTAACCCATCATCGCCTAAGACAAGTGAGAATACCGCTCACCTTGAAGTAAAGATCATTTATGACTTCTTATATTTAAGTTTTGTGTTTTGTTTTCTTTTAATGGAGCAGGTCCTGTAGATGTTAAACCAACTGCTAGTCGAGTATTGTCCCCCAGTCAGACTCTGCAGGGTGTCAAGACCCAAACCACAGCTGGGATTTTGTCGAAGACCTCCTCTACAGTTACGCATAAGAGGATGGCGCACACACCCACCATGAAGGTATCCTGTCACGCACCCCTAAAAAATTCTAAAATAAGCAAATTTACCTGTGGATGGATATTTTGGTGTAAAAAAAAATGTGTGTATATATATATATATATATGTATATATATATGTATATGTATATATGTATATTTTTTTTCAGAGCTCTTCATTGAAGCGTCCCGTGATCCCCTCTGAATTTGGGGCCAAAGTTCCCACCAACATCCGCCAGCGCTACCTCAATGCCTTCATAGATGAATGCATCAAGTTTTGCTCATCAGAGGACGACGCCTTTCAGATGGTGTGACAAGCAGCTGCTGCTGCCTGAGTTTATGTTGGACATTTTCTCATGTTTTACATTTTTTACAGTTATATAAATTTCTGTTTTAGGCCCTGGATGAGGAGAAGGTGGTGTATGAGCGCAGCAGCAGCAAGAACATCTACCTTAACGTGGCCGTCAACGCGCTGAAAAAGCTTCGGGGCAAAAGCAGCTGCGGTCCATCACCCGCCTCAAGTATGAAATCTCTGTCGGTTCATGACTAGAAAAAAATAGCTCAATATTGCGTCATGTAGTAGTATTGACAATGCGTTCTTTGGTAAAGTGTCAGTTTGCTCTTTCCATACAAGAGAAATGTGACGACCATGTTCGTGTTTCCACAGAGGAGTCTGGGTTGGGAGCTAAAAGGAGAGCACAGTCCCATGAGGAGGTTCTGGGAGGCCGCCTAGCAGCTACAACCAGCTTCACTGTCAACAGGTCGGGTAAACAGCAGGAGGAGAAACTCACTGGTAAAAAGAAAACAAGTTCTTTATTTCTGAAATGGTTTAATTCACAAGGACATAACGGATTTCATGTATTTATTTCAAGAAATGCCTTTAAACAACAGCCCCTCTGTCATTGAGCTTTGTCATCTGTCTCCTGCTCATAATTATGAGACGAGAAATAAAAGATAAGGAGATCAGACAGAACTTTTGTGTCAGAAGAAAACTGGAATCTGTGTTTCAAGTGTTACGAGTTTGTTCTTATGAAACAGTTAACTATTCAAGCAGCCATGTGACTGCCTCCTGTTTACCTGTCTCATGACATCTGATGCCACGGGCATGCTCAATTTTTCAGACTTCAGCTTTGCCAAAAGGATTAAGTTTATATTTAGAAAAATAAAGAAGTTTGCCAGTATTATGAGAACTTTGTTAAATACCAACTCCAGCATGTTCTTGTGGCATTTTTCTCATGATGGAGGATATGTATAAAGAAAACTGGATTTCTGCGTATTTCTTTATTTAAATCGTAAATCAGGAGCAGATGTAAAATGTCATTGGAAAAAACTGGTTGCTGTGATTATAGGTGCTACAATCGCCATGCCTCAAGCTTTCTGCTGGGCTCCTTTCTGTTGCATCCACTTTTAGACGACTAGATCCATTTATGTCTTTGTTATTCTTGTCTGAGCTGACATCTGACTCAAAACTGTACAATCAGATAGCTCTGATATTGCTAATCATTTTTTTGCACCAGTAATGTTAGTTTTGGGTTGTGAGGAGCTGTAAGCTACCGGGAGAGAATACAAACAAAGGGATGATGGGAAATGAGGGCAAGCTTCCTGCACACTAACAGTCCCGGCCACAACTCAGGCAAATTCCTAATGAACTACTTCCACTCTGCAGAAATGATGTCCTAGAAAGTGATGAGTTTAGTTTTTTTTTTGCCTAAAAATGGCATTATTGTTTTGAAAAGACCACTGGGGGCGCTTTTAAAAGAGACGACTGGACTGGAACTTTAACGTTTTTTCCATGGCTGTGTCACAAAATAACAGATCTACATGTGGACGTCTCCGTCTGTCCTCAGGAGCCACTCTGTACAGGAAGCTGAAGACGTACCTGCTATCGGAGGAGCAGCTCCAGGAGCACGGCTACCCCAGAGCAAACCCAGAGGCTCCAGGCAGGGCCATCCTCTACAACCTCCCAGAGAAAAAGGCCATCGCAGACTGTGAGTTTCTACAGTCTGCAGTCAACTATGATGCACGTGCATTAGAAGTTTCTCTGCAGAATGACTTGAGCGATTTACTTTTCAGCATTCACCAAGATTTGCTGCCGCTGCGGTGCAGAGTATAAGGTCAACGTGAATGGAAACTGTGTGAGAAGAGAGGAGTGCAGCTATCACTGGGGACGTTTACGCAGACATAAAGGTGAATGTTTGATAAAAGACAGCCCTGTTATCAATGTTCATTTCTTTGACACTTTTAAACCTAAACTCCTGCCTCATCCTGACCTGTTTCTGTCCATCTTCTCTCACTCTGCTTCAGTTGCTGGAGGCTGGGAGACGAGCTACAGCTGCTGCACTGCAACTGTGGGAGCTGCAGGATGCCAGATTGCCAAGGTATCCACCTAGAGGGTGTATTTGCTTTCAGACCTAAACATTTGCACATACAGAAAAGTGATCATGTTTCAAGCAACAGCTGGACTTTGAATTGTGTTTTTTAAAACTAAAGTGAATCATAATTGCAAACAACCTATTTTGGCAATTAATTAGTCATCATAATAAGCAAATCTGACTTGAAAAACTCACGTTATTGCTATACGTTAGGATACTTGATTTATAGAGCTATTAAAATCAATTTTAGTTAGAGCTTCTGTTACCGTGAAGCTGTAAGCTTAACTTTCAATAAAATTATGTAACATAAATGTCTGAAATAGAGGAGTATTTAAATAACTTTTGAGTTTTTATTTACCTAAAGTTACACAGTAAACAAAAAATACAAACATTTCTATCGTCAGTTTTACTATGTTTGAAAACCCACTCCAATGAAAATTGTGTTTTCAACATGTTTTTGTAGCATATACAAAGACATGTATAAAGAAAATAAGATAAAAATGGCATTTCTGAGTATTTCTTTATTCAAATCTTTGTAAATCAGGAGCAGACAAAAAAAAAGTTCTTTAAAAAGCACTTATTTGTGATGTAGAAAATACAGTGGACGGGCCACAAGCTCCCCTCTCTGCTCCATTCTGATGCATCCACTTATAGACAAATGGATCCATTAACTTCTTTTTTTTCCTAGTCCAAACTGGCATTTACAGCTGGACAGTTCCGAAATTCCTCGCACTTCTGTTGCACTTTTGTTTAATGTTAGCTTAGAGGGGCTGTAAACTAGCAGGAGAGAATGTAAACAAAGGGATGACGGGAAGTAAGGTAAGTCTTACTCCACACCAACAGTCCCGCCCACATCTCAGGTGAATTTCCACGGGAACTCCTGCTGTTCTGCAGAAACTATGTCCTATGTCCAGTAAATTTCTTTCACATAGTGCCTGCATTTGGCTTTTCATTGATATTTGCTTGTAGCCTCAAACATCAGACTGAAAACAATGTTCTTGCAGCAACACGTTCAGGATGGGCGAAAAGAGTCGCTGGATGGCTTTGTATCAACGTTCAGCAAATCGCTATCACCAGAAAAGAATGGAGGAGTGTTCGCTTTGGACTGTGAGATGGTGAGTCAGACTAAAAAGGGAATAAAATGCTTTTAAAATTTGTCTTACATCAAAAGTACTCTTCTTCTTGCTGTCTGCTGCTCAGCAGCTGAACAACAACAAAAAAAATGAATGTCTGGCTGTGTACACACCTTTGACTCCATGTTCAAAAACACTGAATCACTTTCCTATTAGTACACAGATGTTTTTGCTTTTATCTTTCAGTGCTATACCAAACAGGGTCTGGAGCTGACCAGGGTGACGGTCATCGACTCAGAGCTGAAGGTTGTCTACGATACGTTTGTTAAACCAGACAGCAAAGTGGTCGACTACAACACACGGTAAGAGTACGGTCACGTTTCCTTTTTACATGGCTTGAACGAGTCTTTGCAGCAGTCGCAGATGAGGATTTGCATCCGCCTTACAGATTTTCAGGAGTGACAGAGGAAGACCTGGAGAATACCACCATCACGCTGAGAGACATTCAGGCCGTTCTGCTCTGTATGTTCAGCTCGGAGTCCATCCTCATCGGACACAGTCTGGAGAGCGACCTCCTCGCTCTGAAGGTAAGCTTCTCTTTCATTGCCTCTGCTCATCAACGTTCTTTAAAGGGCTTTTCATAACAAACACCGGCATAGGACATGCACTGCTGATTATTTTAGCCTGCATTACATCAGGCAGCTCAAAAACATTGCATGTTTTGTTGAAAGGACGCATGCTGCTTTTTTAAGCACAGTCAATAAGACTTATGAAAAGGTGATGTTTTATTAGAAAAGGACTAAAATGAAAGAGAAAAATAACCTTACATTTTCTGGCTGCTACATTACCTCTGCTACCTTTAATGCTTGCTTCCTATAGTTTAAGAGGGAGAAAATAAGAAAATAAACATGATGAGAAAATAACCTTTTCAAAATATGAGACCTTTGATAGAACTCTGCCTCCTTTTTCCTCTCTTGACTTCAGCTCATCCACAGCTCAGTCGTTGACACCTCTGTAGTGTTTCCTCACCGGCTCGGTTTGCCCTACAAACGCGCCCTGAAGAACTTGATGGCCGATCATCTCAAACGCATCATTCAGGATAACGGTGAGACACACAGAAAGCGCTGACCTGCTTTGAGTTTTTAAAAGAAATTCAAGAAATCAGGAGGCTTTTCTGTTCAGTTTCTGCCTTTCTTTTTTTCCTTTTAGTTTTATGTCAAAGTATTAGATCCTTTTCAGGAAAAAAACAACATCTTTTTATTTTGTTTAATGCTATAAAAAACCTAATTATAGTAATACATTAGTTAAGACTTTTCAATAGGAAACTTAATTAAGGGATTTACAGAAATGTTTTTTTTTTGCTTCAGCATAATCCCATTTCAAGAGAATGAAAGAA
Organism: Adrianichthys oophorus; assembly: GCA_036245035.1. Lineage (NCBI taxonomy): Eukaryota > Metazoa > Chordata > Actinopteri > Beloniformes > Adrianichthyidae > Adrianichthys > Adrianichthys oophorus. Next base: position 13,534,992 of record BSAI01000138.1, read on the forward strand.
ATTTCAGAGAAATTTCACAGTTTTAAATCAATTTCCCCAATGTGGGATCGATAAAAAATATATATTCTAAATCTCCTAAGGCATTGGTCCCAAACCCTGGGCCGTTGACCGGTACCAGGTTGTAGGAGAGTTAACAAAAAACATTTAGAAAGTTTCTTTCAGAAGCCTGGTTCAGCGTCCTACAGGCCAGTCTGTGAGAATGTTGTCTGATAATAAACTGGTCCATGGGCTGAAAATGTCCTGAAGTACTTTATCTGTTAAATGACTACATCTTTCTAACCCAGATAAAATGACTCATGCCTGTTCAATTGTTAAAAATGTTTTCAAGAAAATCCATTCAATAAAAACTAACTACATCAGATTTGAATTAAATTATATTTGTGAAGTTCAACGAAATGTACTGTCTCCAAATGACCAGCAGGCGTTGCTGTAGTTCACTTTTTTGTTTTTTTTAGTATTTACTGCAAATCTTGTTCGTGGTCTGTCTGACCTTAAACACCAAAAGACAGATGAACACAAAAAAATCTATAGTAGAACATTTCTCTACTTTCAATACTGCGGTAGAATAGAAGTTGTTCTGTGTATTGTCAGCTCTTACAACAATTGAAGCCGGAGATCTTGACAGTCTTTCATCCAAAGCTGCAATGAGAGGAGTCCAGAAGTGAACTTTTGTGCTCATGTTTTCAGTGGATGGGCATGACTCCAGCGAAGACGCCTCGGCCTGCATGGAGCTAATGATATGGAAGATTAAAGAAGATGCAAAGGTCAAAAGATGACCCTTCCTGCTCTGCACTCATCTGGATGATGTTCCTGAGAGTTCCAGAAGTTCAAAAAACGTGCACTTGTTGCTCTCAAGGAGATTGAGTCCATTTCTAAAATGATTTAGTACAGATTACATTGTTACATTGCATTAAAAGAGAGCACCTTTAAAGCAATAGGAAACTAAATTAATAATATTTTCATTAAAACATACTGCATTTATTTTGGCTAAACATATTTCTGTTTTATTTAATCAGTTATCAGTGAATACAACGTTTCTGTGGAAGAATAACCTCAAACTTAAGTTTAGTAAATTTTATCGACTAAACATTGATTGGTATTATTAAAGAAAATATGCCAGGCCAAATTCTGAGTATTTATTGCACTATAGAAAAGATGCTGTTGTACAGGGTCCAAATCTGATTTCCTGTTTGTTGTGACTCAGCAACTTGTAAAGCAGAAAAAATTGAGTTTCACAGAGTCAAATGTGGCTGCGTAGATCCACATCACTCACATCGGGTATCCTGTAGCTCACAACATTTCAGTTCGTTATCATTGATCAGGACTGACTCATTCTTAAAAAACAATCTTACATAAGACTGCCCGCCTTCACCAATAAATGTTTGGCGTCAATCACTGCCTGAAATAAAGCTACAGGAGCATTCACACCTGCAGAAATTGGCAAATACTTAATTCAGTGTTGTTTAGTTAGGGCAGATTTGTTATTGCACAGAGTAACAGGGAATGTTGCTCTGACGGAAAGTAAAATGCGGAAAACATGCAGTAACTATTATGTGAAAACTTTCCTTTGTATGTCCTCCCTTTTTTGTTGATCTTTTTCTATTAAAATGTATTTGTTTAAGGACTACGTTTTGTTTTTTTATGTTTCATATTCCTCTGCTCCAGCAAAAACGTAATGTCATTATTAAAAACAATACTAATGGACCTATTTTTTTAAGCTTTCAAACATAGTAAAAGTAACATCTCCAATGAATTTGAAAGTATGTTAATATTCTATCAGATTAACATCACAATTTGCACCATCAAATTTTTTATTTTTTTAACGTCACAGTAAGAAAAAAAGCTGTATGAAAATGGAGCATGGGAGTTGAATGAGTCTGAAATATTGTATGTTTTGCAATTAAAGTGCATTTTATTTTTAAAAGCAAAAAATACACTTCAACAAAGGTGAGTATCTCTAAAAACTATAGTTTTTTTTTTACTGTTTAAATAGTCTGTAGTGACATTTAATGACTTAAGTCACACAAGTGTTTGATTTTTTTTTTGTGCAATTGTAAATGATCATATAAATCCATGCTTTCCTCCAAGATCACACAATGAAATGTTCTGAGGGATTACAAAAAAATCTAGGACCTCTATCTTTACCTCTATAGACCTCGTTTATCTGCTAAAATGATAAAGATCACATCGATTCAGCTGACAAAAGTTAGAATAATGACTGAATTTGTGAAGAATTGACAGAAGAAGCTTTAAAAACCATGGTGGTGGCATACTTTAAACTAATTTTCCTAAAAAGAAGACAAATCAATTATAAAGTGCAATGCACACGCAGGTCTGTGTGCATTTAGATATTAACACATCTGATCATTTAAAAAAAATCTGAGTATATTAAAGCAACAGTAAAAACGGGAGAGTTTCTTCACAAAGTTTTAGTTTCTCTTGTAAAGTAAATGAAGATTGTTTTTTTTTGCAACACTGACATTAAGCTTATATTTCCCGGTGTTTATAAAAGTGAATTAAAGTAAAGTGAACATGCTAGAGCAACAGGCAGCTCCACAAAAGCAGGGGAAGACTTGATTCTCTGAATTTCAGGATGTAATTGTTCTCCGAGCACCTTGCTTTGTTGTTGCTTTCAGCTCTGCATTCTAAGTGAATACCTCTCCCATCACTGCTGCACAAATAGTTAGTGACACTGTGACAGATGCCTCCTGCAGAGTCCCATTAACAGCAGGTGCAGCGAGCGCAACTTCTGCTCTCCTCAGCAGATGTGTACATTTCAAAAAAGCAAACAGGACAGAAATGCTTCTGTGAGAGGCCCATCTTTTCTTTGGTGTGTTTGCCTATTGAGCTCCTCCTGCCACATGTCAGTATGCATTTCCCCAGGCTGGGCCACAGACCCCAGGTATTAAAAGAGCCAGTTAGCAGGGATCAATACCTTCACAATGTTGCAGTGGCATGGAGGGGGGCTTTCTAGTGTTTGCAGTGTTTCAGAGATTTGAAACATGTGGAGCAAAGCAGCTTAGAGGGGTCGTCTTCATTATCAAATTCGATCAGTGCCTCTCGGTCTGTCTCATCTTGATCAGCCTGAACTGAGGGGGTCAGAAAGAGAAAGCTGCACACTGGGGGCTCCTCAGATGATCACATGCTAATAGATGGGGGCAGCATTGCCAAAGCCACTGCTCAGAAGCATTTTAATGCCTGTGGACAAGCAGAACCCACAAGTTTAATCATTCTCATATTATACTGGGTCAAATTCACCAATTTAAAAAAAAAATTTAAAATCTATAAATAAAGTATTTTCCACTTTGAAACTTCTTCTGCAATGCTTATTTAATGTAAAAAACATTTTAAAAAGTTCATTTACTCAACTTGTAATTTAAATAAACAAATGTAATTTTTGTTCCTCAGGAATCAAATCAAACTTTATTCGTATAGCACTTTTTCAACTAATGTGACTCAAACTGCTTTACGTAAAAACATTTTCTAACAAAAAAACCACAATTCAATTCAACTTTATTTATATAGCCCAATATATCAACCATAGCCGTCTCAGTGGGCTTCACACTGGTATTTATACAAAGAACATAAAGTCAGTCATAAAAATATAAACAAGAACTGGTTGCTAAACTGAACTAAACAGACTAAGCTGAACTGGCATCCCTGCCCTGATTCCCCCCATCTCGGTGAGGAAAAACTCATTTAAAAAAAGAAACCCTATCTTGGGGAAAAAAAGTAAGAAACCTCAGGGATGTCCACATGAAAGGAGGGATGTGCTAAAACTGTTAAAGAAGAATTAGCTTCTCTAACTTTACAACTACATGTATGAATAGTGTAGCAGATGGGCTGTATCTAGAAGAAACTGTGGGGCAGCTGGGGGTGCGAGACCAGCCAGAGGTGAGGTCCACAGCCAGAGACAGGAGCAAAAACGGTCCACCTGGAATCTCTCCCGCTCCTCTGGAGGGGAGTGAGAAAGAGGGACAACATATGAACAGCACTGCACCAAACAGAGACATAATGAACTAAATAAAATATAGTACTGGATAAATGATTAACTTTTAGAAGTGTGCTAGCAACTAATTGGCATTGAAATTTGATTCAACATTTCACAACAATAAAACAACAACAGACCATTGCACCAAAAAAAAAAAAAAAAAAAATACAATACACTGCCCACACCCCACACACACACACACTTACATGCACACACAACATAATGAACCACAAAATGATTCACTAATAAGAATATACCAGGAGGGTTAAAAATAATTACTGATTAAATAAAACTTGAATTCAAATGTTAAAGTTGATCGCAAATTTTGGATTCATTAAAGACTTTCCCATGTGCTCAGATGCAACTTTCTCACAACATAAAACATGTTTGTGGAAAAACACTAAAACTTTTGCATAAACTCTTTTAAAAAGTTGTATTTTTCTTTCTGCTGGTGTAATTTCACCTCTTGAACCCCACTCGAGCCTCTTGCGGCTGCTCTTGACCACAACGGGCTCAACTGCTTCCTGTCCCTCTTTAATCTGTGGTTCCCCTCACCCAATTAAGAGACTTATCTCCATTCAGACTGTTCTAGTGATCTGCTGGTGGAGCTGCCCCCGGGGGCCGCAGAAGAGATCATAGGAAGATAATTGGAAGTTAATGAGGCTCAGTGTCTTACAAAGAGAGGGGCTTCAAGTTGTGAGTCTTTACTTCGGATCCATAATATCAAAGTGGATGAAGCTGAAATTGATGTTTTAGTATTTCCTTATGAGCTGTTTTTGTGCCATTTGCACCCATGTCAATGTCATTCTAAACCCTGGGTGTGTCATAGTCAGGTTCAGGCTTCACAGCCTGATCTTAGCAGTGGTAGAGGCTTAAAAAAGGCCCACTGCTGCCGCTCTGTATGTCTCCCCCAGGTCAAAGGCCAGCAGGTCCCATTGATTCTCTTGACGAAGAAATCTTTATATCCTCTGTGCGCTCGCCCCTCTTCAGTCCACATGCTCCCGGACTCACTCTGCAGCCCCTAAAAGCCTCCCAATTGTGTTTTCTGTGTGCCGATCGATCTAGTTAATGTCCGAGGGGGCCTTCCTTTGGGATAACTGACAACTACAAAGGTCCTGTTCTGACAGTCCCCTGTCAATACAAATTTCCACTATTGATAAGTAATTTAAGAAAGACTTGGTGGCTTTATAAAACATCTGTTAAACAGAACACTTTAACAATTACTCCTTGTTGGAAAAAAAGAAAATAAGATTTAGTGCCTGTCCGTCCTCACTGATCGCAGCTGTCCCCCGATTTCCATTCATCCGAACATCTTGGTCGAGGATCGGCGTCAGAGCTGAGCACGGCACTAAAATTAACCCATTTGTTTATATTGGAGTAGTTCTTGATAGTAAAATGAAAACATTGAAGCTAAAATTATGTGATGACTTTTTTCTTCTGTTTGGACAGCATAACACTAAAAAGAACTTTCCCAACATTGTAAAAGAACTAAACTTTTGTTACCTGTTTCTGATGAAATAAAAGTATAAATGCTAAGACAGGCACTTTAGCTATCGTCAAATGTTCAATAAATGTTATAAAAAGTAATAAAAGTCAATTTCCCCCCTAATTTAGCAAAATGATGCCACAGAAGTCAGAAGTTCCTAATAGGAAGAATGTGGAACTTTCTCCAACATTACAAACGGATCAACTGTAAATTCAAAGAAGTCAATGAAAGATATTTTAATTTAAATGAATATAAATGTTCAATTATACTTCGTCACATTCATGTAAAAACAATTCTAACCCCAACATTTTTGAATTAAACTGAAGAAATAGAATAGATTCTTGGTAATGTCCTGTCTGTTTTGTTGAAAAAACAAACTTTCATTTAGTAAGAATGAGTAAAAGGAACATTAAAAAAATCAAAGTGAAATGGAAAAACAAATATATATTTTCACCTACTGGACTAAAAGATCAGAATATATGTAATAACAATGTTTACAGAATTCTAAACGCATTTGAAATTCTTATTGTAGAGCTGACAGCAGCAGGACAGATGGACTTGTGGAATCTCGTCACTGGAAGAGAGTGAATCAGTCCATCACTCAAGCTGTTTCTGTTAACACTTAAATCATCAATGCCGGATTGGAAATAACACACCTTTTGCACCACAACTAATTAAAAAAGTGATATTTCGATCATTTGTTCATGCTTGAAATTATTGTATTAAAAATGTGGCTCTCGTGGAAAAGTGCATTCATTTCCATAATTCCATTAAAAAAAAACTTCCAAAGAAAGTTAAAATGATTTGAAGTTTTATTTTTTGGTTATTTTTACATGAGTTGGGGTTCCAGTTCCAGTGGGGTTTCATAAAACCCACCAAAAACAGGACTTCAGAAAATTAGAACACATACATAGATTACAGAGATCACATCAAATCAGTCAAAAATAAAGTATTTTCAAAATGATATGTCCATCTTCCATACTTCCTAGTACGAGCAGGGTCCAGCGCCTGCTGGGAGATGAAATCTGCATCTCCATCCAGATCCTCAGCAAAAGGAATCATGAAGTCCTCTAGAACATTCTGCTAGACTGTTGAAGTGATTGTGGATTGAAGAAAACAGTGTACAAACACCAGAGCTGGACATTGCAGTTCAAATCATGACAGACTGCAGAGATTTCACACTGGACCTCAAGCAGCTTTGGTTCTGCTCCTCACAAGTCTTCCTCCAAACCCTTGATTCCTAAATCAAAGGAACACTTTACTTTCAGAAAACAGGACCTTGGACCACTGGCCAACAGTCTAGTTCTTCTTCTCCTTGGCCCAGTTGATACGTTTCCTCCTTTGGCTCAGAAGAACCAGAGGAACCCAGTTGTAGCCCATCTCCCGAATCCGTCTGAATGTGGTGGTTTACATTTTGCCCTCCATTAGAATTTCTGCTGATCTGCTTGAACAAAGCGTTCTGTGAACAGCCAGCCTCCTTAGCCATGAACTTTGGTGGCTTACCCAGACTACGGAGCGGATCAATAGTGGTCTTCTGAGTGGTTGTCAAGTCTGAAGCCTTCCCCATATTGAACCAAACTGAACTGATTTAATGACATCTGGGAAACCTGTGCAGGTGCTTTGATTTTAACAGATGATTAGTTGATGAAACTCACTTTTAAGACATTCATGTCCTGCAAAATTTAAGCATATTTCTTCTCAGTACTCTAATTGTTTTAAATCCTGTCTTCAGACATTTTATGAGCTGGAACCCCAATATGCAAATAAATAAATACATAATTGAAACAAATTAAACAGAGGGCCCTGAATCTTTATTCTATGAAGTATGATTAAAGTTGGAAATTAACACACTTTTCCATGATATTCTAATATTTAGGAAAAGGTCTATAGATTTACCGGTTCATTATGATTGAAATCATTTTACTTTTGTCACTTGACATTAAACAATGTCTTAAGACTCCCCCAACAGGCAGAAGTTGTGTGTAATCAGTCTTTTTATCATTCCAGAAGAAATGCAGAGACTTTACTCTTTATAATATAAAGTTTTTTTTAGTTTTTAATAAAGTTGTGCAATTTTGAATATATATTTCACTTGTGTTATGCTTGCCATTGTCACACCAACATTTTATTTTTCTTTCAACAATCATTTCTTTTCATCATTACATCCTGGTATTCCTTGGAGTTTTGTTGCTACAAAATGAGCTCACATGATGACTCCACCACCGCCATGCCTGGTTACAAACAAGTGCTGCACTGTGCTCTGTGACCAGATAATGGTTTGGTTTTCAGTACAAAAAAATTAAAAAATAAAGCTCCAGATGTCTTGTTATTTGTTTCTTAAAGCTATTAACATGCTTTAACATTAGAAAAAAGTTATTTAGCAACTTTTACATTAAATTCTATTTAAAATTGTTTTTTTCAGAATCACAAGAAACATGTTTAGTGTTGTAAGGTTTGTTGAGGTGAAATGAAGTCCCCCATACTCAAAACGTGAGAATTTAAAGAACTATTTTACAAATGCTGCATGTGAAAGAACTTGGAAAAACTGCTTTCGAGCCTCAAAATGCTAAACAAATTGCTGAAGAAAAAAAAAAGTAAGGAGTTTTTTTTTTCAAAGCAAAGATTACTCTCATTGGGATTTTCTTACTTTCAGCATAGTGTTAACGTCTCTGTAATTCCCTTTGCTATGTGACAACAGCTAAACCTGCACAACACCTGCTCAGCGGTGAGACTGTTGTCAGTGCTGTGACTTGGCCCTTTGTCATTTGTTCAGTCTAATCCCTGCATGTGTAAATGGATCCTCTTGGAGCAAAATAACTCCTTTTAAGTGGTTTTAAACACTACAGGAGACACCAAAATCCACTAACTTCTCACTTACTTATGCATTTCCTTCCTTAATGCAAAACATTTTTCATCCCATTGATTGCTGAACCAATTTTTCAGAAGGCTCACTGATTAACGCGAGGATGAAACGTCAGGTTTGAACTTCATTTAGTTGGAATTTAAAGATGAGAAGTCAGTTTGTTTTAGAAGTAGTGAGTTTGGGGGCGTTTGCTCTCATTTTGACTGAACCCTGACTGTCTTGGGGGGTGAGAGATGAACATGGATGAGCCCTGCTGGTCTGCAAAAAAGGGGAAATGATCTGGAGAAAGGGGGCATTAAGGGAGTCAGTGGTGGCGGCTCTAAGATGGGGAGGGTCACACACAAGCACACTCTTTGTGTGCCTCTAATCCCCCCAGCCAACACAGCTTTGGCCAGGTTTCATCATGAAAGTGCCATGAAATAACTACTTTTTTTCTCTCCTCCCTGTAAATCTCCCCAAATCCTGCAGGCTGAGGAGACAAAGGCCTCTGGGACCTAATCCTGGAGCTTTTAGTGGGGCTGAGGGGCAGGCCGACAGAGCCTCTTCTAAATGACTTATTTCTATCGGACACTAATATAGCTTGACAGCCAAGAACAGTGAAAGGAGAAGAGGGAAAAAACAGGGAAAAAAGAGCACAAACATTTTCACATATTTTGGACGTCTAAGCAGCTGATTGTATGTGAATGTGAACAGAACAAGTGAACCATGGTTTCTCTTCTAAGCCCCAAAATCACAAAACAAAGGCAAAACCCCATGAATCTATCTGTGAACACTCACAAATGCAGTTCCTAAGATTTTGTTGCGGGAATGGACCTGTAACACTCAATAAAGCAGAGTTTTTCAGATGGATTTTCTCCCCTTTTGTTTTCTTGCGTTTCTTGTTTATTTGGGTACAAATTTGAGTAAGCTTTCAATAAAAATTAGTGTATTTATTCCACACCCGTATTATCTAAATAACTGTATTTTTAGCTCTGGAATTTATAGTTACAAAAAGAATTCCAACAATAAATTCGTTATAACTTGGGTTGATTTTTTGCTGAAAAAATTGCAATCTCAGAGAAAGATCCAATGTAGATGTAGGACTTTATATAAAAAAAAAAGCTTTCACAAGAAAATTTATAATTTCCCATATTTAATTGTATCATTCTTTCAATACAGAACCGTAAGAATCTAAATGTCAATTTGTCAAAAATCTTTGGGGAGAAAATCCACGTCGAAACCTTAAAGAGTCAGAGTTGCATCATGGGATATGTAGTGAAAATTGTTTTGATCATGTTTGTTGAGGAAAAAACATCCTAACTTATTTTTTTCTATTACGTAGAGGTAATTTTATAATTATTTCATATCAAAACGTTGCATTTGGTTGTGCTTTTTCCTTTTGATTGTTTTAATTGCGCGTTTTTAAAATTTAACTCTGATGGGTCTCAGGCAAAAAAATGCTACTACAGATTAACTCCACATGGTGATCATTTTAAGACAAAATATGGTGCTGTTATTAAAACAAACCTGTAAAGAAACCCCCTCTGAGAGTTGGGAGGGACTATCAAAAGATTGGGAGGAAAAAGACAATCAAAGGCTGCTATTTTAATCTGGCCTGCCTCGGAGATTAGCCGACCACATTGTTTTAATTGTTTTATCTGGAGGGAATGAAACGCTCGCTTATTGGTGGTTCCTTGGCCATAAATCTCTCAAGTTCAATAGTTTCAAAAACTTGAGCCCCCCTCTCTTCTCTCAGCCTACCTAATCCCGGCTAATACCTTTCTTTCTATTGGCTAATGGCGGAGGGGAGCATGGGTAAATGCTTCTTAAATAGTCGAGGGCTGAGAAAGGGGTTTTCGGAGAATTAGATCCGTACCAGGACAAAGAGCGCCAGTGGGAGTCAGATCAGGGCGAAAACGGGGTAAAAATAGATGTATACATATTTTGGACTACAATTTAGCCAAGTTGATTTGTAGAGCGCGGAGGCGAATTTGGATCTGACGTGTGCGCAGGATTTCAGGTAAACTGTCGGTGGGCGGAAGTGATGATTGATGGGAGATGGATTAAACCAAGAAAAAAAAGAGAGAATGACCGTTATATTTTACTTGTTGGCAAAAATGTTGAATTTGTGTCTCTGGAAAACGAAAATGAGCCACTGAAATACATAGTATTGTTATTATCACCATTGTTTGTGTTATTGTTTACATGTTCAGAAACGAAATAACATCAGAGTGCGCATTTGCTGTCATTAATGAATGACGTTATTAATTATTTTTACGAATTTAAATGTCATCAAAAAAATATAATGATTCGTTTTTATTTTGACAGGTCTACTATGAACTCTTTGAATTTCTGCGGGTCGTCTGGTGCTGCCGCTGCGTACCCCTACCAGGATTTGAACCCCATGTTGTTGGAGCTCCGCCGGCAGGTGGCAGAACAGTACCGCGCATACTCCGCGACAGGCCCGCCTGCTCACACCTTCACCGTGGCGGAAAGGCTTGCAGGTAGGGGAAGTTTTATTTTGAGATAAAACAATAATAATTAAGCACTGCAAATGTCAACAGAGGACCACAATTTAAAAAAGAAACATTAAACAGTTACATCACTAAAGAAAGAGATAAGAAAGCAAAACAAAGACACAATAAAATAGAACACATAAATACTAGAGTTCATACTAATTTCATAAAACGTACTGTATTTAACAAGTGTAGAAAATTTCCTTGTTTTTTATTTTGTATTTTTCGCGAAGTTTAATGAATGAAGGTTATTAAAAAGTAGTTTGGTTTTTGAAAATGTACTTTTTATGAAGAAATACTTGCCCAGCATTCAAAACTAAATCAAACAGACTGTTTTGTAAAATGACACTAAGAAGAATATGTTGGTTTTTTTTAACCAGAACAGAGAAATTAGTAGAACACTAATTATGAATGCAAGTATGGAAAAAGACAAACATCCGTGTAGCTTATCATTATTAAGTCATTTAAATTTTATCTTCATTTTTGTATATTTAAAAGGAAAATAATTATAGACCTATTTTCCAATTTATCTGGGGTTCACATATTATTTAATTTGTGATCATCAACAGAGGATTTGAAGCCAAGAAAATATGATGTTAGAGTCAGCAACATCACAAATGCTTTAAAAATACATCAGATTACATCTGTCCAACAAGCACATTTACCCGGAGACTTACAGTCGTTGCACACCACTAAAAGACTGCAACCTACATTTTAAAAACAATAATATTAATGCCAGTAGATTTATTGTTATTGATATGTACCTTCTAGGGACACTGTACACAGGAAAACAGTAAATTAAGCTACAAAGCAAAACTATAGAAAATCATTAAATGTTAAACTAAATATGCTGATTTAAATAAATGGAAAACCAAGGGAACTGTCAGAATGAAGATAATGAGAGAGAATTAGAATATGAAGTCCAGTATTTACATGAAAGGGGGTGGTGGTGGATTTTTGATGATCAGGCAAGTACAACTTCAGTCACATTCTGAATTTTACAGTTAGTGGAGTTCATAAATTTATAATTTTTTATTTTTTCCTTTTTATGTATAGCTGTATGCCTGTTTGTCTAAAGTACAACTTGCTGATTCTTAAATCTCTACCTTTTAACATAAAATATGTTTTAACCTTAAACATACATTTGCTCACATATTAAAGAAGCAGCTTTTCTCAAAACTATATGAGCTAAAATGTGTTTTCTGAATGTTTATCTTTGATAACATCCCCAAAAAGTAGCAGTGGTTTAAAATGTTTTACATGGTTTTGTTTCCATCTGTCCTTTTTTTTTGTCAGAGCTTATCCTGGAAGCTCGCTATGGCAGTCAACAGAAGCAGCGGCGCAGCCGCACCGCATTCACAGTGTCACAGCTGCAGGCTCTGGAGAAGGCCTTCCAGCAGACACAGTATCCAGATGTTAACATCAGGGAAAGGCTGGCCATGTGCATCAACCTGCCTGAGGCCCGCATTCAGGTGATCACATGCAATGCCCATCACCTGAAAACCGACAACTCACAATGCAGCAGCAGCTGTGCTGTCTTTTTTAAAGTTAGATCATTTTTTACATTAATTAGTATTTTTACAACAATAGAAATCTACAAAAACAAAAAACATGAATTTAAATCAAGACAGTCAGTAAGTAATGCCTTCCTGGTTATTTCCAATATATTTTGAAACATTCATTCATTTTTTTTTTCCAATCCGTTTTATCCCTTTCGGGATCACGGGGTTGCCGGAGCCTAACCCGGCTACTCATGGGCGAAGGCAGGGTACACCCCTGGACTGGTCGCCAGTCTGTCGCAGGGGCCACAATCACACACCCATACACACTCACATTCACACCTAGGGACAATTAAGAGTAACCAATTAACCTGTGAAGCATGTTTTTGGACGGTGGGAGGAAGCCGGAGTACCCGGAGAAAACCCACGCATGCACGGGGAGAACATGCAAATTCATATTGCATATTGCATATTTTGAAACAACGGTTAGACAAATAATGATTTTCTCCCCCAAAATTCTCTTAAATCTTTATTTATTGTGTTATTGATTTGATTCTTTTTATTATTTTATCCTATTTTTTGATTGAGTTGCATTATGTAACAGTCATACTGTGGTCTGGATAACACATCAGGATACATAAAATCTCTTCACTTTATGCTGTATTTTTCCTTTTATTCTTGATATATTTATTTATGCTTTTGTTTTTTAGTGAATATTCAATAAAATCTGTTAAAATATTAAGAATTAGATTTTTTTATAAAGGTTTATTTTTTGTGTTTTCATCCAGGTTTGGTTTAAAAACAGAAGAGCAAAGTTTCGTAAAGGTCAGAGATGCTCCACCACCACAAGAGACCAAAATTTAGATGAAGATCAGCATAAAAGCGAAATGGGTCCGAAGAAAGAGAGGACTGAAGATGAAAAAGACACCACCATGTCACTGGCTGGGAGTAACAACCCGCCTCCAACTGGTTTGGATGAAACCAAGGATTTGGACTCTGATAACTCTCAGTTTTCCCTGCATCTTCACTCTCCTCCACTTGTTCCCTTTGTGTCAGGGGTGTATTATGGTCAGCCGCCTCATCATCCTGCTCTTTCCCCTGATGTTGTCTTTCCCCCGTTGTTTTGGCCCACCATCCAACAGCACAGCTCTTTCTTGGCAGGATCTACATTCAGCTACAAGAAACTGTAGTCTTTTTGGACTGCATGCTCCTGTATGACTGTCTCATCCTCACTTGAGATGCTTCTTCAGGGTTGAAGCAGTCTGTGTGGAGAACAGCTTCTTGCATCCAAGAAAAATACGGACTTGATGTTTTTTTGTAAGAAGAAATGAATGACCAAATACTTTTAAGTCAATTTCTTATGGCATATTAAGACTGTGGTTTGTAATGCACATTATCCGTAGGTTTGACTTGTTAAGTGCTGATTACCATAGCAACATGATAAAAACATGGTTTGGAAACAATTATTTACATAATTAAGCACTATGGAATAAAATGTGAAATAAAAGTATTTGCACCTTTTTATCAATTTGCTTTATTTTTAATATGTTTTAGAAATGCCACCACAGGACGAGGCTCTCGCTGCTTTATTTTGTCTCCTTTAAAGAAAAAAGCTCCCAGCGATAGAAAAACTGATATATTTACAACACTGTTCTTAGATTTCCTTTTAAAAAAAAGCAAAAAACAAACAAACAACAGCATAAAACAAAAAGATTATCACACTCATATTTACCTACATTCCGCAATGCACATTTTCATTAATAGTAAAACATTAACAGTTTTAGTTTGTTCCATATCTTAATTACTGTATTGAAATGTGGGGAAACGCATGGTAAACATAGTTAAGTCCATGGAGATAATCCATTATTCAGTAAATGAGAAATACTGAAATGTAAGGATTTAGTTGCTCAAAGTTGTTAAAACTTAATGCATAAAGCACATCAGAATTGTCTGCCACACAACATGTAAAGAAGATTTTATTTAAAAAGTACTTACAGTTTAAAAGAATGTGAAATTTTTGCTAAAATTCAGAACAAAAATTAAAGAAAGATGTGTTTCAATTCAAGGAATAGAGATATGAAACAATCTAAAACAAATAAGGAAACCAAATCACAAATCACCTTCAAGAAACTTTTTAAAAAGAATTGTAAAATGCAACAATGAACCATGTCGCTTAAGTCGAGGTACGACTTAGAACTCAGGGAAAAGACAAAATTTCCATTGTCAGTCATTTGAACAAATACTGTAAAGTAAAACACAAACCTGCCTAAAGGCTTTGCTGTTGAAAAATACATTTATATACAGTAGCTTTTTGTACTCACTTTATTTTACATATTTTTCTATTTTTTGTGTGTAATAATTTGAACGTATGTGCATACATGCATGTGTATGTATATGTGTTCCTTTTTTAACTTTAAATTTACTCCTAATATTCAAATAGTGTAAAAGGGGTATGAAAACAAGTCTTCTTCAATCTGTTTCCTTTCATTTCCCTTGTAAAACAACTTGTGCAAGATCTTTTGTGTTTGTTGTTGAGGGAATTAAAAAACAAAATAACAAAGTAATAAGTTTAAAAAAAGTTTGTCCAAGGAGTGACCAGATCAGAACTAAATGTTATTAAAATAAAATAAAAAAAAAAAAATGAATATAAGTAAACCCAACAGGAAACAAAAACTGTATATTTGTTTATTAAACCCTATGTAACAAACAAATACATTCCTCAAAAAAGGGAATGCCTGTCACCCAAACTCAACCAGTTTGGAGCAGCTTCCTAGATGCTGCGTGCGCCTGATGTTTGGCTGTATTCATCAAAGCGCTTGCGCCGGTTTTTCTGCGTACGGGAGGTTAACTCCTATGTGAATGAGAATGACGCTGCGTAGCAAAAGGAGGCTTACAGAGACCACAGTGAAATCATAGCAACTTGAGGACAAGAGAAGCCAAACGGGGAATGAAACCAGTGAAGGAAGAACCGTGACTTCGAATGAGTTTTGAAGGATGATATGTTAAGGTAATACGTTGTACTTTGACGATCTCTATTCTCCTAGAACTGGTGTTTTTGATGACTCGCCGGGGCTGTATTTAAACGTTGCAAGTTTGCTAAAGGCTAGCTTAGAGAGCAAAGTGGTAGGATATCCAGACTAGCCGCTCGTGTGCTATCGGTTGCTCGGATTAAGGAGTTGCCCGGCAGTGGTAAGGGTTGTGTCCATCCATAGATCATGACCAATAAAAGAAGAATTTCAGGTAAAATAACAACTCTTTAACCCAGGCTTGTCTAAATGAACAGAATTCGGAAGGTGGTCGATGGTACATTTTAATTTTTCAGTTATTAAGCATTTACGAACTAGCTAAAAGGAAATATGTATTTAAGTAAATTGATGTTTTATGGTCTTTAACTCAATTAAATAATTGAAATGTATTCGTAAACAGCCAGGATAATTTTTGCGTTTTGTGTTCAGTGTTGATAGAAGCTTGGCTAACGATATACGGTTAGCAGTTCTTTTTTTAGTAGGCGTTGGGCCAGAAGAGATTGTGTTTTGTTGGTGATAGCAATGTTAGCTTAGTTCGACGAAGATATTTCGACTTAGATGAAAAGTAAAAATACATTATTAAGCATCATTAATTAAATTAGGCGTGTGAAATTACATTTTCTGGGAAATAAGTTAGCAGGCACTAATCGACATCAAGCTAGCTTGATAGTTTCAAACTGTCTGGCCTTGTGCGCTCGTAACGCCAGTTTTTAAGAAAAGCCAATTTAACAGGTCATACGTTGTAATATTTCTTTATATTTTTCAACTTATATTGAGAATGAAAAATTAAAAATCACGGGTTGTGGTGCAAGTTAGACGATTTGAGTGCTTCAAACGACTCGAAACTAACGCCAAATGACAGCTGCTAGGTACCATTCAGTAGACTGTTAGCATGTAGCTTTCAGCAGCGTAAACTCAAAGGATGCCATTTGTTCTTCAGAAAAGAAACACTTCACGATGTAGCCTGGCTACTAATGGGAATTTTCATCTTGATTTTCCATCTTGGTGTTAAAGTGTTCGGTGATTTGTGTAGCTTTATCTAAATGCTAGCAAACCAACCTAAGAACAAGTGAATTGTCGGATTTTTCAGTTTAGTGATTACTTATTGAAATTGGGGCTTCTCTAAGATTTTTAACACAAATTTTCTGATTTGGGCCTGATTGTTCAAAAAAAAAAAAAAAAAAAAAAAAAAACCCCGACTTTTTTATGTAAACACCAAAAGTATATGAAGGGGTGTGGTGGTCTCCTAAAATGTGTAAAAGGGTTTTTCTGCCTCCGAAAAGTTACTGTGCTATCCAGCTAAAAATCTCATATGGCGATGAATTTTATTTTGAAATTTTAAGAACAAGTGTTTGAAGTGCTAGACTTGGTAGCACTTTTAAATCTTTTTTTTTTTCATTTTTACAGCGGTCATATTCTACTGTTATTTTGAATATGGAATAAATGTATTTATTCATACCCTAAAATAAAAATGGTTGTAAATGTGCGTGATTGAACTTCAAGTAACTTCATTGGTCACTCAACTGAATTAATGGACTCTGTGTATGGAACTGTGTGACGTATTTACGGTTTCAAATAAGACCGCTCTTTTATTTCCAATTGTGGCTATGCATTGACTTAGCAAACCTCTATGTACTATTGCTGCTATTGTCTAATTTTGTTTATTTCTCACATGGCAGATGTTATTGGAGCAAATTTACATGTGACCAACATAAATAGTGATGGAAATTCACACTAGACACACGTAAAATGTGCAGCAAAGACGCACATTGTTGCTTTGCTCGCACGTATTTTAAGTCCATCCAAGGTTGGAGTTTGTTGTTGGCCACACTTATTTGCGATATTGGAACATTTAAAACTTGTTCAATGAAACTTTGAACATTTAACCAAACTTTGAAGTGGCTTTCCGACTACTGGTTCTACTCCCAGCTGATGAGGAGCCTCTGCCTTCTCCATAGAGCGGTAACAGCATGCTCTAACCGTCACCAGGCATGTCAGACTGCTTTACCTGACACTGAAAATTACATCGACAGAAATGTAGAAACACTCTGCTGTGGAGGAATGAAAACACAACTAACTAACAGGTCATAAGGATAAAGACGCCGATCATTAGATGTCTTTTATTCTAGTTTGCGTAAGCCCAAATAAAAGTGACCATTTGAACTTATTTTTTCTGTTCAGCCAGGGCTGAATTTTTTTTTTCTTTTTGGCCGCATGGACCCCGGAGGAAAAGGTAAAGATTACGGTTACGGTTAATTTGCCAAATGGTTCCCGAGTTGTGTCTGCCGATCACTGCGCTCCATGCTCTGGGTGAGTGACAGTTAACTGGACTTTAACATTCATTACGTACGACCAGTAACAACATTTACCCTTGGAGGCACTAAAAATACGTGCGGCTATCCAACAATCTGTATTTTGGCTTCGCGTATTATGTGTCGCCAACATGAATTTCCATCAGTTTTTGAGCTGGTCATACTTAAATACATGCGAATAACATCAGCCTTAGAAAATTACCTTCAAAGTTTGCTATGCAGGATGACACAAAAAATTTAAATCCTTTTTGTCTTTTATTTTGGGGTGTTTTGTTAGAGAGGCGAACAATGCGCTTAACGTCATTTATAGTGACTCTGGGTATCTCCAAAGACATTTTATTAACTCCAAATAATCCGCTATTTCCATGTAAACAACATAAGCGGAAATGATTGAGCGGTCAAGGGCCGAAACGTGGAAGTAGGTCATGTATAGAGTCAATTTTTACAAGGGCACACACTTTCAGTTTTATAATAATACTTAAGAACGCTTTTTTAAATATTTAAGTCAAAGTATGCCAACACCGACTTACTGTCTTCCTTGTAAAACCAGTTTCAGTATTTGCCTTTTCTTTTGGCAGAGCTCTGTAACTGCCTTTCTCTTGGTATTTGCATTTAAAAGATGATCTAACATTCTTAACATTTCTTTTTTTTGTTTCCAGTGTGCTGGGTTTGCCCAAGTATTGTTTCCTTTTATGTGGACATGTAGTGTTAAAAAATTTGGCATGCTGAAAAATCTTTAGCTAAGATCAACATTAAGGTATTACCAATGAGCACTATCAATGCAAATATATTTCTGTATTTTACTTCAAGTATATACGAAGTAAAGGTACAATTACAGGTTTGAAATATAATAAAACATTGAAAAAATGTTAGTGACAACTTAGAAACAAAAATTTAGGGTGGGGTAGAGCTGGGCAATATGTTCAAAATTAAATTTGATATATAAAGCAAAATTTTATTTTAAAATCAAGTTATTTAGCAAAGAAACGCAGAAAGTACAGAATATTTGTTTGCTGTGATCACTCTGGTTCTGTTTTCTGGCACAGATCTCAAAGCCTGCTTACAGAGGTGCACCACATCAGTTTTTCCAGATCTGAGAACAGCATTGTTGTTCTTTGAGCACATAATGCGACAAAGAACGTCATGGTGTCAATTACCATTTCTACCAGTCCTATAAATAGACAATACATGGAATGAGAGGCTATTCAGATTGTGAGAAATACCTTTCAAACATGGTGACAAAGGGGTCTATCTGATCTGAAGTCAGAGTTGAGTATTTGCTGGAAATTTGTACCAACAAGGCAGTTCAAAAGTGTCTTGTGAAAATGAACAAGAGCTCACAGATGCACTTCAAAATTTGCAACGTTGGTAATTCTTGTTCATTTAATCTAATGACCAAACAATGTCTGACAATAAATAAATACAAACTGCATCTTGGTGAAGTGGAGGAGCCATGATAGGACTCATTGTTGTCTGTAATGGCAGAAAGTGAGAATGGATGAAAAAATAAGTTTCTGAGCAGTGCTGGGGACAGCGATGATATTATCTATTCTCCCAAATCTAGGGTGGGGTTATATAAAACTGACATAAAAACAGAATTAATCAGTAAACCAGAATCTAATCGTACATTTTATTTTTACATGATTTATTATTTTCTTTATGTTATCAGTGCTCATTGATGATGCTAAACCACCTGTTAAGTGAATGATTACTGGATTTGCAGCTTTACTGTATTACATAATGTATTATTTTTACATTTAATTTGCCAATGCAATTTTAAATGCTATCAGCTATCCTACTAATGATTTTTGGGGTAATATTTAGTTTTTATTGATCAAAATAAGTCTTTTGCTGGATTGACTTCCTAAATTTTATTTATTTTCAATTTAGTGAATGGTTATTGATATTTTGAAAGCCCTATCAGCTGCTTTGTCGCATACATAACTCTTTCATTTTAGTTATTTATCATAACAAATATTGAAGAAGCAGAAGGAACATTGCTAATTGTTAGTTAGCTCATGGTACAATTCAACATGATTTTTTTTTTAGAAATAGCTTTCCTTTGATAAAATATGTTATTTCCTGTTGGCATAAAATAAAGGATCTTTATTTTTTTGCTTATACACCTACATTTCAGTTTATCTGGGTTTCTAATGGGTGAATTTTACTTGACCATCTGATATTATGTGCATTCCCATAGAAACAAATTGACTTTTGGCTTAATTCCATACAGACCATTTAATCTTGTGTCTGCTTCCATCAGGTCCGTTTTGTTCTCACACTCATTATTTCCTCTGGAAGAACAAACACCTGTTGCGAGCTGTTGTAAGTCATTGTGAGTTGCTGCCTGTCAACTTACTAAATTAAACCACTTTCCTAAATTTCCACTTGACGTGTGTTCAGCCGAGATTCACTTTTTTAAATTTTAAGCATTCAAGGCACTGTTTGTTCATATGCATCTCTTAGAAAAAGTGTTTCAAACTGAGTGAGTTAGAGAACAACAAATATATTTTTGTTGTATTTAATAAGGCAGCGGGTAGTTCTACTACTAGCAGAGAATTGTTATGATGTTTTTATTCTTAGCAATTCCATGATTCTCCATCCAATAACTGTTTGAGAGTTGCGTTTTGCTTTCTAAACACATTTTTGTTCTGAAAGATTACTGAAAATGTATTAAAAACAACAACCTCATCTGCTTGTATAATTCATGTCTAAGTTTGAACTGCTCTTGAGTCTTTCGTATCAAAAGGTACATTCACACAGAACGTGATTCATGCAGCCAATTTGCGCCCCTCCTTCGCCAAGCAGAGAATTCCCTGCTCGCCGTGTGGCCAAAAATGCATTCCCTAAGCTCGCCATCTCGGCAGCGTGTAGGAGGAGCTACCAGCTAATGTTTTTTGCCTTTTTGCTACACTGAGCGTCGTCTGTTTATCTCACAATGCATGGGAGACACGGGTGATGTTTAGAGATCTAATTATTATTTTGAAGAGCTCTACAAAAACATTGGTGATCACGTCACCATGTTTGGCTTCATGAAAACATTTAGTCTCCCGGTAGCGACATCATAAAGTTCAGTAGGTCTGAGCAGACTGCTTTCCTATCCAGCAGTGGCCCTCTGTCTGGCCGCGAGCTCCTCTCCCGGTAGCCAGTATAGTGAGCGTGTCCACTACAGCTCCATAGGTCCTGCAACAGACTTTCTAGAGTGTACTTGCCTTCACCCAACAGTAACCAGGACGGGCACTGGAAACCCTGCTGCCCAGAAAGGGATACAGGTTTTAAGGAAATGAATGGAAGTTCAGGAGATCTATGGATTGATCCACCATATTGGATGTTTTCTCCCCGTTGTCACTGAAAACATCACATGCCCAAAGTTGAGTCCCTGATTGGTTGAGGAGACGCAGCCACCTCCCCAGAGTTCCGATTTTTTTTAACCCTGGCCATCTGCGCTGGAATTGCGTTCGGTGTGTAAGCACCTTAAGGACGAGTACTAAATGATGGCACTCGCCATACTATGTCCAACATGTTCATGCCTTAGTCTTCCTATTAGATGAATGTGATTTTTCTGAAATAATCTTAAGCTAAAGTTTTCATATAAAATTGAGCAGAAAGTTTAAAATTTAAGACAAAAACCAGTTGAGGTGACTCAGGCATCTCTGGGGAGGTGTTCCGGGCATGTCCCACTGGGCGGAGACCCCTAGGAATACCCAGAACACGCTGGAGAGACTACATCTTTCAGCTGGCCTGGGAACGCCTCGGGATTCCTCAAGAGGAGCTGGAGGAAGCGGCTGGGGAGAGGAAACTGAGCATCTTGGCTTAGTCTGACCCTGTCCCGGATGAGCAGAAGAAAATGGATGGATGAACTGATATGTTTAAAATAGAATTTTACTATTATAAAGATGTCCTTTTGGAAATCTGCCATCTTATTTATCTGTAGAATGTTAGTTGTACTTTAAAACTCTTCAATACATTTCTTTCCAGTAATTTCAGTTGAAATGTTGAGATAAAGGTAGTGTTGTGGCTAACATTGAAGTGCCTTTCCATCGGAAAGATAGCTGTCCTTATTTTAGTGTTTGCATTTTTGTGTACTTTATCCTCTGAGAAATTGTATGATGAAGTGACTTTGATTAAGCTAATCTGAATTTATTGTTTTGCATGCCAGAGATGGGGAATGGAACTTGAGACTTGAATTTGAGTCCCATTGAATCCTCACAGGGAGATATAGACTTTATAGTCCCTCTAGGATTTAAGTCTTGACTTGACTTTTGGAACCACAGGACCACTATTTACCTCACAGGATATCACTGTGAGATCAAACTTAAAAGTTTCTTTATGGTATTTTTTGTTGAGAATTGACTTGAACTTGCTAAAAGGAACTTGTGATTGTTGGGTTGTGATTTAATTTTATGGGGTAGGCATAAAAACTACTGATGTAATTTAGGTTTTAAGAGCTGGTGTTTCTACTCAACAGCTTGTTATCATATACAAAATTGGTACTTGAGACTCATTAATTAGGTCCTTCAACAATGTTATTTTATGAGAAAAGCAGTCTTCCCCATCAAATGTAACATTTTATAGAAAAAGTATTTTCAACACATTTCTTTATTTTGTTTCCTTGTACCAGTAAGCATTAAGCACAAATGAAATGGCCACATTTGGTGTAATTGAATCTTTAAAAGGTTTAAAGAATTTAAAACATTTTACTCCAGTACAGTGAGAAGACATTTTACGTCCCACCTAAAGTTGGGTAAAAGTAAACACTGAGAAATGTGTACTCTTCTGCTCCATTTTTGTTGCATGTTATATAATTTGTATTTGTCTTTTTTGCATTTGCAGATACCCAACCCTTCTCATATTTGTTCCGCTGCTTCTAAAACTCTGGATTTCTTGCTGCCCTGGTCCTGCAACATGAAGATTTCCTACAGTGTCAATGATGGCTGACAAGAATCTTCAGAAGATGCTCCCAAGTGGCCTTGCGGATACAATAGCTGTTTTTGGATCTCTTTTTTTGACTAAAATTGGTCGTGTACTGTTGGATTTGTTCTAGTAAAAACCTGCCTTCTCATCAGGCAAGGACCTGCAACTCTGAGACTGGAGTGAAGAAACTCAAAACAACAGCCCCCCTCTTAGCAGACACAGCTTACTTTAGCTGCAGTGTGTCTCTAAGTGTGTTTGGTACATTTCAATAGTGACACCTTTCCTCTGTCTTGTGAGATCAGTTTCCCTCCTCCCTCCTTAAAACGTTCTCCTTTGTTGTTATTGGAGTCTGTCTATGATTTGCATGGCTGGAGACTAACCGTGGAGAGGCCAGGGTATCACAAGCTTATGGATTTTGATAAGAGAGGGGGCAAGGGAGAGACAGAGGAAGGGAAAAAGATGTCCAAGACAACAGGCAGCAGGACTGGGGGCAGGAGTTCGGGGACCAACTCTGGAGTTCTTATGGTTGGTCCAAACTTTCGTGTGGGTAAAAAAATCGGCTGTGGAAACTTTGGAGAGCTGCGGCTGGGAAAAAACCTCTATACTAATGAATATGTGGCCATCAAATTGGTAAGTTCATCTCAGTTAGAACAGAACAGTCACTACATTTCACACACCCTTGAGAACACAATCATTTTACTTGTGAATAGTTTCATTTCATGTCTTACTTTGAGATGTGAGTTTCCTTTGTTTTCTATCTAAAAAACCCGTATTTTTAATGTTTTGATTTTTAGTATATTGGGGTTTAATGAAGCTTGTTGCTTCATTGCTTTTGCTAAGGAACCCCTATGTTTGCATCTGTTCAGCTACATCCGGATCTAGAAGTTGAGACAATGCAACTACAATGTTTTTTGTTGCCTCAATTTATTTGAAATCATGACAGTAAAAAAAAAGTTATTAAGGTCAGACAAGGTTTGCTGATTTTTGGTTCTGATTTGAAGGGTTTTTAGTATGGCTTCTAACAATTCATTTTAACACAGATCAAATTTTTCTACTTTCTAAGTAGAAAAACTTTTATGTAGCAATGAAAATAGTACATGCTTTCAAAATCTTTTTCTTTGCTTTCAAAATAAATGTTTGCGTTTGTGTTGGTGCGATGTGATTAATCAGCGTTATTATATATTAACACGTTAATTTTTTAAAATTACTTCTGTGCGTTAACGTTGACAGCCCTACTTTATAGTAAAATAAACTTACATTGCCTCAGTCCATTTCCAATATCAATAGGATTGATTTGTTTTATTTTGTAATAATTTTAAAATACTAGAGGTTGATTCAATTAACAACTTTCCTCAGACAGATCGATCTGGTTGGATCATAGGAATGTAAAGCTGTTAATCAAGTTGATTAATCGTTATATCCTTTTTAAGGTCAGAAAATTTTTGCTGGTTTTTAGTTCTGATTTGAAGAGTTTTTAGGGTATAGTTTCTGAGCTTTTGAATTAGTTATTTTGTTTGTTTTTGTTTGTGTTGCTTTGTTTGAGAACTATAGTTATAGTGTCAGTAGTGCTAATGGTTTCCAGTTGTAAATTTTTGTTTTTCAGTTCATGATGTCAGAGCTGCCTGGGGTAACCCAGTGAATGTCACTGCCTTTCATACAGAGCCTATGTTTAAGCAGAGGCTGCTGCTGAGCTCTTCCTCTTTAACTTGGACAAATAATAGCCCTGTTATCTACAGCCACCTGCCAACATTTGCCTGAGGTGAATTGTGTCTGTCTGCATTGTTACTGCTATGATTGTCCTATTTCAGGTTAAATCTGAAGTCATTGTTACGAAAAACTGCACCTCTTGTTAATAGGAGGGCACAAACCGTATATGCTGGGAATTTTAGCAGAAGTACTCGATTACATTGATTTTTTTTTTTTTCTTTTTTTAAATAATTGTGTGTCCCCTGCCTTCGCCCATGTGTGGCCGGGTTCGGCTCCAGCAGACCCGTGACCCCGAAAGGGACAAAACGAGAATAGAAAATGAATAAATGAAAATAAGAACCCCTGCGACAGACTGGCGACCAGTCCAGGGGTGTCCCCTGCCTTCGCCCATGAGTAGCCGGGTTAGGCTCCGGCAACCCCGTGACCCCGAAAGGGATAAAGCGGATTGGAAAATGAATGAATGAATGAAAAATAAGAATTCTTACAAAGGAGTTGTTACACTGAGGTTGCTAACTTAAACTTAACTGACATTATACATGTGTTTAGTTAACAATATTAAAAACCCTGAAGTAAAGTTTCTGTCCAATTTAATTTTGAATTGATTGCATTTAATTTAGTTCAGTAAAGCAGTGGATGTTAAAAGTTAACCATAACATTTTTTGGCTAACTGTAACTTCAACCACATGTATGGTAGATGTGCCATTCAGTTTTCAAATCAGCATTAAAAGTGAACAGGTATTTCAGACCTATTTCAAAGACAGCTTAGAGGTGTTTTACACATTTTTCATCATTATAGTCTTCATGTAGAAATAGGAACATTTTCTGTTGAATACACTGGTTCACAAATTTGTTATTGTACAATACATATCATTTAAACAACCGTGGTACAGGTTTTTCAGAGCTTGCGGAACTTGATGAGCTGTTCTAGGCGGGCTTTAACAGTGAAAAATTCCCCTCTTGGAAACAGAATTGGAAAACTTCTCCACAACAGAAAAATGTTTCTTTGACAGGATGTATCAAATAATGAAAATAAAATGTAGAAATATCACATTGAACGGATTTTAAGTTTAATGAAACATTTGTCAGTATCCTCCCTAAACTCCAAACTATGAAATCAAGTGTGAAGTGGATGTTAAAACTGTCCCTGTAAAGCATTAGGGAAGTTATGTAAAATATTAATTTATGTCTGGTTACTGATCTACCAGGAAGTTAATATATCCGCTTTGTTTGAGATAGTGACTGCAATATAAACACCTCCTTTTTTTTTTTTTTTTTAAATCCTTCACCTAAATGTTAAATATGATCCTCTTAAAAAATGCAGCACAATTATCAGCATGTAGTTTCCATCTTTTATCTTTTATCTGTTTTCATTTTTATATTGGTGGACCTTTGTTCCTTTGGATTGAAGGTGAATTCTATGCATTAACCATAATTCTATGATAGGTTGGCGCTCAAGATGGTGTGTCATGGAGTTCTGTAAATGTTGATGCAATAAGCGTCAGAGAAAACACCCAGTACTCAAGGGTGGCCTTTGTTGGCGAGCCTTCTGGGTACACAGTGGTCTTTAGTCCAGCTGGGCACTTTCTCACACAGACAAACCTGTATTTGGTGTTGGCATGGCTGCACGGTCCATGCCGCAAGTAAACTGTAGGCTTTAGGGGTTTTACTTTAAGGGCGAGATCTCAACGTCATTTAAAACAAGGAACGTGGCTGAAGTGAGCACAGCGTCATTTTCCTCCGGTGGGAAAATAGCTGATATTGTATGTGATTGAATTATGCCTTTATACAGTTTACTTACTTTTTATTTTTATTTCTAAAAATAATGCCCTTTTAATTTTTCAGAAGCCTATTTTGTCAATGTAAACTGCACTTCTCAACCACATTCGTTTTATTATGATATATTGTTTTATCAAAACCTACATGAAAAAAATAGTAAGGATTTGATGTGTAGAGTCTCCTGTAAAACTTGATTTTAATTTTAGTAGCATCTGTTAAAACATAGTGATCATTGAAGACAACTGTGTGTGGTTATGACTACCTTTGACCACGATAGGGGACTGTAATATTTTCTGTCCTTTGGAGGGTAATAATAAGGGTTATGGTGTTGACACCTATGTTACTAGCAGGATTCAGTCTAGTATTTGAACACACAAAAACAGTATTGTATGCCATACATGTATGTAAAGAGTGAATGTGAGAAAAAACTGGAAACAGTCCTGTAGTAATCTTAACTTTTTATTATTTAAAAGCTGTGACTTCAGTCAGTTATCTAAAGTTATTATTTGTTTGGTGGAAAAACATTTAAAATGAGATTTACATTATTAACTTGACTAATCTTACTACTTAATACTTTTAAGGGCCTTAAATCATTTATATCTGAGTAATGTTGCATTTGCATGAATTGGTACAGTTATGTCATTGTGGTGTGTTTCATCTTTTCAAAGCGATCAATTTTTAGTCAGTTTCTAATCTTGGTGTTTGAAGACTCAGTTGCACCTCTTTGTCTTTGAATGGTGCATTTAAAAACCAGTGAACAAAGGGTCAAATTTGGATCATTTTATAAAGAAAAACAAAACAAGTGTTGTTAACATTTTCCTCTTGTTGTCATGTATTCAGTTATTGCAAAACCTATGCATAAGAATAGGAGAGAGGTTGGTTTATGTGGTTTAAGTTGCTCACAGTGTAGGTTAGTTTTGATGCACAGAAACTGAGGTGTTGTAGCCAACTCTTTCTACCCATCACTAAAGTATGGGGAGAGGCCTTCACTGTAGACTAACTCAGCAGCTTACACAAGCCTGCCATGTGGCAGTTGTCGTAAAACTGGGAAGGCACAAAGCTTTATCAGCATGTTTGCCTGGAATTAAAGTGACATTTTGACGATTTAAGGTCTTCCCTTCTCTGCTTGGGATCTTTAGAGTACATGCTGGGGAGACAAAAAAAAATAAATCTTGGGATGTCAACGGCATGTAAAAGCCCATATTAAGTCAACTAGCTAGTATCAAGTGTTGCTAAATGCAACACTGTTCATTGGCGGACACCTTTTTTTCTTCAGAGAGATTAAGTCATAAACTCTGCTCAAGATTCAGCAGAAAAATACTACTGAAATATGTGCAAATTGAGGAAGTAGAAAAGGCGAGTTGAGTTTTTATCTTTGGATGACTAATTGTAAACCCTGATTCATGGAAAGTTTTATATTCAAGAGTTCACCTTTGTAAGTATTCATCAAACACAAACATTTCTGTTCAAATAATGTTGATAGCTGGAGACCACTTATCGCCACTTATGCCTCCTTTTGCGGTACGCATACCGCACTGGCCTGATACCGCTATGACAATACATTTTCGGTTTATTGTGCAGGCCTAACTGTAATGTTGTTATTCTGTTTAATTACCAAAGTATATTGTATCTATATTTATCTCAAATATGTGTGACTTGTGTTCAGAGCAACTTTACTGAAAGGAGATGTTGCATTTTTATTTCTAATTATATTGATTTATGATTAGATTCAACTGTGCGCCTCAGCATTGACAAAGAATATGCACTTTAAAGCTATCTTAATAATTAGAGTACAAAAACTAAACTGAGGGTGTATTCAGACTGAACACATATGATTTGCTTATTGAACCAGAGCTCGTTTCCCCCAATTATCCGGAACAATTTTCAGTCTGATTACACCCAAGCAGACCCTGGTCCTGGACCAGGAACCACTCTCAAACTCATTTTTCAAAGTGGTCTTGGTTGGTTTCCAATCAGACTGAGCTTCGGTTTACTCTGAGTTTCCTCAGTCTAATAGGCTATGTGCTCGAAGTGGAACAACTGGACAAAAACAGCCATCATAACCGGGTAATAACTGATCTAAACAGAGGAGAAAGAAAGCAACCGATGAGACGCAGAGAAATGTGAAGTAATTATGAGATACCGCAACTCATTGAAATGTGGTCAGATGAATGCAGGCTCATCAAAACTACTTTTATTGTGATCCACATTGCTTCTCACACAGTTTTCCCAACAATCTATATGTCATAAACACTTTTTAGCATACTTTATTATCCGTCGCCTCCTCTGCAAGCGCCTTGCAGCATGTACCAAAGTAGCAGTAAAAAGTGTTGTACCGAACGTTGATACAGACATTCAAAATTGGTCAACGAAAAAGAAAGTTTGAATAGGTGAACTATCCCGACAAGACTGCAAAGCGCAGGGCTTCCATAATTTCTGCCTCTAGTTGCTTTGTAATTCCTGGCCAACGACTGAAGAGATCTTTAGTCACTTTTTTGTTTACAAGCTTAGGTTTGAAACAGAAATGTCCGATTGAAAGGCAGTCTTGAATACAGAGCTATTGCAAGGTTCAGGACTCAATCTGGACCAAATAAAACGGACTCGGTCGGGACCAACAGACTTTACCAGTTTAAATACACCCTTAATGTTGAAAGCATCAACAAGCTTTCTACAGGTGGGAGTAATTTGGTTTACATTCTATAGGAATTTCCTTTTGCCTGAATGTCTTTTTTGGAACTAGATTTTGTTTTAGTTTGCTGTTTAGGAACAGAATAGAAGTTTTTGAGGCCATACACTGTTGAATTTTATCTGATTCTAGGAGTTGGGAATCTCAGGGGCTTAGACAGCAGCTGATGACACAGTTTTAGCTAAAGTTAAATGTGAGCTGCAACTGTGCTGGACACCAGCCAGCTGTTGCTCCCTGACCCCACTTAGTAATTTACACCACATCCTTGCCACAGACTCCTGATCAAAAAGACATCTTAAGAAAAAAAAAAAAAAACATATCCTGAAACATTAATGATATTTTCAGCTATTTTTTTTTTCTTTTTTACAATTTCCATGCTGTAATTGGACCTGCCATACTAAATACTAAAGGAGTCACTTTGCCAATTGCATATTGCTGATCTCTACCTGCTCCCAGTAAGCATTTTCACATCTATTTTGGGTTCTTTGTGTCATGCCAACCCTGTGATTCTGGATATGGCATACATATAGGAACTCTGAATGTCACAATGACTTTGCTGACGATAAACAACTAAGAAGGCTATTTTTATGTTGCATTACATCGTTTAAAAATATATCTTCGCTTAGTAGTGCTGCCTGTGTTGTCACATTTTTTACGTAAATGTAGGGCTAGGCGATTAATCAATTTCATTTAGTAATTCATTTTTTTTGTTTGAGACCAGTGGTCCCCAACCTTTTTGTGGCTGCGGACTGGTCAAAACCATGTGGATTTTACCACGGCCCGGCATGGTGGTAATAACAAAGAAACGGTTTACTTGAATAAGAACGTGTGTTAATATAAAACAGTTCTGACGATAGATTTGATCATCATTTCACTCAGTCATCTGACGTGCATTTTGGAGAATTGATTAAAAAAACATAAACATACACACAAAAAACATGGCGTTTGTCAGTTACTCTCTGTTGTACTCTACTGTCTTTTGCCTTTTTATGTTCACCTGATGCAAGCAATAAGACCTGCAAGCTTTCTTCTGTCAAATCAGGTCAACTACAATTGGCTGAAGCATCTTAATTTAGTGTAGTGTCAGGAGTGGTTAAAAATTAGTTTATTTTACTATTATGAGTTCATCTCATTAATAAAACTTAAATACAGTAACAAAATGTAGCCAACAATCTATTATTTATACTCAATAAGAAACAAATCAGACTACTGATTTGCGCAGCTCCATGCAGGAGCTTCTGGTGAAACATTTTAAGAGAAAAACAAGACTAAGCGCCCCCTGCACGCGCTGTGCAAAAATAATTTTAATTTTCTCTATATATGTCAATGGTTCAGACACACAGCAAAATCTGTTTGAAGGTTGTAGCTGCTAAAAGGTGTAGTATGACAATTTTGTTTCAACAGCTGAAATGGACAAGAATTGTTTCTCTTTATAAGATGCTTAAGCTAGCTGTAGCTCACAAAACATCTGCTACATTGATCTACAAACATTTGCACAGCTTGTATTTAGTTGAACTTTGTGTTTGAGTATATTTCCAAAGGAGATGTTGAAATAATGGAATGGAATATTTTTTTAAAGAAAGTAAAAGAAGGGAAACATTTTTTGTATATAAATCAAATTTGGTGGGAAAAAATCTGAGATTATAATTTTTGACCATATCACCCAGCTCTACTTAAATGTGTTAAATCTTTGATTACAGAACATGGCCGTAACTATATTTTAATCCTAATCCCAGTCATTTTAAATCTCTCCTCATTGATCATTTTTGTTCAAAATTCCAGTCAACTAAGTACTTCCTAATTCAAATAATAACATTTTGTCAGTAATCAAAAGTGATTAATAATTAATATAATGCAAAATGTAGTTGGAATCGATGTAAATAAGTCAGAATCCAGGGTAGGTTGGGTTTTTCCTCTTGCTTACCTTTTTTCCTTTTCATAACATTTCATCATTACTTTATCCAATCATTATTTATGCTTATTTTTATCTGTATTGTATCAAATATTAAATAAAGCCTGCTTTAAATCAGACTTGTTTAATCCATAAAGGAGGATTTTTTAATGTTACCATAGCTTGCTCCGACTTTGCCTATGATGGCCATATTAAGTTAAAATGCAAACCAGTACATAATCTGTGATGATGTAATCATATATATTTTTTACCATCTTCTAGTACTTTATGCTTAAGAATGATTCCTGAAATGGTATTTAACATCCTGTCAAAGTCTTTTATGCAAAGTTGTTTCAAATGTGATGGTAATCAAACTTATTTCCGTACCTTTTAAACTTCCATAAAAATATGCATTTTTGTTTGCCTCCACCACAAATTATCATCATCTCAGTTCGATAAATTACACTCTTAGACGAAGCTAAACATACTTCTGTAAAATAAAGTCAGAAGAGAAGACACTTGAAGATTTGGGATTTAGTGCAATTTTGTTGGAAATCATAATTTTCTCACTTTTATGCCTGGATATATTTGAAAGAATTAATATTATTTTGTTTAACAAATTAATTGTATGATTGGTAAAGGCATGGTAGCACAAAGGAATAATAACTAAACAGAAGTGAGGTTCTTGCTGTTGTCATATTTTTCTCTCACAGCAGTTAAGAAACATGTACATGACTGCAGTGTGAAACAGCTGAAGGGGAGGTGTTACTTTAGCAGCAGATAAGATGGGAAAGAGTCCGCTTGGCCTGTGGATCAGCTTACAGTAGAACAGTCCAGCTCACTTTACAAACTGCTTCTGCAGTTGTGGTACCAACAGCAATCACCACAACCTTAGTTAAAAAATGCAAATTATGATCTGTCACTGGAACAAAATGAAAATAAAGTGGAGATTCCAAACCTGTAAAAATTCAAATGATAAATGAGCTTCGGTTATATCGTATTAGACTATGCAGGTGTACCCCTTAAAGTGGCCTGTAGCATACAAAGATTTTACAACAGACATGTGCTGCTTGGCTGTGGTTGTTTAAAAGCTATAGCATGGCCATCTGCTGGGAATACAGAGGAGTCCTAAGTATGTAAAGCTGCCATAAGCCTCTGTTTCGTATTGTAAGCTGTATTAAAGGGTCCTGTGGGTATATGCCATCTGTTTTTACTCATTATTTATATATATATATTTTGTTCTCTTGTTTCTGCTGTGGTGCAACTTTCTGTGAGACATGCTTGTTTGGTTTCATGAGGGAAGTGGTTGGTGCTGCAACAGTGCTGTGGCTCGACTTTCTGACAATTCACGTCTTCCACCTACTTCCACTTTTTTTTTGTTTTGTTTGCTTCCTGTTTTTGACTGTGTTTGATGTTTGGTCAGAATTATTCTTAAATATATTGATGTCTTTCTTTTCTATTTTTAATACTATGACATATAGATAGGATATGATGAGGAAAAGAAAACTGGTCCATATTGACTCTGGTAGGTTAATTAAAACAGCACTGAACAAGCATGACCCTGTCTTTAACTGTAGACCTGATTTAGGTTCAAGGCATTTTTCTCATAATAGAAGACATATACAAGAAAATTAGGAATAAAAATTGGTTTGAGCATTTATTCATCCAATTTGTTGTGAATCAGGAGTAGGCCAAAAAATGCTGTTTGAAAAAGTTTGTAGTTTTTACGAGTTTTGTGATTTTTGGCAAAAGAGACCACTAGGAATGCTTTTACAGTAGATCCAAAGGGGATGGAGTGAGTCTCTCGATGATTAACTCTTGTTCAGAGTTTCTGAACACTCCTGGAGCTAAACCCCATTTTCCTTACCTGAATGGGAACTTCCCCCTGAGCATGTTGGAAGTTGTTATAATAAAATAATGGTGCTGTGTATCTTTCCATCTCGATACATGGTGCAAGAATCAATGCATAACAGATTCAACTAACTTTTGAAAATATGAGACAGTCCAATTATTTTACCTAAAAGAAACAATCTGGATATTTATTAATTTGGCATTTAAAACTAAAAATGAATATTCCTTTTTTAAAAAAAACGTTTTTTACCTTTCTTACTTGCTGGGTCTTTTTATTTTAGGCAACAAAAACAAAACATCTTGGACATATCACCCTCAAACATAAAAACCTGGCATTTTTTCTCTTATGGTTAAAAAAGTGTCAAAGTGTCATGACACAACAAATATCATTGATGTGGTTCAGCTTCAGCCAATTGTAGTTGACCTGATTTGACAGAAGAAAGCTTGGAGGTCTTATTGCTTGCATCAGGTGAACATAAAAAGGCAAAAGACAGTAGAGAGCACAACAGAGAGTAACTGACAAAGTTTGTCAGAAAACAATTATTTACTTCTCAATTGATTTTATCTCATTTATCAACATATTCTTATTCATATCTGTGGTTTTCAAATGATATTGCTGTTACTCTTGTTACTCGATCCCAGTTTTTACATTTGTATCTTTTACTAAGGGTTGGACAATAAAACGATAGCTATCGATATCGCGATAGTACTTTTTCTCGATAGTAAAATGAGCCTATTGCGATAGACTTTTATTTTGAAGGGTCCAAAAATAATCCTCAGCATTTTCTCGTCTATGGCAAGTAGGTCAGTGGGTTAGTGACCACATGGAGAGTAAATGTTTGTGTAAACTTAGTCATGTTTATTAGCTCTTCTTCTGTCGAATTTCGTTCGCCCTCTTTTCCTCCACCTCGTGCAAGCGAGGTAAACAGAACACATGCGATGCAGGACCCCAAACCCCGTGGTCACTTCACCTGTGCAGCGTTTAGTTTGGCTGATGAAACAACGGAATATGTGGCAATTTTCTAACAGATTCCAGTCAGAACTGGAGGATAAAGCTGCTTCACTTAAAGCAGCAACAGACAAAACAAATCAAATGTGTTGACTTGAAGACAGCGCTGTTGTTAGACACTAATGCTATGATATTAGCTTGTTAGCCGCTAATGCTATGATGCGAACTAGCTGTTACCTGTGTGATCACGGACCGGTTTAAAGTCGGACAGTATTTTCACGGACCGGCCTTTAAGACGCGGTGGATAAATACAGGAAGAGTTATTCATAGGACATTCATAAAAAAATATGTTTTTGAAATAACAGAATTGAATCCATTGTTTTAGCGGCATCTGTGTAAAGAGTTTGTTTTACACTGAAAACTGTGATCTGTCAGATGTAGTGTTGTTTCCTCCCGCCTGCTTAAAGCTGCAGCTTTAATTTCAATAATGATATTTAATGACAAAAACCCAAAACATTGCACTGTTTTTGAGAATTTTTTTTTATGATTTGTTATAAAATGTGATCACCTGGAGGCAGAATTAGGGAATCTACTAGATCTGTCCTTGTTTTCTCAGCATGTTTGAATTTGAGTTTGCAGTTAGATGACAATAAAGACGTGTTCAAACCATTTATAAATTACTTTTATGCAATGTAATTTTCCTACAAAAAAAAATCAGAAAAATTTCAAAAAAGTAAAATTCCTAATTTTTGTGTGAAATAGTGTTAGAATTTGGCTGATAAAATATATGTTTGGCCGATATTTTTTATTTTTTTTTTATAAGCTGGCCAACTTGGCCGATGACTCAAAAATTAAATTACGGCCCCTGTGTGGAGATATTTTAGTTAAAATCCAACAAAAAATAGAGTAACGTGCACTACAAATTGTGCAGAAGTCTAAGATGCTAAGAGAAGAAATTCAGAGAATTTGCTTTTAGCTGACTCAAAGGATTATGGGGAAAAAAAATTTTATTTTATGTTTGTTCTGTAAAAACTTGAAAACATTAGAATTTATTTGTCGAAATAATGGTTTTCTTTTAAATGGAACTGATCAAGCAGTTTAGTGTTCTGTTTTATTTATGTTCTCTTTTGAAACTTGAAAGCTTTTGCTTTAATTTTCAGTTTAGTTTGTGAAATGTATGCATTTTTTAGTTTTCTGGGGAAAAAAACAAACTGTTGCATCATGTTCCTTTAGTGCGTCTGTTATGTTTAAAGTATGATAGGAAATAAATATTGACATCTAAACAACCTGCGGATGATTACACATTTCTCCAAGGAACCACAGAGTGTTGAAATTTGACAGATATAGTTATTTAGTTAATATCAAGATGTATATCATTATCACCTGATATGAAAAAACAGTATAGTGAAATAAAAAAATCACTGTCCCCCAGCCCTACTTTTACATTTCCATGAAATTACACTTATTTTTTACGCTTTGTTTTTTACTTTATTCCGGCTATTATTGAAGGCACCCTTTACAGTTATCAAAAAGTAAACATCACTGTGCTGTTAGTGTTTTGTAATTTTCCTTCACACTCCTACATTCTAGAAGTGGCAACAAAAGAGAAGATGATTCAAACATGATAAAGGAGAACTGGTGGAGTGAATGCTTGACCCGAGCAGTCTGCCAGAATTCAGTTTAAAAAAATTTAAAAAGCCAGTATTTTAAAGTCAAAAGAATTTTCACGATAAACTTCCACAGTGGAGAAAAACAAAGTTAAAAAGAGATTTTTTGCTTATTTTAAATTAAATTACTAGAATTTTATTTCCAAATAAATGGACAAGAATGATTTTACCATTGATTACTGTGATAATACTTATTGTCAAGTAAGTTTCTTGTCCTACTGGTCTAACTAGCTAAAACACAAGTTCAGCCTGCTGTTAGTGACACATCAGAGACAGTAGTTCAACAACATCCTCACATTCTTATGGGTAAAGTTGGCAAAAGCGCAGTTTTCCTATTCAAACTGTTGAAATGGCTGTTTTTCAGTTTGAGTTATTTTGACCATTTCCTGTCTGCAAAGCTGTGAGTCTTGTTGACCATAGACTGTAAAAAAAGATAGACGAAGTGTATGCAACATCAACCATAGAAAATGCCTCAGACTCCAGCGAAATGCAGCAAATTCATTCGCCATTTTTCCACATTATGGGCGACACCATTTGGAGCCAGACGATAGTGTTTGGTCCAAGTCAGTCTGAGTCACCTTTCTAAGGCAACTTACTGTCGCCAATCATGAGTTAACTTGTTCCATGTATAAGACCTGTCAGTTTGCTTACCAGTCCTGCCATTACATAAGTCTGTTGTTTGTGAATGGCTCTTTATCCTCTATTATTTCATTAATTCACTGTAGCTATTGACTCCATTTAAAGACCCACTCCAATTAGGGTTTTAATATTAATTATGACTATTCAGTTTTTAGTCAAAATAAAAAAGCCTGTGTCATTTTATTAAGACATATTTTCTGCAGCTCTGCATGAGCTCATTAGAAATTCTTCTCTTGGGTTGCAAGCAGTACTGTTGGTGTGGAAGTTGGCTCTGCTAATTTCCCATTAGCACTTTGCTTACAATCTGTCCTGCTAGCTTATAGCATTTCACAAGCCAAGGCTAACATTAGCTTAGCAAAAAATGGCAAGCAATATCAGAGCTATCCAGCCGCACAGTTTTAAGCCAGATGTCAGCTAAGATGTAAAATGACAGGAAAATGAAGATGTTATTGGATCTATTTGGCTGCAAGTGGATGCACTGTAGCAGAGAAAGGAGACTGGCCCACCCATTTCAGTTGCTGCGTCACAAACTCGAGCTTTTTCAAACTGCTGGTTCTCATCTGTCCCTGATCCAACATGATTTGAATAAAAAATACTCAGAAACATAGTTTTAATCCTAAATCATTTTATACATGTCCTCCACCATGAGATGAATGCTACAAGAACATGTTAAAAACACAAAAAAACACTATTTTCATTGAAATGGGTCTTTAAAGCTATTTAATCAGTATTTGAGTAGTCTCAAATGAAATCAAATATCCACATGTACTATGTTTTAATGGTTTTAAATACAGGACAAAAAAAGTGGAATATTTTCTCTTACACTCTTACACTTTTGTGACAATTGTATGTTATTTTGTGTTTATAGTATTTAACAGTTTCTACCTTTTCATTCTTTCAGGAACCCATAAAGTCCAGGGCACCACAGCTCCATTTGGAATATAGATTTTACAAACAGTTGGGAAATTCAGGTAAGACCAGGAAAGATCAACTTTAAGTCTTTAAAAATAAATTTGTTTTTACATTTACTCATTTTAATTGGGCTTATTTTAATTGAAATAAATCTGAGAATATGGAGTATTGATTAAAAAAAGTTAATTTCCTTTAGATTTTCTTCTCCTTTTTACTTTCTGTCAGTTAAGAGAATTGTTTTTTAATGTAAGAAATTAGCATGAAAACAGCTTATGTATATTTTTTTAGTTATGTGAAAATTGATTTTTCACTATCAAACTAAATTGTTTTTGACAAAGAAATGAATTGTATCAACTTATTGAATCTAATCATAAACGTTTGAATCTAAATGGAATCAATTCAGGATTTGAATGGGTATTGTGACTTGAGCTGGTAAATAATCTCTAAATGCTCTTGCTCCAGATAATTACTGCTCCTGGGGACAAGGGCGGTCATACTGCTAAATTGGAAATTCTTAAGTTGTTTTTCTGATCAGATATTAAGAAATAATTGCTCTTAAATTAGGTTTCGAAAGGTGAATTCAATTAGTTGTTCAAATGTTGTGCCACTTTTGTTCAGTCTAAATAAATGTGACGTGTGTGGTTTTCAGGTTTTTACTTTGAAAAGTTTTGTTTCTGTTTGTTCTACAGTATATGAGAGTATTTTCTCAGAGAATCTAGACAGAAAAGAAACTATAAATGCATCGTCAGCAGTTACCAATCCACTTAAAGCAGAATATGCTTTAAAGGTTTTTTTTTAATCTCTCCACATCTGTGGGACTTAATGGATGCTATCAAAATGTGTTTCCTGTTTTCTAATCCCTTCCTCAAAAGTACCCAGCCTCATTCCTGCCCATCAGCACTGTCCAGAACCGCTTATTAGTGGGAGAATGATCCCAGACACATAAATCTACTTCAGAACTCTCTTTTAAAATCTAAACTTTAACCTTTCTAAAATATCGTGATTAGCAGATGTTCGTGTTTGTTCAGCTGTGCTTTTACAAATGCTCGCTAACATCAGTAACTAAAGCAAAGGTATAAGGAAGTTGGAACATTTTCAGAGAAAAACAAACTTCTGCTACTTTAGTATTTAGTTGTTTGTTCTTTGCATTCCTCAATGATTCTACTTGCATTTCTATAAAGTTTTTTTCTCAGTTTGTTTACAAGTGTGTGTGTGTGTGTGTGTGTTTGTTTTGGTTAAATTTAGTAACAAGTATCAGCTTCCTGCATCTTGTATTGCAGCAGAATTCTCCAACTGTTGATAAGGAGTTGGGGCATTAGGGTAGCCCTTGACTATTAATAGACTCTGGAAGCATTTAGACCATTATAGTGTCTACTTGGATAACTTTTCTATTCCCCTCTGTTGTAGTATCTTGTGCCTCAGTAATGTACCGTGCCCTGCCAGCAGTTTGTCGGGAATACTGTTTTCCTACATGTTTTCCTAACTGGGTGTGCTCCGACATGGTTGTTTCTAAATTTAATATGTAATTCAAATCTGACGTCTAATTTTCACATGTGTAACATCTGTGTTTACTGTATTATAGATTGGCACTCTATAAACAAAAATTATTCACTCACTGGCCACTTTATGAGGAACACCTAGCTAATACTGGTTTGGACCCATTTTCGCCTTCAGAACTGCCTTAATTTTCCATGGCATAGATTCAACAAGGTACTGGAAATGTTCCTCAGAGTTTGGTCCATATTGACATAAAAGTATCATGTAGTTGCTGCAAATTTGATGTCTATTTGATGCAAATCTCCCGTTCCACCACATCCCAAAGCAGTTCTCTTGGGTTGAGATTTGGTGACTGTGGAGGCCATTTGAGTACACTGAGCTTGTTCATCAACAATACTCTGTTAGACCGTGGCATTGCAAGGATGCTCAATAGGTTCTAAAGGGCTCAAAGTGTGCCAAGAAAATATTCCTCACACCATTACACCACCAGCAGCAGCCTGAATCATTGATACAAAGCAGGATGGATCCATACCTTCATGTTGTTGATGCCAAATTCTGACCCTACCATGTGAATGGTGCAGCAGAAATCAAGACTCAATCAGACCAGGCAACTTTTTTCTAGTCTTCTATTGCCCTATCTTGGTGAGCCTGTGTGAATTGTAGCTCAGTCTCCTGTTCTCAGCAGACAGAAGTGGTACTCGGTTTGGTCCTCTGCTGCTGTATCCAATCTGCCTCAAGGTTGGACCGTGTTATCTGAGTTACTGTTGCCTTTCTATCAGCTGGAACCAGCCTGGCCATTCTCCTTCGACCTCTGGCATCAACAAGGCATTTCCTCCCACAGGACTGCTGCTCACTGGATATTTTCTCCTTTTCAGACCATTCTCTATAAACCCTAGAGATGGTGGTGCGTGAAAATCCGAGTAAATGATCAGTTACTGAAATACTCAGACCAGCCCATCCGGCACCAACAATCATGCCACATTCAAAGTCATTTAAGTCACCTTTTCTTCCTATTCTGATGCCTGATTTGAACTGCAGAAGATAGTCTTTTCCTATAGGTATTTTCCTATTAAAAAGGGTTTTTGCAAGGAGTTTACACCATTGAACTCAACTTTACATTTTACTCATACAGACAACCACTCTTATTAGTGTTTGTTCTTCTCCTACTCTTTTTTTTTTTAATCTCGTAAGTCTAACCATTGAAGATAACCTGCTCAAAAACCTTAATTTAGAGTACACACAGAGAAACTAAAAAAAATAGCAGCTTCTAGCAGACCTAAATTAGTCGTCACTAAAGGACAAATTAATTGACATTTATCTGATTGTTCCTTTTGATTGTATTTACATTTTCCACAATTTTAAAATGATGCATAACCAGCTTCTTTTTTTTTTTTTTTAATGGCTGACCACGACATGATAGTGCAGGAAGGCTCCCTTCACTCGCTGGCATTGAAGGAATCAAGGCGGTAGATTGAATCTACTTATGTTGTCAACTTGGCTAAATGGGACATGTGACTCTGTTAGTCTTGGCCATCCCAAGAGCTTCAAATATTGCATGAACTACTCAGCGCTTAACGCCCATCAGGAGCTTATCTGCAGACTGTTAATTCTCTCTTATCCTGAACAGATCGCCACTGCTGGAGATCTGGATTCCACCTAACACATTTTCTAAAAACTCACAGGATCCTTGGTGTTTTGTTTGCTTCTGGGAAGACTTTTCTACCAGTGATTATCAAGTTTTTAGCCATTTGTGGGCACGCCTTTAAAAAAAAAAAAAAACTTTGTACCTAAAAGAGTTCTTTTATAGTCTAAAGAAAAATGGTGTTCAATGAAATTACACTTCATTGAATTTATCTGCAAAATTGTTGGCATATTAGCATTCACGCTTATGATTTCTGTGTCAACCTGTGAGCTAACTTCTACTATTTTAATGATTTATTGAATTAAAGTCATACAAAAATACACAGTTCTGTCATTTTCCAATTTTATGGAACAAAAGGTATTTTGTCTTTTCCCATAATTATGTTACAGTCTTTGCTCTGGACTATGTTTTATGTCAAAATGTGTTTTAGCTTCTTTATCATACTTGCTAATTATGGTGGTCCAGAAGAAAGAATATGAAATAAATATATACGCCATTACATCGTTAATAAAGTGTCATTAATTATTTTAAATTGGCGTAAGTTAAAAAAATGGAAATCAATAAATAAATGATTAATTATATTTGTCAATAAAATATTAAAATTGCCAAAAAAAAGCAAACGTAGACATTTAATGACGTATGTAATTATTTAATTGTCCAGTGTGGAATGGAAGAGACAAATTGAAATAAATATACCGGTATGTAATATGAAAATATTTAAAGAAATGTTTCCTTTAATTATTCAAAATTAGCATTAATTAAATAAAATTGAAAATCAACAAATAAATGTTTAAATATATGTGGCATTAAAATATTAAAATAAAATGGCTAATTTAAGCATTTAATGACATTTATTTATTTAATGGCCAGTACGTGATGGAAAAGACAAATTGAAATAAATATATTTAATATAAAAATTTTAAATAAGTGTCATTAATTATTTAAATTGGAAATAAATAATTAAGTGTCATTAAATGTGTAAATATTTAATTTACATTTTAACTGATTTATGAAACGTGTATTTATTTAATGATTTAATTAATATTTTCATGATTTAATGAATATTGTCATGGTCCAGTTTGCAGCATTTCATTATGTTATCTGTCAATCTGTCCCATCAATTTCAGAGGGCGGGCCTAACCCAGGTCATCTTTAATACATTGCTCTTGCATGGTTTGAATCTCCTCATGCACAAGACTGCTGATCTCATGAAACTCAGGGATTTATTAAAGTTTTTAAGGTTTTGTGTAGCACCTCACATACATACATGCTGTAAACATTGTTTTGGTGAAACGTAGAACTTTTGTGAGGAGGGAGACATAGGTCCACCCATTTCACTTGCTGTCACAAATGTAACCTTTTTCAAACTGCACTTTTTTTTTTTATAAAGAAATACTCAGAAATAGAGTTTTTATGTTTTTATATGTGATCTCTGTCATGAGAAAAATGCTATAAGAACATATTAAAAACACCAAAAACATATATTTCATTGGAGTGGGTCTTTACGCACTAACTTTTTTGTGTATTTTATCATAATTGTTTCAAATAAAGGGCTTTATGTTTACCAGTTTGTAATCATTTTCAAGTCTTAATGCAGATTTTGACATCAATTAAAAAGGAAAGTGGCCATGTAAAACTGCTGAGTTAAATGCAATGTGGTCGAAAACATAGGTGCACTAAATTTTTGTGCTGGTGCACCTATGGAAAAAAAAGTTTGGCGCACTGGTGCAACCAATGCAAAAAATTTAGTCTAGAGCCCTGTAAAGGATATTCAAATCATGATGATCAGGAGCAGATAAAAAAGCGCCACTTGAAAAAGCTCAGGTTTGTGGCGCAGCAATTGACAAGGGCAGGCCGAAGTCTCACTGCTCCACTACGCTCGTACTCCTCACCCTCTCATGTATTTCTTTGGTTTCCCTGTTGTCTGAGCTGCCATCTGGCTCAAAACGGTGCAGCTAGATAGCTCCAATACTGTTTGTCTTTTTTTTTTTGCTGCTAATGTTAGCTTGGTGCTGTATGCTTGTGCAGGAGTGCGCAAACGGAGCTCTCAGGGACAGGAAGGGACAGGGTTTTTCATACCAACTGTCTTGCCATCAACTATGAGGCAAATTTCTAATGAACTACTGCCATTGTGCAGTCTTAAAAAAAACGACCCAGACTTTTTGGCTGTGTCAGGCTAAAAACTAAATAATCTTAATGAAAAGACCACGGGGAATGCTTTGAAAATTGAAATATATATAAATAGAGGGGGACTTTACTTTACATTTGATTAATCAAGTGCAGCCATGCGACAAGCTGGTGACCTGTCCAGGGTGTACTCTTCCTTCGCCCAAAAGTAGCCGAGCAAGGCTCCAGGAGCCTCGTGACCCCGAAAGGGATTAAAAATGGATTTAGAAAACGGATGGATGGATGATAAAGTGCATTTAACTTACAGTTGGTGAATATTTACATTTTTTTTTTACATAGTATTAAATTAATCTGGCATCAAATTTGATATTTATCAGGATGCATTTAAACAACAAATCCAGATATTTGTTTTTAAAAATATTTTTTCCAGTAAAAAACAGTGTGTCTAATTGCGAACAATAAATGTTAGGAAATACATCAGAAAAACTAATAAAATCCACTTGCAGATACTTTGTCTTGCATATGTATTTATTAAAATTTGTTGTTTTTTTAATTCTCATGTCTCACTTCTTTCCAGTGGTTATCAGCCACATGGAAGCTTGTCCAGTTAATGTGCTGCTAAGTTGTTCCACTTTAAAAAAATTTTTTTTTTATCTCCTGGCTCAGTCTGTGCAGCTATGAGCCTTGATCAGATTTCAGTCTTGTAAGAGCATCTCCAGAGCGCTGGGCTTAATGGAAGTCACTTCTTCCAGTCCTCCTCTCAGTGCACTCCATAATCTAAATCTTTCATACACATTCATTCCCCTTTCTTCTTCTCTGGCCTTGTTCTCCAGGCTTCTCCTCTTTAGCCCTTGACTCTGACATTTCATTGTGGGGCAGCTTTGTCTTTTGCCACCATTATACAGCCTTCCCTCTGTCGCATGAGAAGGCCTGCTTCCAAACACAAAAGGGTTCATTGTCTCAAATTGTCAAGACAGCGGGGGTCAGAGTGCCACAAATGGTGTACAGTGATAGCATTGCATGAAAGCATTTTTCTGCAATGCCAAATGCAGCATGTATAATATATTACTTCATATAATAACACTGTAGTAGACGCATGTATCAAAATAAAGGGGTTTCTTTTGTGATTTGATTGTTTTACTGTGTTCTGACTGATAGATGAATTTTTGTAGTGGTTAATTTTGCATCAATACTTTTAGCATTGGTATTTTACTACCAGCCTTTCCTCTATAGGCTCATCCATTCTTTCTATCCACCAGCAGGAGATTATAATGTACAGTACTGTGCTCCCCTCCTGTGATGACCGTGCTTTGACTGCCCTCTAGATTTGGGCCAAGCTTTGATGAGTCAGTTTCCCTCTCTGTGATCACTTGTGACAACTTCATCTGTTGTGGACTCCAGAACTAGGAAATCCTGGATGCTAAGGTGCAGATAGGTGTGAAAATGTGTGAGTGGTTGCATGAGGATATGTCTGTGTCATTTTCCATGAATACTTTAAGAGTGACACTTTTGAAATGTGTTGAGAGGACTTTTAAGTGGGAATAGATGATTTTTTCATTGTCGTATTTGCATCATTTTCGCTTAGATTTAATCTCTGATTTCTTTAAAGATCCACTTCAATTAGAATGTTTTTGGTGTTTTTAACGTGGCATTTTTCTGATGATGGAGGACAAATATATACAAAATTAAACTTAAAATTACATTCCGGAGTATTTCTTTATTAAAGTAATTGTGAATCAGGAGCAGATGGAAAAATGCCAATTGAAAAAGCCTGTAGCAGTGACAGAGCTACAATCGGTGGGTCACAAACTCCCTGCTTTGCTCCATTCTGATGCACCCACTTGCAGTCAAATAGATCCACGCACATCTTTGTTGTTTTTTTTTTTTATACTATGAGCTAACGACTGAAAAGCTCCAATATTGCTCCCTGTTTTTGTTCCACCGCTAATGTTAGGTTGGGGGTGTGAGGGGCTGTGAGCTAGCAAGAAAAGGAATGATGGGAAGTCACGGCAGGCTTAATCCACACCAGCAGTCTTGCCCATAACTCGGTTGAATTTCTGATGAACTACTGCCTCTCTACAGAGATTATGTTCTAGTAAACGACACAGGTTTGTTGATTTTTGCCAAAAAATGTCATGCTCATAAGTAACAAGAAAGCTTAGAAAATGGATTAAAAGATTATTGGAACGGAACGTTAAAACTGCTGTGGTTTTGTTTAGAAAAGTATGTTTCTTTAAGCAAACATATTTTTTGCTGGAGCTACTAGATGTTAGTTAGCTGCAGGCTGAAGACCATTTT
The DNA here is from genome assembly GCA_036245035.1 of Adrianichthys oophorus. NCBI lineage: Eukaryota > Metazoa > Chordata > Actinopteri > Beloniformes > Adrianichthyidae > Adrianichthys > Adrianichthys oophorus. The sequence goes on from BSAI01000138.1 coordinate 13,579,220, forward strand.
TTCTAAATTAAATTGTATTTTAATTTCTCTTTGTTCTAATTATCCTGTCACAATGACCTGTATTGCAACTTTTCCATTGCCAGTTTGTTGTACTGTTGCTGTACCAGTAGAAAGTGGTTCTTCCACCCAGGTTGATCTCTCACATTCCTCAGAAGTTTTTCACAAAACTCAGAGATGTGTGTGCCTGTGGACTCCATAGTGTGGAGCAAAGGCTATTTATACTAACAGCACATGGCCCACATCCACTACATTTTTGTCCACAGTCCCTTTTACTTTATTTCAGAAGAAAACTAAAATGTATTTCTTAAAAACAAGAGCCCCATGGTTTCATTCAAATTTATCACAACCAGAGAAAAACAAGGTGAACATTATTCATATGCTTAAAATTTCTAAATAAGCCTCCAGACACAATGATTTTTTAATTTATTAATGCCTCAGATGAGTATTGATTCTTATAACACTTTGCACTTGTTTTTTCTTATGAACTAACCCTGTTAGACCAGTTGCTGCCGCCACAAATGATATTCTTGCTCTGTACCTTTGTTTTGATTCTTATTATTGTGTCGTCATGGGGTAATAAATTGCTTCTTGGAATAATCGTTGTCATAATGTTGGATGGGTTGGGTGATTGTACGTTTACATAGGTAACGCGCTACTGTTGTACAGACAGAACCACAGAGTAACCTCCCACTCTAGGTTAAAAGAAGCTGTCATTTTGTCATTTAGTTTGTCAGTAAAAATATGTCAATAACACGTAGGGGAGGAAGTCCATAACCCAGACAGTTTGGTCTAAAAACAGAAAATGAACTTTAAAAAGTCAAACATGATCAACCAACACAGCAGTATATTTATCATTTGCAGGCTGTTTTAGGATGCTAACACATGAATACTCTTGAGCTTACAAGCCCAATAGTCAGCACCATTTGCATCAAATCAGTACATAGAAAACAAACATAATTTAAATACACCCATAAATTGGCTTTCTTTTGAAGTAACTAACTTATGTGGAGTGTTTTCATCTCAAAAAGCAGCTTTCAGTTTGTTTGTTTTTTAAATAAAAAAATTCACAATTCTTAAAAGTCACAATTTGTATTTAAAGTTCCACCTTTGTTTTGTTTATACCTCCAGTTCAGTGAAAATTAATTTTATTGTAATTTCAAAAGAGATGGAATTGTGAATTTACATGTGAAAATGAAATTGATCAAGTGTTTTGGCATTGTAGCCTAGGTCCCTGGTACACAGGCCTAACCATGTTTTTTTTTAGAAGAAAAGACTAAAATAATTTTCTTTTTTTTTTTTTGGTTGTGTGTAACTACAGAGGGAATCCCTCAGGTGTACTACTTTGGTCCTTGTGGGAAATACAACGCCATGGTCCTGGAACTGCTTGGGCCAAGTCTAGAAGACCTGTTCGACCTTTGTGACCGCACCTTCTCCCTCAAGACCGTCCTCATGATAGCCATACAGCTGGTAAGAACTAGGTTTTGAAGAATTGTTTGAATTTCAAGTTTTAGAAAAGGTCCAGTACATAGGGTCCTAATACCTAATGAACACTGTTTGAAAAGGCTTGGTGCAAAGTGTTGAAGCAGTGCAAAATCTGGTGAATCTTGCTTCAGGATTTTTCTTTCACAGCTTTATTCTGAAATATGAAATACTCTGTCGTATAATTCTAGCCAGGCACAAACTGCTATTGATTTCTCCTCCATGATACATTTTCAAATGATTGGCACTTTCGTGAATAAAGGGGATGCCATCCCTTTGTCACTACCAAATCTGAGTCCTTGATTGGTCAAAGTTCGACCTGGTTTAACTTTCAACACGCTAGAGCTCGCAAATGATCGTAGATACTTGTGTAACGGCGCATTAGTTTTGATTGCGGAAGCCTGAAACGGGAATATATGTGCGTTTACAGACTTTTCATTGGAAGTGTCCAGTTGAACATGTGTTTACAGAGGGTACAGAGCAAAAAAAAAAAACTTGGGTGCTTTAATTTTATCTCTTTGTCTTTTGGAAGTTGCCTAAATAGTTCAGTTATTTTCTAAAAAAAATATCTTAACTCTTACCTCCTGTCTAGATTACGCGGATGGAGTACGTCCACACAAAGAGTTTGATCTACAGAGATGTGAAGCCAGAGAATTTTCTTGTGGGGCGGCCTGGCAGCAAGAGGCAGCACACCATCCACATCATTGACTTTGGTCTTGCCAAAGAATATATAGACCCTGAGACCAAAAAACACATCCCCTACCGGGAGCACAAGAGTCTGACTGGAACGGCACGTTATATGAGCATTAACACGCACCTGGGAAAGGGTAAGTCTGCTGTTTTATTGGCTCTGATTTGGAATTACCTTCACGTAATATGTCATTGCTTCTTGTTTGCAAATATTTTGCCATAAAGCTCACAGAATATTGAAGCCAAAATATCAATAATATGTCACAGAAGTACTTATCAATCAGCAGTGAGGCTTTAGACTGTTTTGTTACCAAAAATGAGTTTTCAGTTGTCTTCTTCCTTCTGAAGATTATTCATTCAAAACCAGAGTCAAGTATAAGATTTTTTTTTTTAACCTTACTTTATTTTCCTGTCACTGTCTTCTGCAGCTAACTTTAGACTTGCCCTTGTTTTCACTCCTGATTCTAGAGCAAAGCAGAAGGGACGATTTGGAGGCACTGGGTCACATGTTCATGTACTTCCTCCGAGGCAGCCTCCCATGGCAGGGTCTGAAGGTACTGTTGTGTGATGTTTACTGATTAGCATCTGTGTTCTGCAAATGTTTTAGTTGCAGCAGACTTTTTCCATACACACAAAAAATTTTCTTTCATTTCTGTTGTCACACTGTAAAAAATAGCTTTGTATTGACGACAGTTTATTACATTCTAATGTACTCTTAGTCAGACTCAGAGACTATAGATGACTATATTTTTTTATTTGTTTGTTTTCTTTCACTTATTTTGAAATAAACTTAGTTCTATGTCAGACTGTATCAGGTGTACTTTATATAAATAATTTTGAATATAAAGCAAGTGTTCTAATAACTGTTACAAGTCTGTAGCAGCAAGAGAGGAATTCTTTACATCATGTACACCACATGTAGGGGGCAGGTTCAAATCTGTTCACATCTGTTATGTAATATTTTATTTAGCTTTCTATTTTAAGAACATTTATACCTTTAAATGCATTCTAGAACAGCTTAAAGCCTCAATAAATGTGTTTCCCCAGTTATCCCAGTTAGTTAATTGTACACCGCAAACCGTTTAAAACTGTTTCAGATATATACAGGGAGGCGTCTGCTTGCTCTGACTGCCAAAGGAAGTCGCCTTTAGGTTTGCATTCCAACAGGTTTGAGTGTTGATCACCAAAAAAATAAAAGGTCCAATTACAGGTCATGATGAAAAATGTATGGGAATGTTCAGAGTTGCTATTATTTCTAAAGCCATCATTACCTAAGGTGTGCATGGACTAGCTGAGAGAAGAAGGCATTTGAACATTTGCTGTGTGGGCGGAAGCTCTTGGTAGACACGTGAGGGATGCAGTGTGGGGGATGTCTCCTGGCTCAGGCCAGAACAGGCCCTCTGCAGCACATAATGGTATAATAACGTCAAAGTCCAATGAAACATTAGAACAACAATAAGAGGAAATCAGAGCTGTACCTAATCTGGAGAACAATCATTTGGAATAGACTTTTTAACCTGTTCAAAGCATCTAATGAGTGGAAACTGTATCTCATTCTTCTCCGTAATACATCATAAATGACATAACACAGCAATCCACCTACAGCATCAGACTGACGGGACCTCATTCTGTCACGTTGATGTGAAGTTTAGATGCGGATGTAATGAAGAATCTTTAGTAAATTTCAAGTAAAATGTCAGCTTCAAGCACAAGGCTTCAGTGCTAACATGTTAGTGACCTGGGATTTCACACTGGCTTATTACTCCAAGTTTACACTGGTCCGTCTGTGGTGTGTCTGCGTTACGTTGCGTAGGGAGTCTGTCTCACGACTCAGTTGGTTTACATTGTCTTTGTTGCATCTCCAGTTCGTTTCCCATCCCCCCGTCTCCCTGGAGAAGTGGTGTGGAGTAGTTTGTCTTGGTCTAAAACTGAAGCAATCTGGCCCCATGCCCTCTCCTTCCTCAAAGAGACCCTGTAAAATGCATATTTTGTGTCTTAGATGATGGTTTATTTTTGTACTTTCAAAACTAAACTGTCGTCGTCCATGCCAAAAATTTATGCTGGTGTTACCCACAGTGTTAACGTACGCAATTGCGTGGGCACGGCACCATACACTTAAAGTTTTATTTTGGAAGTACAACAGAAGTTTTTATTTTGAAATCCACACCCGTTTCTTGTTTCTCTTTCTTTTTACCATGAAATGTACGCATTGACGGACTGAATATAGAACTCCTATGTAAAGCTTGCATTGCAGAGGATTGAACTTCAGACATAGACATAATGAAGACGATGTAAACATTCCAGTTGATTGATGAACGTTCTTTTTTCTGTCAACGCAAAGGAATGGAGACTCACCACAGTCTTATCAGTGTAAATCAGCCTTTAGAGGATTCAGATCTGCTACTGAAGTGCCTGACAGAAATTATGCGCCAGTGTGGCACTTCTTCTAAATGTTTCCGACTGATCAGAATACAACAAACAGATATTGTAATGTTTTGTTTTAGGCTGACACTTTGAAGGAGAGGTATCAGAAGATTGGAGACACCAAACGAGCAACACCAATTGAAGTTCTTTGTGAAAGCTTCCCTGGTCAGTAGAAGCGACTGGTCTCTTCTTCAGTTTGCTTCTTAGTTCCTTGTGAGTTTTTTTTTGTATTTGTTTTTCTTAGATCTGTTTGAAGTATGTTCTCTTTTGTTGCAGAAGAGATGGCCACCTATCTGCGCTATGTTAGGAGGCTTGACTTCTTTGAGAAGCCTGATTATGAGTATTTAAGAAAACTCTTCACGGATCTGTTTGACCGGAATGGATACGTGTTCGATTATGAGTACGACTGGGTTGGGAAATCTCTTGTAAGTGCACCATCCGGACACTGCTCATCCCCCCCTCTTACTCCCGTTTACTTTATAATTATTAAAGAAAATTAGAAGAGTGAAAATTGTTGTCAGACTAAGGTTGTTATTTTATTTATTTATTTATAGCCCACGCCAATAGGCCAAATCCCCAGTGACACACCCCAGCCTACCAAAACAACACATCCGACCAAAAAGCAGGTGAGTTCATCAAACAGGAACAGAAACCACACCCGGTTACACCAACTGACTGTGCGATCAGTCAGCCAATCACGTCACGCAACATTCTTGAGAAAATTGCAAGAAAATTGCTCCTTTACTTCCTGCTTATGCTGTAGCAGTCACATCGGCTTTCCTGGAAGACTCTGAAAGCCTAGAACACTTCTTAAAAACTAGAACCCAAATGGAAAAAATGCTACCCATGAATAGTGATGAATAAGATGACAAAAATGCAGGGAGAAAAATACCCAATTCTTCAAACTTTGCCACCCTTAAGTGCCAGTCATTGCATGCATGAGTTGAAAATGCAAATTGCATTTTTCATACCAGTAATGACAAGTGATGTGCTTATTATGTGACAAAGTATGAAGTGGTTTTTGTTGAGAGCATATTATCTATATTCTTTTTTTATTTTCAAAGGAAATTCAGTTTGTTTTTCCACAAAAATACTCATGAACTAAGTATAATAGACACCAATGATGGTGCAGATAGTTTTTTTTTTTATTGTGTTTGGCAACTCTCACGTGTTCCCATAAAGCTGTAGAGTGGCTTTCATTTTTATGGCTGACTTATTACAGCGGACTCTATCCTGTTTTTACTGCTCTCTATTTAATGCCATTGGCTCAGGAAAACCTTGCCATTATTATTTTTTTTTATGCTGGCAGAGCACATCCTTCTGTACCATGAACATTGCCCGTGATTGTGAAAACATTTGACATCACAATAAAACAGCCTGATCACACCAAAGGGGCCAGCCAAGTGTCAAAAATGGAAATCTTTAATCTGTAAACAACTGAAAAAAACCTATCAGTTCTGTAAGTTTTTACATAACAATGACGCAATTACTGTGGCTTTCGAAAAGAAAAATCCACATCAGTTGTTATTTGATTAGTCATTGCCAGCTGAAATGATCACGGCTGTTTTCTTTTTTCTTGCATGACTTTTAGTGTGTTGATCTGAGCTTCATATAAAATGATGCTTCCCACTACTCTCCCAATTAACATAGTTTGTCTTAACCAGCCTGCTTCTGCTTGGGAGATGTTTTCTATAATTTTTTTATTGTTTTTTTCCCCCTCTACCTCCTCCATCCCCATTAAATCACAACTCCTTCAACACTTCTTCCTGCACCTGCCTTCACCACAATGCCTCTCCCTACCTCACCCCTAAACTTGCCACATCCGCCACCCTCTGTCCTCCCCTCTTTTTCTCACCACTTCATGGCCATCGACCTCAACCCTTTTTGCTCTTTGCGTCAAGTCGCCTGAGCCCAAAGGAAGTGAGTCTCAGCCCACTCCAGTGACCAATAAGGAGACTCTGGGGTCGCACCTCACAGCTGAGCGGCTGGGGGGCTCTGTTCAGGTACAGCTGCTGCTACTGCTGCTGCTCTACGGGCTACCGCATGAATCTACATAATTTTGTCTGTTTTTTTTCCCCCCTCTTTTCACTGACTCTCTGCCTGTTTGTGTTCTTTCTTGACTCTTGACGTTCGACTTTTTGAACCCCTGAATTCTAGAGCCCTGTGTGTAGTTCTTGCTGCTGGATTTAGCTCACCTGCTTGTAGCACTTTAGACCAAACAAAGATGACATTCAGCAAAATGCAAACCATTTTAAATACAGACTACATTATTGTGTAAAAGCAAAGAAAATCCATAGAGAGCTCAGAAGACAAGTTTTATTTTGATTTCTTTACATAAAATACCTAATTAAATATGTTGTTTGTTTCTATGCACCCCTATTGTCTCATCATAAATGTGTCCCTAAGAATATTGTGGCACAAATGCCCCACCTGGTGTTCGCTACTAAAACTGCAGCTTTTAAGGCACAAATTCTCTTTTCTGCCAGTTTCTGTTTACCTGTGTGAAACAGGTTTTCCTTGTTGTTTCTTTCTAGCTTTTGTGAGCAAACAGTAAATTCACTTTTGGGTTTAGTTGACGTGACTGTGACAGAAGCTAAATTATCATGCGTCTTTAGCATTTGAGTCAAGTTGCAAACTTTTAAAGATTCTTGCTTTTTTGTGGTAGCTTTTTCAAAAGCAATTCTTTAAATGTTTTGCCAAGATGGCAAGACAACAGTATGGTACAAAATCATTAAAAAAGAGATAATTGAGAAAGTAATGCAGCAAGCAAAACCTCCTTTAAAGATCCTTTCTTAAGCAGAACATGAGAACATGTGAATCTTTTTCTTTGAACGTCTGTGGTGTTGCTTTAGTTTGGCTCATTGCAGGTTATCTGCTTAAATCTGAGACCATCTACTTGAACACAGTTAGGTTAGCTTTTTAAAGTTGTCTTTCTCACCACACAGGTGATGAGCTCAACAAATGGCGACTTAAACACAGATGATCCTACAGCTGGACACTCCAACGCTCCCATCACTCCTCCCACCGAGGTTGAAGTGGCCGAGGAAACAAAGTACGGAAGAAGCATCCTCAAAAAACATGCTTGCTTTTGTGCCATTGATGCAGCAAAAAACCTTTAAGTGGCTAATTAAGTAATCAAACTAGTTGTGTTCAGACTACATTACCCAGAATGCCTAAGGGGCCAAGAGGCAGGCAATTGGTCAGAGGGGTTGATTTCTTGAACAGTGTTGTCATTCATGTGTGCTTCTTTGATTTTCAATAACAAGTTTGAATAAATCAAACTTTATTCACAATGACTCTCAACATTGTTCAGCTGTAACACATAAAATACAAAACAATGCACTCGCTTTTACAGTTCCTTATGTTGAAGCAGAGTACATATCACTCTGCCAGGCTTTTGACTACAATACCCACAATGCTTCCACAATCATTCAAGCATCGCAACTTGATCATTGACAATATGAGAACTGGTTGTGTGACCTCTCTCCCCCAAGAAGTACTCTCTAGTTCCAAGAAGCCAAATCCCCATAGACTTCTATAAAGAAATAAATAGTTATTACTCAGTCATTATATTTGTCAGAGTAACCATTCTTAATCTAACTTTTTTTAACATGTTCTTGCTATTTCTTTTTAAAATTATATTTCTGCAAGTTATTCAACTCATAAACTGGCCTATCAATTGCCTCAATAAAAGTATGTGGTCTCACGTCGAGCATTCGGAACGTTTGATTGACAGATTCTCTTGAGCCCACTTTCAAGTGGTAGGGATGTGCACTTCCAGCACACTCACTCCCGACTGGCAAGAGTGGTTGCCATGAAGACGATGTCTCAGGTCGACACATGCCAACCGCTGCTTACTGATGATTTCTGGTTCCAACATGGTGGCGTCATGACCGTGAAAAAATGGCGACTAAATTGACGTAATTTTGTTGGAACCAGAAACAAGTAATTTTCAATGGTCAGTCGGTCCTATTCTCATATGCAGTCAATGAACTTCATAGATTACAAAAAATTTTGGAGCCTTTTCCCACAGAAAAATCAATTTGAGGTCAGTAAGTACAACTAGTATTTAGACACTGGATGCAAGATTTTAGAAAGGTAAATGATTTTAAGTGCACCTTGTTGTCCAAAACTGCACTAATTTCATTTTTACAGTTTAGCATTTAATGGACATTTTTTCCTGTTTGCTTTAAACAACACATTAAATAGATCAATTTAATGCCATTTAATTATTTAAATTTTTAAAACGTGTTCTTTGAATCAAAGTTAAAAACTCAATGAGCTTAAATGCACATCCGAGAAACACTAAATTACTGTTTGTGTTTCGCAGAGCTTTTAACATTTTCCTAAAGCAATTCTCGTCTTCCCACAGGTGCTGTTGTTTCTTCAAACGGAGAAAGAGGAAAGCTCTCCAGAGGCACAAGTAAAAGAAGAAGATTCGAGAGAACTTGAAACATTGTGGTCACTGTCAAGTTTTAAATGGAAGCAACTACACACACACGCGCACACACACACACACACACACACACGCAAAAGATTCCTTTTCCCGTTCCAGTTGTCCCCTCACTTTTCCTCCCCTCCCACCACCATCCCCACGTCACTTCTCCAGCTCTCTCATTTTCAGTGCTGTGGCCGAATTGAAGGAATGTTGCAGTCCTACTGACAACACAACAGACTCTTAATTCCTTTAGAATAAACCTATCTGCATTACAACACAGGGGCTTGAGGAAAAGTACAAAAGCTGTAACAATGAAACAGTGGAGTGAAGTGGTTGTATTACAGATGACATACGAACATGTATTCTTTGATCAGTCAGTTTATCAGGGGAAACCATTCAAGTGAAAGAAATCTGTTCAGTAGGAAATTATTTTCTTTTATTTTGTGTGTATTTTTTGAGGGGGGATCAAGGTGAAGAGGAAAAAGATGAAAATTGCTGATGTTTAACAAGAAAGACACAGGAAGCATTTCATCTGTAAAACAGAGTTCAGAAAGGTTTATGTTTCTTTCTTTTTCTCTTTTATAAGCAAAACCTTGGTTTTTTGACGTCAAATCCCTACATTGAAAGTTTATTTTTATGTTGTAGTGTTCTGGAGTTCAATTCTTTCCTCTTTTTTGACTTTCTTTTCATCTGTCGATGTGGTCTTTGTAGCACAGTCACTGGCCTCAGGTACTGTGGAAGAACGAAAAGCAGATGTTAGGCTCTTATTGCACTTTTGAAAGAAAACCAATTACAGTGGAGACCTTTGGGTTTGAATTTAACCATTAAGAAAGCAACTTAATAAAGACTGATCTAGGATGAGTCCTTCAGAACGCTTATAATTGAGTTATGGCTGAAATATCCTCATTTCAGTGGGGGGAAAAAAAAACAGAAAAAAAGTCTTCTGATTTTACATCTAACATCAAAACAATTTACCAGGAAATCATGGTTTGTGCCTTTTTTAAAGTAAAATGTTTAAAACACAAGCGAGTATTCCGCATTGACAATTTCTATAATCTGACAAATGCTTACTGGATTTAATTTGTGTGTCTGAGAGTGTGCATGTGGATGTTTGCTCATCTGAAAGTAAAGTGTGACCGTGCTGTTCGCACAACCTGCTTTGCCACTTATGCGTCTTCCTCTCTGGCCGCTTTCTTTTTGGTACTGGTGTGTGTGCGTCTGCCACCTCCAAAACTGCAATGGACAAAACTCAAATCACTGTAAACATGGATGAAAGGCGAGCAACTGTAGCTGGGATAATTGCTCTTCTGTTGCTTATTTGAGTCTTCAAGATCAGAAAAAAAGCCTTTTTTTTAAACATTTGTCCATCTGCAAACATACAAAGTTTTATATTTTTATTTTTTTAGATTTGTTTTTCTGTCAGAAAACCTGCTGCTCTTTATTCTCGATGCTTAAATTTCCCCAGAAACCATCATCCCTAAGCTTTAGAGTCAAAGTACTTTTATTTTTGATAGAGAAAATCTGATTTTCCCATCATGCAACAAGGTGGAATTGGGATATCTAAGTTCCTCTTTTCAACACCAATGCAAAAAAAGTTCTCAAAGGTATGGGTGGAGTTTTAAGAGAGGCGTCTGTTTGGAGACCCAGTCTTTGCAGTTATTAATTTAGGGAGTAAATGAGAAAAATTCTGATGGGACAGCTTAAAATGAACTCTGTCAAACAAAAGTCTCTCTTTATGTGAAATTCTGACTGCAAAATCTAAATACTTTAAGCAACAGTTTGTATTTTTAGGTTCTTTTTTTATTTTTTCGACTTGCCATTAAAAGTCATTATCGACACAAAAGTGAGAGCTGCCACCACCTGCTGCAGCTTTTTTCCATGTCTTGATATTAACAGAAATAATTCTTTTTTTTTGCTTGCTTCATTTGAAAGAGGGACACTGGTGAAGTCCGTCTTTAAAAGCCCATTGATTGATACCATAAAAGTCTTAAGTCTTGTCCAAAAAAGGAAAAAAAAATTATAATCACAAAAGATTTCCCACCAAAAGGAAGAAAAAAGGGAAATAAGCTGAATGACATGATTTATACAAATGCTTTGTTTAAAATGAAAGTTTTCTTATCCGAAGTATGACTGTAGAGTAAAAAAATTCAGAGGAAGTGAAGAGTCTCTGATAATGTCTTTAAATTTGATTTTTTTGTTGTTAAATAGGCCAATTGGATGTGTTTTTATTGTGTATCGGGGAGAATTTGTGATATTTTAGTTGATTTGTCATTAGAAGGTTCATTGATTTGTTCCATGAAAGCATTACAAGAATTGAAGGAACTAAAGAAAAGGTTTTTTTTTAACCAAGATATTTCCATGTTTCCTCATTTTGTTTTCTGCAGCGAACTTAGATCGGGAATTAAAGTGTGACTTTAGGAGGCAGTCAAAGCCTGAGTTTGTTGCTCGACTGCACTCGGTGTGTCATAGAATCTTGGCTTCTAAAGAGTCAGTTGTGACTCAACCTAAGTTTCACTCTTCTAATGAGTCTCTGATTTGAAATGGTAGCTGGTTGTAAATTTTGCGCTTATTTGTTCCTCCGAGCAGGTTTTGGAGGACTCAGTGTGAGGAACGGGGAGAGGAACCAGTCAAAGTGCTTTGTAAACTTGTGTTTTAAACAACAAACATAACCATCACTTAATTTACCCAACATAGAGTATGAGGCGTTAACGATGCAGTGGGGGGTTCAGTCATTCAAGCACATCTCCTTGTGATCCAGTACTCCACGTGCGTCTTTATGCACACCACCATCCACAGCAGGGAATACTTTTCTGGAACATCCAGTTATTCCAATTTAAAAAATAAAAAAAGAATTTTGTTTTGGTGAGGACCCAGCTTAGTTTAATCCACTGCACTGCGTTTTCTTATGTGATTTCTAATTGGAGACTTTCTTTCCAAGGATGTTCAGACCAGGGTTGAACTGTGCTTCTGCTCTACGTTTATTGGTGTAACTATTTGCAACATGTATTTGTAAATATGACGACGACAGATCTCTAATTGTGAATAAAGAAAATTTTATCACATCACCCTGTCATTGAGCTGTTTGTGTGTCCATGCTGAGCTTTCTGTACATTTCCCACTTGTTGCACGTCAAAGTTTTTTTTTAATGACTACAATCCCCGTTTGTGCATCCAAGTGTGGGAAGTTTGCTGTATTTCCCAGAAAGCGCCCCCTTCTGATGGAAGAATGCATCCTACTTACACCATGTACCTTTGAGAGGACTGACCACGCTCCCAAGGAAGGTAGGTTCCTCCAGGTTGTGTCCAGACTTGATCTCAAATATAGTTATTTTATTGATCCTAAAGGGAAATGTTACTCTGTTAAAGTAAATATTTGCAAATCATTGTTAAATCTAATTTACTTTAAAATTCAAAAACTGACTTTTATATAGTTTGCAGTTCAATTTTTAAACACTAAATTACTAAGACTTTCCCCTAAACAACACACGGTTATTTACTTAAGTTTTAACTTTTTTCAAATCTTTTTCATTTGGTTTTGAAGAATTCTACAAAAATGTTTTGCAACTTCAAATATTTTCTATATTCAGTGTGTTGTTTATGCAAATCTCTTAACCTTTTTTAAATAAAAACATTGTTTTAATATCAAGCTGTTTAATTTTTAAAGCCCTTTAAAAATGTGCAGTAGAATAAAAACATCCCTTTGCTGATTACTAAATAAAGATTGCACAATACTGGACAAGTTAACCCTTTTTAACTATTAAGGCTACATTGCATAAATGCAAACTTTAAGACTACCAGGAAAATGTACTATCAGTTAATTTTATTTGTGACAAAGAGCAAAAAAAAAATTTTTTTTTTACATCCAGTTGGAACTGTTTTATTGAAATTGACTGAAGAATTTAACTTTTTAAATCAAACAAATACTTAGGTTTTCTTTTCATTGAAATGTTTCCCTCTTGACAGGAACCACTCTGGCTCAAAGCCTCACGGCCTGTGATTTCTTTAAACAAAATGATATGTTTACCATCAAACTTATTCAACATACATTTCTTTTCTTTTCTAATTCCACATTTAAGATGTGACACATCAAAAGTCTCCCTGGTTTAATATGAGTCAAAGTATGTGGAAAGCTAGTTGAAGTAGGACAAGAAATCATCTTATAAACTAGATTCTTGAGATCTACCCCCTCGTTCTTTCTAGCTAACCCCACTTTCACTGTTGATCAACTGATTCAATGTTTTGATCGACTTTGCACACCTGATCCAGGTAAGTAATTCCAGGTAGAATATGAATGTTTGTAGAGAAATTAGAAAGGATGATCTTGACTATGAGGGTTCACGTTACTATGACAGTTATCAAACTTCTGCATTTTAGATTTATTTCTTTTTGTTTAAGTTTTCCCACCACACAGTTTTGCATCTTCTCCTTTGACGATTTAACCTTTTTTTTTTTTTTTCTAAAGACAGATTGCAGACTTCCTTACTGATTTGAAACACCAAGTTGATGCACAAGACCACTCCTATTTTTCCTCATTCCGTCAGGTGGTGGTGTCTGAGGCAAATTATAGCTGCAAAACAATTATTGTCAATTTTGTGCAACCTGCAATTAAGCGGTCTCCATCACATCATTGGGCTGTTTTCAGTTGAGGAAATCCCACTCTGTTGTGACAAGAATATTGCTTAAAAATGTAAAGTTACATGAACTTTGTAGTCATTCAGGATTGATTTAGTCACGTAAGGCCTTACTGGTTTACAAGTTAATGTAAAAACCAAAAGATTTTACTTTACTTTTTTGGTTGGGATGAAACCAAATTCTTTAGTTGCCCTGTCAATGACAGGTCATTTATATGCATTTATATTATTATAAATATTTTATTATACTATTATGATACCTTCTTTGTTGTCGATTACTAGTAATGTGAATATTTTGGCCATGAAAAAATGAAGTCAAATCAGTAATTTAGTCATGCTAAAGGGAACTACTACATTTAATGTTTCATTTAATTTAATATTTAATAATACATTTAATTTTGAATTGATTGTACACAAAATGTGCTTTACAAATAAACTTACTTTGTCTTATTACCAGCATCACTTTAAAATGAAAGAGGAAGATTGGATTTGTCTGAACTGTTTTAGCCCAAATAATTGCTATACATTCTTGGTTTATGAGAGAAAAATGTCAATGAATTTAAAATAACCCGCTGTAAATTAAGGAACAGCGAAAGATATTTCATGGGTTGTAATCCAGGAGCGCTAAAGAAATTCCTACATCCTCCAGTCGTTTTTTAAAAAGCCTTTTGAGACTGCAGACACTATTTCATTAGTTATTTGTTCAGGTTTTTCTCCTTTTTCCCCCAACCATATTCAAATTAAATGAGAGGTTGTTCACCTTTCTGCATATCTGACCACAGCGAAGCAGCTTTCACCGATCCGCACACTTATTTTGGCAGGGAGTTTTACTCCAGATGCCCTTCCTGATGAAACCCTGTATTTTATCTGGGATGGGGACCTGCAGAAACCAAGACTTACCCCCCTGGGGCCACATAGTTAGGAAGTATTGTGTGAGGTAATCTTGCCTAGGGGCCAATACAGGGTTAAGCTCATCACGCCCCCCGAGAAGCAAACCCTGGATTCCCTTGTGCCAGTCCTGCATGCAGCCAACTGAGCCATCCAGATGTTTTAAACGAGAGCATAACAACAACAACAAGAAAAACTAAAAACAATTATAGCCAATTAGATATCTATTAGACTTTAAAGGAGGAGTAATAGCATTTATCTCAGGTCACAAGTCCTAAAAGACTTAAATGCAAGTTGCCATGGCAACAGTGCTGCATCTTCATGTGAGGGTTTGATCATTGCTGGATGGGAGTACTAACAACGACTAGGGCCGGAGCTACGGGAAGGCAAGAGGGGGCAGCTGCCCCTCAGGCAAAAAGCTTTGCCCCCCACTTAACCCCTTTAGTATTGTTATTGACAAAGATTGGGAAATTATCAATAAAACTTCTTTTAGCATTGCAAAAATAACAAAAGCAATATTTTTAAATGAAATAAAACAATAATAGTGAAAGCTGTTAAAAATAGGTATTTTTGATCCTTTCATTCGTAATGGCGTTCCACTCTGCTTTGCTCATTTGCCACCCTACCAAAGTCTCCTGGCCCCCCTCCTCCCATATAAAATGTGTAGCACCGCCCTTGCCTCTGACCCACAAATTTAGAATAGGGTAAAAACAAATTCATAAGTCAAAAATATTTTTATAATTACATTTTTTTTTTCATTTACATTAAATCCCCCTCCTTTTAATTGATTCTAAGTCACATTTTTGCGAACTATGTTATCTGGCGGAAAGATTGCTAATAATCTATTTTTAGGATAAATATTAATATACGTTTGCCAAATTGTTATTATGTATTGATTGCATCTGAAGAAGGTATTTTGAGTAGTTCTGCCCAGAGAGGTTATTAGTTATATTTAAGGTAGAAAGTCCGACCTCCAGCGGTTCAGAGGCGTCGGTGCTGCGGTCCTGTGCGGTCGGGCTCATCACCGCGGACTAACAAAGCACTTGTTCAGAGGCTGTGAGGGACCGTTGAATCGGGCACGAGCGGGATTTAAAAGGGCTAAAAACGGAAACAAAATCCAAAAAATATCGCTTTATTATAGCATAAATTGACATTAAAGTCGCGAAAGTTACCAGACTCACTGTAACTTTGGCTGGAATAACATGTTTTAATCAGGAATTACAAACGGACGTTGTTCAAGTGTTGCTTCTCGGTGTTCAGGTAAGAAAACTCTAAAGGTGGGCTGAGTTTTCAAACCAGACTCCATTTTTTTTCTCTTTCTTTACGACTTTTAACTTAAGCCTTTTTGCACATTTTTAGTCCTTTGGAGTTCTAGAAGAAGTTTGGATGAAATATAACGGATTTGTAACTTGAACAGGTTGGTCTCCATTGACAGCGATAGATATAAAAAACAACACATCAGCTAGAAAACCTTAGAACCTGGGTTTAAACCACCTACAATAACTGGGTAAATGCAGGATTCCTTAAGCGTACACAACGAGCATTTATATGTTAAACTTTTTAGTTTTAAAGATTCGCCATGTTTTTATTGCGGTTCTTCATTTTATATATGGGACTTAAAGAGTTTACTGGGGGAAAAATCACGTCATACAGTCTGAAAAGGCTCTATAGTGACTGATTTATCACTCATTTGTAACACTAATAAAGTTTGTTCTTATCTTTCAAAAATATTTTTTATCGTTTTTTTCTTTATTAGTATCATGGTTTCAGCTCAATTCTGTTGTTTTTTTTTCTTGTATCATTGATGCTTTAAAAATAAATCAGCAAGCTAGTAAATGTAAATACATATTTGATGTTGATGATTTTGTTTCATCTTATTTTTTTTAAACTTTATTTCATAATCAGGACAGTTATTGTATGATTCCCCCCCCCTCTAATCTTAAGAGCGTTACACTGGTCTCAAATTTGAGCAGAATAAAAGGTGTGAGCAAACCAACCCAAAATGCTGCTTTCAGGCTCCAGAGGGTTTTCCAGTGTTGTGTTTTTTTGGAGGAGGAAGTCTGCTGACTCCTGGGTGTTTGTCAGTGGGCTGCAAGGCAGCAGTGGTTTCCACCCTAATAGTTTTTGATAGATGTAAGACATGTGACTGTATAACTGAAATTCCATTATCAGCAGTGGATGATAGAGTCTCTGTGTTGAAGTGGAGCTCAGGCTGTGTGGGCTGTGGGTGTCTGACCTGACCCGAGACCCTGGACCAGTCTCTGTGGTTGTTGCTTAGTTTGAGAATGGGACAAGTAAGCCAGCTTTAGACAAACACAACTGTTTCACCACCACAACTAGAACTAGAGCTACGACTACTACTGTTGATATGGCCCCTCCCATTGCTACTTTGGTAGAAAGAAGGATTTCAGTAAAAATTCTCTTTAGGCTGCATCTGGTATTGTTGTATATTGTTCTGAAGTTGATGTCAAGAGTCAAACATGTTCTGAAGGGTGTGTTTTAGTTGAAAATGCACATATTTTAATTTAAAACTTGAATGGGCCTCACATAATTCAATTAAAGTCCCACTCAAGTCATCTTTGATTCATTGTAAAAGCGTTCCCAGTGGTCTTTTAATTTTGAACATGCTGTTTTTAGACAAAATTTTAAAAAGCCTGTGTCGTTTTCTAGGTCATAGTTTCTGCAGAGTAACAATAGTTCATCAGAAATTCTTCGAGAGTTGTGGGCGGAACTGTTGGCGTGGAAGTAAGACTTCACTCATTTCTCACGATCCCTTTGTTTACACGTCTCTCGCACCAGCTTACATCCACTCACAACACCAAGCTAACACTAGTGGTGCAGCAGCAGCTTAATTTTCTTTATAAATGCCCTCCATCATGGCAAACATGCTACAAGAACATGTTTAAAACACCCAAAATGACATTTTCATTGGAGTGGCTCTTTAAATAAACAACCAAAAACAACAGGCTGTAATTATACTGTTGTCCATGACATTACATACACCTGTGTTCTCCCCTCAATAGTTGCACTGAGGGGGCCTTGTCCAGTCCTCCCTGGACAGTGCTTCAATTTTCGTACTTTGTTTTTTTTCTTCTTCTCCCTTTTCTTTTCTTTTAAATCCTGGCTCCATGGCAACACTGTTCCTGTGACAAGCCGCTGTGACTTTTGCCCCTTCAGCTCAGATAACAAAGGCATGAAACTTGTGGAAGGGGGGTTAGGGAACAGGGGAGGAGGGTTGAAAGACGGAGCACTTGTGTGCGCGAGGGGAACTGAGGGTAGAATAGGAAGGTGTCTGACACGGAGGCTCCAGGGTAAGACTTTATTTCTGCTCCCTGCAGTCCAGCTCCACACAGAGAGAAGAGTTATGAACCTGAGGGCTGGGCCATCAGCTGTATCTCTTTCTGCATGTCTGAACTTCTGAATGGAGGCCTGTTTCTGCAGTCACTGTCTGTACCACAGTGCAGTGCACGAGCAGGAATTAGACATTTGTGTAGCTTTAAATCAAATGTAAAGGAAACTTTTTTTTTTGTTTTTTACTCTAAATTTGTCCTATTACTTGATTTGTCAGTCAAACAAAAGAAGGCCGCCAACTCTCTGCTTGGGGTTGTGTAGAAGAATGGGCATTGTGAAGTTGTGTACACAGTAGCCATGCATATCTCTGAGATTTGTTGCACAACATGAAAAGTTGAACTAAATTATGTTTAAATTCGTTTACTGGTGTGGATCAGAGAGAGACTCCCACAGACGATGAAGAGACAAAAAGGACAGTGTTGTTAGGCTGGTCTCCCTCTCCTGGTACCAACATCCCCACACTGGCTCTGCCTTAGCTGGTTCAAAAAGTCATCCCATTCAAATTTCTCAATTTTCTCGACATTATTAAGCCACTACGTGGTGCATTTATGTACTTTTAAAGTTATTGTTTTAATACACAAAATTACTGGCAATAAACAAAGTGGTAACAACCAGTAAAATGTGTTGAAATTAGTCTCATTCTAGCAAGTACAGAAATGAGACTGGACATAGATGCAGAATGGGGGCAATAGA
Organism: Adrianichthys oophorus; assembly: GCA_036245035.1. NCBI lineage: Eukaryota > Metazoa > Chordata > Actinopteri > Beloniformes > Adrianichthyidae > Adrianichthys > Adrianichthys oophorus. Next base: position 13,597,813 of record BSAI01000138.1, read on the forward strand.
ACATCACATTCAGAGAGCAAACAAAAATAATTTGAAAACAGCACAGAGCCTTGACCGTATTCTTAAAAAAAATGCTTTTTTCAGCTGTAGTTGGGGAGGCGGACACTACATTGAATGACCCTGTCTTCATTTTTCTATCCACTGAGCTATAGTTGGTTGGCAATAGCTCTTATTAAAAACCGCAGATATATAATAAATAATACCATTGAGATACACTTAAAAAAATTGTTACATAATTTTTGTCCTGTGTATAAGTGTTTGTAGAGTGTTTATAGCTGAAAGGAAGAAAGATCTGCAAAAGCATTCTTTCCTCCTGTGAGTTGTTAAAGTCTCTGTCTAAAGGAGCTCCTTAGTGCACCCATGGCCTCATGCAGAGGATGGTGATGAAAAGGACTGTCCTATATGGATTTCAGTTTCCATAAAATCCTCCTCTCACCCACGACAGTCCCAGACTCTAGGGGAGAATGGAGCCGGATCTCCGCACATTTGTTGATCCTCTTTCTGTTTGTGTCAGTGCATCAACCCCCCAGCAGCTCACTTAGAAGAGGCAGATCCAACAATGCCATCATAGAAAACGCTTAAGAGTCCAACAAACTAGGAAGTACCCCAGTCTGCTTAGCCTCTCTTGCGATCTGTGGTTGCTTCTCCGGCGGCATTTTGTTGTTTCCAAGCGACGACAGATAATTGTGTAAACAATAGCACCCATAGACTGCTTCAGAGCCAGAAGTGGTGGAAAACGATTCCAAAATGAACTGTTGGCATGTCAGTGAACTCACTATGTGTAAAAAAAAAAAGTCAAAGCATGTCGAAAACAGGTTAATAATAAGAGAATAGCAAAGCAAAAACAGAAAAACAAGTAGGCTAACACAGACCTATGATAACTGTCAGCTTACCGTGGTGCCGATTGACAAATAAAACCAACAAAACTTGTAGCTGTGAGAATGGTTTAGTATGTGGTATATTTAGCTGCACATTATTTACTTATTAGAAAATATGGAAGTCTCACAAATAGATCTGAGTTAGAAATCACATATTTTGAAAAAGGCATCCTCATCCATGTGTCCCATGACTCCTATGTGAAGTTAGTTAAATCAGGTGTTGCATCACTGACCTTTATTGATATATACAATATAAACTGTTTTTTTTTTTTTTTTGCTCTTGTTAACAGAGTTGGACATCTTTAAGCCATGTTTGACAAGCAACATTACGACAGCCCACCAGTCTACAGTCCTCCTTTCACACCTCCTTCCAACAACGGTTTCGGTCCTCCGGGCAGCTTTCATGGCAATCAGAGTGATTTTAATGCCTACCCTCCTCCACCAGGATCCTACTACATCGAGGACAGACCACAGCACTTCTACAAATGGCAGTCACCTCCGGGGATTGTCAAAGCTATGATGGCTACAGTGATAATAATGTGTGTGGCCATATTTGCCTGCGTGGCTTCAACCCTCATGTGGGACTACCAATATGGATATGGCGCTGGAGTGGGTTATGGTTCTGGCATGGGCTACGGCAGTGGATACGTGGGAGGCAGTTATGGATCAGGATACGGGGGTTACGGGGGCTACGGGGGCGGCTATGGAAACTACTACGGTTCTTACATTTCCCCTTACTCTGCTAAAACGGCCATGATTGCCATGGCAGCCATCAACTTCGTCGGGGCAATGGGGTTCTTCATTGCCAGCTTCTCTAAATCCAACATAGTTCGCACCAGGAAGTTCTTTCTGGCAGTCCTGATAAGCTGTATCATCATGTCAATCCTGCAGGTAACACCCATTTAGTTTTTTTCATTTCTTTATTTGTATAGGAATGAGTTTAAAAACACATTATTACAATGAAACTTCACAAAACATGCTAAATAGATTCATCAAATCCATCAATTGATTTAATTTAAAGCAATTCCCTGTTTATTTTGAGCATAAAACAGTTTTTAATGGAGGAATTTATCAATGTTTTAATAATAGTTTAACCATCACTTATGTTAAGTCACTAGTTATGTAATAACTTATTAAATTTAGTTTTGGAATTAAGAATTTAAGCATAAATTCATATTTTATTCAATTAAGTTAAATCATAAATCAAATTGATTTGTAAACGATTGAATCTATAAGAAATCAGTATTTTCATCAAGGTCTCTGGAGTTTTTTGTTTTTTTTCTGTGCACGGTGTATAGCATGCATAGCCATGAAAAGCATTTTGGGTTTAATTTACCAGAATGTCAACAGAATGCTGTGGTCTATAGGTTGCTGCTGTATTTCCACTACTCTTCAAAAGGGGAGCTGCCCCAGTGAGGACATTTGCAGGGATAAGGTTTTCCAACTAATGTCTCTCCTGAAGCAACCTTATTGTTAATGAATCTGGCCTTCAATTGGAAACTTGCTAACTTTTTGGACCCCCATCCATCTTAGTTTTTCCAGAAACTTCCAATTCCTCCAATTTTACCAGCAGTGTTCAGACTGCAAATAATTATAATTTGGCAGCCTTGGTGCAGAGTGGAAGTGTCCTTGGGCAGGACCCTTAACCTCACATTGCTCCTGATGGTTATAGCTTGGCACCAGTGTTAGTCAGTGGAGCCACCATCAGTGTGCGAATGTTTGTGTGCATGGGTAAACGGGACTATGACAAAAAGGCAGTCAACCTAAAACAGTCATTGTTAGTTCCACACAAATGTACCACTTTTCTTCTCTCCCACATGGACATTGTTCTTCTTTCTTGCAGCCTTTGCAATTACATACATGTGACTCACCTATGACAGTCATCTGATGACCTCATCTAGTAAATTTTAGCCACTTTAGGACTGCCTAAAACCATTTTCTAAACTGAGGTGAGGGCAGAAGTGGATTTTACATCTGGTTCAATTCTCTCAGAGCCACATGCACAACTGTGGCATGTTTGCTCCTTAATAGATAGATAAATAAAACCAGCTAAACAACAAAACATTCCAAATTAAATCTTATCACTTACTAAATTAAAGGAAACATACACAAGCTGTGTGGAAGAGAAATTAGCAATAAATTGAATTAAATGTATTCTACTGAATTTATTAGCTTTTTACTTATTTGTAAATTATTTTTTGCAGCAATGCTTCTGTTTTTTAAGATTTTCCAAGAATTTTCTGTTTTATTATGTTAGAATATGAGCTTTTCCATAATTTTACAGCTGCAAAAGGATGTCCTTTCGTTATTTAGGAACATTTTCTTTTCTAAGAAATGTGAGCCATAACAGTTATATAAATGTAGGCATTTTTGCCAGCATCACATCTTTAGATCTCTGTATCATCACTGATCTACATTTAAATTTTTTTAAATTACGGGACATTTTGTACATATTAACATGTATTACATAATCAAAGCTTTTCTCTCCTAATCTCCACTAACTTGATAACACAGCCTCAGATCAGAGTTACAGTTATCTTAAGCTTTGTGTTCTATGTTGATTAACAATTCAGAAAATGCATGCATTTATTTTAAAGAAAAGGAGAAAGCATTTTCAAACTTTTGCACATAATTTATCTTCACAGACTTGTGTACATTTATCTCTGATTTCAGTTTTTAGTAAAATCTTTAAAACCTTTTCAGGATTAAAAAACAAACAAGTATGCGAGCCTCATCTTTTTGTTCATCCTGATAGTTCAGTCTACATTTCAACGTTCCCTTGGCACTAATAGTATGTTCAGTACAAGATGTTAGATAAAAGGTTTCCATGTCGTCAGCCTTTGCCTAGTCAGCAGCATTGTTGCAACATTTCTCCAGATAGAGACATCAGGTGTTGCATCGGCTGATATTATATCAGAAGGATTGAAAATGTCTGTGTACTTCTTATCCTTTGTCTCTCACAGGTCATCATAAACGTTGTCTACATTGTTGGTGTAAATCCAATGGCCCAGAGTTCCTCCAGCATCATGTACAATCCAATGCTCATGATGTGTCAGAGCCTCTACCAGACCAGCTACTCCCAGATGGGAGGAGTGGGAGGCTTCCCCATATACAACCAGTACCTGTATCATTACTGTTTCGTAGATCCACAGGAGGTTAGAAAAATGTTCTATTGACATCAGCTTTTCTATTTTAATTTAACGCAACCTAGTTCAATGAATGGAAAATCCCTCAAATATTTTTTCATTTTATGCTGATTATAATCCATTAGGAGTACACTCTAAATTTGAATAAAGCAGTGTAAAATCCCTTTTAGAATTACCTTTGACGTAAGCTTGTCATGTCCTTTTAAATTGCTTCTTTTTTGTTTGATCAGCAGTACAAAAGATGCATTTATTTCATATATATTCTAAAGCAAGTTCAAATGTGAAGTAACCCCTGTGCTTTCTGTTATGACATATTTTGCTAATATTTTTTTTGCATCTGTGTTGCAAAAGCATAATTGGCTTTTTTTGTTGCAAATTGTAGCATCAGTTTGTGCCTGTACTATTTGTAACTTGATAAGACAACGTTATCACAGGGCCCTTTTAATGTCATTCCCTTGCTCTTGGTTTTGTAGGGAGTTGCTATGGTGTGTGGGTTCCTGGTCGTACTTGCTTTGGGTGTCGCTGCTTTCTTTGCATACAAAACCAGGGGAAAGATCTGGCGCTACGGCAAGCCAAATATCTACTGGGACGAACCTCTCGTTGGGGGGAAGGCCTCAGAGGGGAGAGATGTAGAGGAATGGGTAAGACTAAAACAATGTACACAATTTTACTGAATTCCTCAAGCTTTAAAATTTCTCTTTTTTTTTTTCCCCCTAAACTGACCTTTAACTGAGCATCCAAACAAAGCTTGGAGTCAGAAATATCAGGGTCACACAATGTATTAATCCGGACCAAAAATGGAATACAGAATGCACCGGCAGACTTGATTAGATTATGAAATGATCAACAACAATGCATTGTGGTAAAAAATATTCTGCCGACAAAGTGACCTATATTATTTCCAATCTGCCTCAGATTGCTCTCCTGTTTTGCCAACTGGTACACTACTTTTCAGTCTTTTTTTTTTTTTTAAAGCAGGCAACTATGTAGGTCATTGTGTTTCTTCTGCTTAGGTTGTCATCAGGTATAAATATAGGTGTGTGATTGTGGTGGCTCAGATGCAGTAAATATCCACCCTGATCCATTTATGAGGTGTATCAGTCAGTATGTTTGTTTTTAGCAAATTACTTTATCACATGGCCCAAAAGGTCGTGACTTGTGTTTTACTAGCTAAATCTCATTTGCTTTTACTGATTTTTGTTGGTTTAAAGTGCAAGAGGAGATCCTTATCCAACTTTCATTCAGTTTAGAGAATCCAGGAGAAAAATTGTTTCACTGTAGTGGCTGTTTCCTCTGAATGAGTCACTTTGTTCAGGGTCACGGCTGATTGCAGCCTGTGATTATGGGCTATGGGTCTACGACCTGGTTTCACTCTAAGGAATCATTAACCTCCTGCAGAGATGGTAAGCAGGCAGGTAAGCAGGTAGGTGATTTCTGGAGAGCTTACTTTGTGTTTTCAAATGTCAACAACGTGCTAGTCATGTACGGCTGATACCGGAGGGATAAGTTAATCATTTCCTTCACCTTCCGTGTTTCAAAAACATGTCTTTGTACTGAATGAAAAGCACAAATAGCACTTAGTGTTTAAAAGTTCTGTTTCCCTAAACCAAATGCAAAGATTTTGAAAGTGTATTTTTGTTGCCTACAGGAGCAAATACAGTTTGTTTTTGTGTATGAAATCCCAAGTGCTCCTCACTGCTTGCAGACTGTAGCTATCACTAATTAGATTAAGTTAATTTAGAAAATCAAAACAAAGTTTTGAACATTCTGTAAGGTTGTTTTTAAACACTAATTGCTACCACTGTCCAGTTTTCTGTCGTGTTTCCTGCTGTTGGTTTTTGTGAAGTTATTTTTTGTGGTTCAAGTTTCAAACATACATTAAGTGAAAAAAGGAACACGTTTAAACTGTGTCGCCCAATCAACCTTAACGTTGTGTTTGTTACGCAGAAAACCAAGCAGGAATCTGTAATACAACCAAAGAAAAAAAAATTATTATATCACTAAAGAACCTCCCTGACTAAGCTAAAAGTCTGACAACAAGGGAAAAGAACAGACAATGCCTTTGCCTGAATTCACTCACATCTCACTACTTAGTGCAGTATAGGTTGTACAACCGTTTTGTAGGGGTGTCCGAATCTACAATTCCAAAATCCAGGGCCCTGAAAATTTCCCAGAAGTCCTTGTAAAAAGCCAGTGTGCATCGATGCTCACTAAATTAGCAAATACAGACTACAATACGTTATGTTTTAATGATTTGTCATTTAAAATAAATGTATGTCAATGTATTATTTATAAATAATCAATGTTCTCTTCAGAACAGTTCATTAATGGTCTTTGTAAAATGTTCATATTTTTTAGCTTTTTTATCCAGTAAATGGGTGAGGTCATACTTGCCGTTAAAAAAAAATGTACTGGGCATGTGTCTAAATTGCAATGAAATGCAGGGCACTCGAAAGTGCCGTACTGTATAGTCTTTTAGGTGTTAGAAAGTGAATTCAGATGTAGCCAATGTATTAATGACAAGCATATGAACCAAAGAAACTAATGAGAAGCAGCTTTGCTAATTGAAAAGCCAGGTGTGTCACACTGAGGGGAAGTAAACGAGAAAAACAAAATAATAGATATACAACATTAAAAAAGCATATCCAGAAACAGCAGAAAAAAACCCAAACCAGCCTAGATGCCAGATCAATCCAGGCTTTTACAAATCAAGGAAATTAATTTAGAAAAACAACACAAGAATGACACAATGTAACTAACCATCTCAATGTTTAATTAACTTTACCAAGAAAAGATTCAGAAAATGCTGTGAGTTGGTGTGCCTGTGGGAGAGTAGAGGCACCAGAGGCAGCTTTAAACAGACATATGGTTATATTGGATTATACAGAGCTTTTTGTTTTGAAGAGATTATGTTATTGCCTAGAGTACAGCTTCATATTCTCAGAGGTGATTCCTATGGCTGAAAAACAAAATCCTCTGACCGGCACTAGCGTCTAACAGTGAAGTTATGATCACAGATGTCATTGGAATTCCTGCCGGCATAGTAATGTAGGACTGATTATCACTTACATACATTAGAAACTTAAATTTCTATTGTTAAACATTTTACTACAAAGGGTGTTTCGTGGAAGTTTACTTCACTTTGACACAACCCAAGCTTTCCAGTAACTTTCTTTGTATTTGCTTCACACTGTAAACACTGCTGACTTTAAACAAAATGATTCACCAATGTCTGAGCTGGGCTGCCGTTTTGTAGCACTTTTATTGTTCTTGCAGATGGGACTGTCAACTCTTGTTTGGCCAAACAATCAGGAAAAAATAGAAGCTCCTGAAAATTCCTTTATTCTCCCTATTGAAACCAAACGTTTTGAGTTAAGAATTTTGGTTGATATTAGAAGCAATTGCTGAGCAAAAGAAGTGACCATAGGACATGTTCAGTGTGCAGCCCTACAATTTGCCTACTTCTCAGTTGTGTTTGAGCAAAGGTTGTTGCACAACACATGACACCAATATATTGGACTATTGTGAAGTTTTTTTCCTGTCCAGTACCTGAGCAGACATCCAGAAGCTGAGAGCCTCTGATGCTGGATAGATTTTTGCTAAACGATGCTTGTGTTATCTAATGTAGCCACGAGGGGACCCAAGCAAGGGTCTCATTGTGCCGATCGCAAGCCTGAAAAAATACAGAGGGTTGTGTCAGGAAGGGCATTCGACGTAAAATCTTCACCAAATAAAATTTGGGATTTAGACCTATTAAGAAGCTGATTTGCTGTGGCGACCCCATGAAGGGAAAAGCCGAAAGGTAATAAAGAAGTTTTTTTGTTATTTACTCTTTAGATAAACAAATTGTAAATTTGGATACACTCCTTTTAAAATCTGGCAAAGCGAGCACGCAAGCTCCACTGCCCTGGGTAGCGAGCTCTGCTGCAGGGATCCAGCAAAGAGAGCAAGCTAGCTCTGCTGCCGCGACTCCCTGATTAGTTGATGCAACATATCAACCTCGCCAAAGTAAACATTTTTAAACACTTAATGCTCAGTGTCTGATGCCCAAATTGTGCCACGCCACTCAAATCGCTGACTCACTGTGCCACGCCCGACGCTCGAATTGTGCTGCAGGACCCCATATTGCATCTGTACATTGACATAGCATTAAAACTCGGCAACCGTGACGCGCAAATCACGTTCGATGTTAATGCAGCATTACTTTAGTGGGATTATCCTCTCTGTGGAATTAAAGTCCCACTTTGACCATCTTTTGATCTATTTTCAAAGTGTTCTCGGTGGTCTTTAATTATGATTATGCAGTTCTTTGCCAAATTAAAAAAAAACCTGCATCTGTAGAGGGGCAGTAATTCATTAGAAATTTGGTGGGACTGTTGGTGTGGTGTAAGCCTAATTTTTCTTTTGTTTACGTGCTCTTCTGCTAGCTTACACCCCGTCACTGCACCAAGCTAACATTAGCAGTGCAACAAAAGTGGCAAGCAATATTGTAGCTCTCTGTTTTGAGCCAGATGCCAGCTCAGACAAGGAAAATTGAGACGTACACGGATCTATTTGTCCAGAGGAGGATTGTGGCCTGCTAATTCTAATTTGTATGTCACAGCCACAAACTTATTTTTCCAAATGTATTTTTTGTTAATGATTCACAAGAATATGAATAAAGACATACTCGAAAATGCCATTTTAAGCTTACATTTCTTCATATATATATCCTTCATCATGAGAAAAATGCCCCAAGAATATGTTCAAAACACTAAAACACCATTTTTGTTGGAGTGAGTCTTTAAGAATATGAGTAGCAGTGCTAGCTTTTCATTGTGTTGCACTCCTACAAATGTAAAGACTTGGGGTTTGGCTGGTTGCTTGTTCCTGGGGAACATACAAGTTTGTAATACAGTAACAATACAGTTAGCATCTGCAGTGATCCTGCTCAAGCTATTGACGTTTGATACCATAATTTAGAAGCCTATGTTAAATTGTCAAGTTTTGGCCTACAGTAATGTACCTGTCAGCACAGTTTAACTTTGCAAACTTGAATTTGTTAAGACTTCCAGAATATTGCCCTCTAAAGAGCAGTAAGGAAACTTGTTTGGAGGTAATCCATGTCACTCTCTGGTGAAATCCTGAAGGATTGACATGGGATTCCTCTTCAGTGGGCCCACCACCTTCAGGAGAGCTCGGAAGGGGCTGGTGCAATGTGGTTTGGGTTGCAGTCGAAGGCAAGAGCCTCGGCGGCCCAAACCCCGGTCATGAAACGTAGCTTTTGGGACATGGAACGTAACCTCTCTGGGAGGGAAGGAGCCTAAGCTTTTGGAAGACGTCGAGATATCAGCTAGATATAGTTGGGCTCACTTCTCTGGATGCCTCCTGGACGCCTCCCTGGAGAGGTGTTCCAGGCATGTCCCCCTGGGTGGAGGCCCCGGGGAAGACCCAGGACACGCTGGAGAGACTATGTCTCTCGCCTTGCCTGGGAACGCCTAGGGGTGCCCCCAGAGGAGCTGGAGGAAGTGGCCGGGGAGAGGGAAGTCTGGGCATCTTTGCTTAGACTGCTGCCCCTGTGACCCGGTCCCAGATGAGTGGAAGAAAATGGAAGGATGAATGGATTCTTTACAAACACACTTTAACTCAGTAAAAACACAAAGACAGATGAATTTTAATTTTTTTCAGGACTTTTTCAACTAATTTTAGAATTAAAACAGTTAAAAAAAGGAACGCTTTGCTTTTTATGACTCAGTTTTGCCTTATAATGACAGTGTTATGCTGGGGTTGGCCTGAGATGGGGCATGCCTTTGTTCAGGAGCACAGCAAGGCTCGGGTGGCTCGGATGACCTCACAAACGGCCTTCATTGAGCTTGGCTAGGGTGGGATGCATTGTCTCTGTTGTGTGATATCACCAGAGCAGGTTTGAGAGGGTCTGTCTGTGTGTCTGAAATGCTCCAGAGCAGGAGAAAGAAAACCTCCATGGATTAAAACATCCATTGAGAGGCTGACAGTGGTTTAAAAATGCACAACAGTTAATTGATAGTCAATAAAGGAGCAAACCCAAAAGCAATATTGCCATCAAAAGGATGTTACATGTAAATAAAGGAAGAGTTTAAAGGAAGATTGTAATTTATTTCTTAGTAATGAAACATCCAATCAGGAAAGGATAGTAAAGAGGAAATTTGCAAAGCACAGTTCTTTTTAGTCAATAGTCCAACTGATTCAGATTTTGATGATCATCCTTGAAACAGAAAGTAGAAAGAAAACTGTCATTTTCATCCAACAATCCTTACCTTTAACTTCAAAGACCAGGTTCAGATAAATGGCAAAAAGCAGATAGACTGACCCACTAACCTACTTACAGTTTCAGTTGTTCTGACATGTCACGCAACTTTATTCAGCTTTTTATGACATCAAAGATGTAAAGGACAAGTCCTAGGAATCCGAGTAATGATTTATTTGTGATTTTTGGCGGTTAGGCTCTAGGCCGATAACGTCTTGGATGCATGGGATAAGCTCGGTCCATAGATGAGTAAACCCCAGAACCTAGATAATGGTTAAGGGCCAGACTATGGCAAAACATTGTTCCAGGTGGAGAACAGGGTGATGGAGTGCTGGCAAACCATCTAGAATGCAGAGAGACAGCCATTAATATTTTTAAAGGCAGAAATATGATGTGGATTGGCAGAGAGGAAAAGGAGGACAATTTAGCTACCGATTTAGAATGATGGCATAGTAATGACTGGCGTGCAGAGGGTAACAGTAGCCCAGACTTCTTGGAAGTGAGTTGGATCTTCCTTATTGAAATTGTCCCAAAGCTTCACTAAAATAAACTTCTTGGAAATTAGAATGTTTCTGTTTTCTGTTCCTGCAATAAAAACTTCAGGTTTTGAATATTATTTTTGTAATATTTAATTGAAATAGTCAGAAGAAAAGTTTGATATGCAATAGAAATGCCATTTGTATCTTTTTTTTCATTTAACGCAGTTATTTTTGTTACCAAAAAAAATCTATTTTGTTTCTTTTCAGACCATATCTCTTCCATCACTCTCTGCTTTTCCGCTGCTTTTTTTGTCATTCATTTGTGCTACAGAATTATGTTGTACATCTGCATGGTGATCAAAGTTCAGCTCCCTCCTTTATGCTTCATCTTTGCTTCTTTGTTAAATTTCCCAAAGCTCAAGAGCTTTTTCTCTGCTTTTCAAACTCATGTTGCTGTTTCCGTTCTGACGACATTCGTGATATTGATTATTGTTACAAAATGACATGCAACACACTAGTTTCATTCAGAGAAGCTGTTAGCTGTGATAAATCTAGAGAATGGGTCAAAGCAATGGATGAGGAAATGGCCTCCTTAAAGGAAAAACAGACATTGAGTTTGGTAAAGCTGCCCGAAGGCAGAAATGCAGTGGAGGGGCAATGGGTGTATGCCATCAAAAACAATGTTGATGGAACAGAGTGGTATAAGGCTTGATACATTGCTAAGGAATATATCCGGAAGATGGGAATAGATTATGAGGAGATATTTTCTCCTACGGATAGCCTTACTAGTGTTAGAGTGCTGATGCAAAAAGCTATTCAGGAGAACTTGATCCTGCATCAAATGGATGTAAAAACAGCGTACTTGAATGCACCATTAGACTGTGAGGTTTACATGGAACAACCAGAGCGGTACGAAGTGAAGTCTGACTCAAATGAGAAGTTGTTTTACAAGTTGGAGAAATCCCTGTATGGGCTAAAGCAACACAAAGTACAAAGTATTTCAACATTATTTAGTTCAAAACGATTGTGACACTGTGTATCAAGGGAAACTGTTCATGACAAGGTCATTTTGATCATTTGGGTGGACGATGCCATCATTGCAGCAAGTGATTAACATGTTTTGAATGTTGTGAAGAACATGCTTACAGCAAGTTTCAAAAGGAAAGACTTGGAAAATTAAGATATTTTCTTGGTATTGATTGACTTTAACCAGGGTGATGTTACTAAGTACAGGGAGGTAGTAGGGAGCCTCATTTACCTCACTGTGTACCAGACAGTGACCAGACCACATCTGACAAATTTGTGTTTGGATATGTTTAAACATTTATCTAGAATACAATAATATGGGATCAGGTGGGGGTGATAGAATGTGATCCAAATTATAGTTTTCTTAAATATGTTTTTCTTGTATGTATTTTATTTTAAAATAAGTTCTTGTGATTTCCTGTTCCTGTTTATTTAGTCCAGGTTTGATGATTTTGATGTGGGTGTGTCTTAGTGGCAACCGCTCTCAGCTGTGTCTCTGGTTGAGAGTGAAGTCAAAAAGAAAAAGGAATTGTTGGTGAGAGGGATTTATCGGTCACAAAGAAATTTAATGCAGTGTTTTTGACACAACAGTCTTGGTTACATGCAATAATGTTGCGAGATTACAAAACCTTCCAATATATGTCTAGTACATCGTAAGAAAAATGCTGCAAAAAGATGTTAAAAACATCAAAGCAGCCTGTTCTTACTTCTATTTGTGTGCTAACTTAGATTTTTTTTAACAGGGTAGTCAATGGAAATGGATACTACCTGAAACCAGCCCCTAGTGGTCATCTGAGAAACATAGTTCTTAAGCTTTAAACTTGGGAACAGCAGGTGGGGGACTCAACTCCATCCATTGCAAAGGAATCAAGCTTTACATATACATTGTTTGTCCTGTCATCTGAGAATCTGTATCATGAAGAAAATGGCGTTTCATCTGTGAAACGTGTCAACCTTTCCAGAAGGTCAGGTTAACACCACCGCAACAGTAGTTTAAACTTTGGACTGAGTTACTACACACCATGATCCCTGTTTTCTAAAAACTAAATTCCTTTTCTCTCAAAAACAAACCTTCACTAATGCTGTCGCAACATCAAATATTTTGGGATGAAAAGTAACCCTTTTTTATGCATAATCTCCTCACAGGGTAAATATGATGAATGCTCTTTAAGCTGTAAAAACACACAAGTGGGTCTCAGCTCATCTGGAAAATGACTGTACTGTTTTTGTGATTAGAGCTTCTCTCAAAAATCAAATGTCCTTTGTGTTTATTTGTGTCAGTCTAGTGAAGTAGATTTGGGAATTTGCTCTGCTTTAATTTCAGTTTAATGCTTTCTTAGAAAGATCTCTGCTATTACATTCCCTCCAAACCATGTGTTTAATGTACTAGAAAAATACAGAAAATATCTGAGTGCAGTATTATTGGAACACATAGACGGACGGGTATTTGTTTCCATCTACTCTTAGACACCTTGTTTTTAAAAAAATCAGATTAGATCTGGTCACTGTGCAGCTCCACTGAAGCCATATGGGGTCATATGCCTTGCTCAAGGGCATCTCAGTGGGGTTAAGAGGTTAAGGACAGCACACATATTAATAGAACCCATTTTCAGCTTTGTTTTCTGACTTTCACGTGACTGGGATATGCAATGATTAGTAAATCTTTAGGATTATTCTTTTCTTGCATCATAATATCGGTTTGGAAATCCTCCCGATGGGTAAGCCTCTCTCCCAGGCTGCACACTTTTATAATCTCCAACATTTTACCAGAAATACCAAGAGGAGCCCAGTCTAAGTTTATTAAAGAATTTTTTGCTGTGAGGATAACTTCTTGAAACTCGGAGTGTTCATCCTTCCTGAAAACAAGCCTCAAACTGCACAAAAACACTGGGTTTTGCTGCTTTTATTGAACAGGCTTTGTTTTTACATGTAGCTTTTACTGCTACACATGTTTGGTTTAAAGCACTTGACCAAACAGTGAGCAGCCCTAAGGCTTCACTGTGAGGAATTCCACCATCTGGCCTGGCAGGAAAGACCATGAAATGCAGAGCGAGATGCCTGTTTTTGTATGTCTGATGTTGTTTGAAGACAGAGAGGAAGGGGAGATCCGTTCCAGGTGTTTGTGACAGCAAGACACAATGGATGGAAAAAACAAAGGTCTTTTTTATTTTTTATTTTTTGATTGTGTTGAAAAAATTCTAGATAAGGGTCTTTTCAAGCACTGCTTATCAAATAAAAAGTTTTTTTCCTTTAGTTTTTTATTTTGACACTTCCTGTTGCTCAGTTTAGTGAATAACCAAAGGAGTATTACATTCTAAGAAACGGAAATGAGGGAAAAGTGTTTATTTGAGCAGGCATCAGGGGGAATTACCCCGGCTGTGCTTTGTGTTTAGGTTGTTGCTCCGTATCTGCTTAGCCCGTTTCTTATGTTTGTTTCCTGTCTGCTGTAGGTGAACAATGTGGAGGAAAGCCACAGTATTCATGATGCCCCAACCCTGCTGGTGTCGGAGAAAGGGGGCGGGCCTCTCAACGCCTCAGCTAACAGTGTCATCTCCTACTCTCCTGTCAAGGTGGACTGCACCCCCTACAGTGGGGATGACAACCAGTATGCCATTTTATTATTATTTTTTCATTAAAAAACTTTTTTTTTTTTTTTTAATAATAGCTCCACAGAAAATCTTAAGTTATATATTTTGTTGCACATTTGCAGTAATGGGTAGAATATTCAAATTTGTACTCAAATAGGAATACTCTTTCTCTGAAATAATATTGATCAAGTTGTAGTAAGAAGTAGATTTTCTAATAATTATTTGCAAATCAAGTTTTTAAATAACAGTAGAGTGCTTATTGATTATCCTCTGAAATACTTTTTTCAGTATATATTAAAGATTCACACTTTAGGTAACAAATATGTAATAATAGTTGATTGTCATTAGAACAAAGATCAATTAAAGATAATCAACAGCTTATTGATTGGAATTAAAACATTTCAGCTATCATTTCAGGCACATTACACAATGTAATACTCATCGGCTGTGATGAATAGAGCTATGATTATTTCACCACATGAAAATCAAGCGTTAAAGTAAAATTTTTGCTTTAGTTTACTGGATACTTAACATTCAGTTTTTCCCTTTTTCCATTTATGATGAATTTTTTTGTTCAAATATTTTGACCTTCATTATTGTGCATGCCTTGAATAAGTTAGATGTTACAAGGAAATGTTACTTGATTCTACGCATATTTTCAATTTAGGCCTAAGAAAATAAATTAAACTTGTAGATTTTTGTTATTAGCTGTTGTCAAATAGTGCAAAAAAAGTGTTTTTAAATTTCTGTTTGAAATACTGCTGCACCATATTAGTGAGTTCTGTAAAGCAGTGAATTCAGTGAGTGGAGGTCTAAACTGATGACTTGCAGAAGCAGGTATAATCACTCATCTGTCCCATAAAAACATATTGCCCTGCCGACAAGAGAGAGCTGTGTGCGACCTTTGAGCCGCCGCTGGAATAATCGCCCTTGATCATTGAAATCTCTGTGGTGCAGAATAAGCTGGATGTTTATGAACTAATGCATTTGCTCTTCTTTAAACTAACCAACAATTTGTATATAATTTTTATCCTTATTTTGATTTCTTCGTTTTGTTTATGGCTGTACTTTTTATGTTTATGAAAGACAAACTACATTGTAAAAGAAGCCAGCCTCATCACAATGATGTCAATACTGACCGAATCCTTTTATTACTAAGGGGAAACCAGATTTGAGGCGGCTCAAAGTGCAGCGCAGTTTCCTCTCGTGCAAAGTAAACAGGGCTGGTCTTTCATAAGCAGAGGAATGTTAGTCTGGAGAACAGCAGTGCTGTTGACATGACTCGCTCCTTTATAAGAACATGTAATATCTCTGCCGTTGGATTTGGATTCCTCCATAAATCCCTACAAGCCCACAAATTGACTTTGTTCTGTCCGGGACTTATTAAAGAGCTGTACCTGCTTCCTGGTTACCGAGAGGCTCCATATGGCAGGAATAACCTTCAGTTGTTCTGAGCATTTATTCTCAATTTTTCTGGGGCATGTCCTGGAGTTTACAGGGTATTTTTGTCTTTTAAATTTTCAGCTAAATTAACTAATTCACTTTTAGTTCTCAAGGAGGTTTAAGAAGAAAGTTGGTTTCCATTAAGAATACTAGTAAACCCCTTTTGCTCACATAAAACTCAGAGAAGAAATAATAAAATCTTGAATCTGAGGGGATTAATCCATTGAAATTTCATAAAATAATACATTTAAAGGAAAAAAATAGTTAAAAGTTGAGTTTAAGAGTAGGATTTTAATGTTTTATTATGACCAGTGTCTCCTCATAGAAATTCAGTGTTTCCTTTGTTTTGCCCTGACAGATACTCGGAAAGAGCAACCAGCGGGCCATCTGAGGTGTTCTCTCGCGCCGAAGGAACCAGCTCCAGCCCTTCAGATGAGACCAGCGGAGGTCGCAGGCCTTCTGCCCAAAGAGGCAAGAGACGCCGGCGTAATCCCGAGCTGGACGAGTCTCAGTACGAAACAGAATACACTACAGGAGGAGAGACGGGCAATGAGCTGGACATTGAAGAATGGGAGAGGTGAGACCTTGTCTTCAGTGAGGGTCACTTGATCTTTTAGCTTTTCTCTGTGAGGACACACAGATGAAAACAGGATTATCCAGAAACGGACTTTAGATAAGAGTCAGAAACCACTGCAGGTCCTACGGGCCTCCCACAGAACCAAACGAACATTTTCAGATACTCAGACATGAGTCAGTAACTACAAGCTCAGCTATGAGACATTTATTTTCTAAGATCTAAAGTGAGAACACATTTAGGCTCCTAAGCCTTTCAAACTGTTCAAAACGGTGTCAAAACAAACTCAAAACTGCACGGTCTTTGTTAATCCTCTTAGGTATGCCGTTTTTCATGCATTGTACTCGCACAATCAGGGAAGTGGGACAAAGGTACAAACAGGGGGGCTAGTCAAAGGTGTTTTTATTGCATTTTTTTGTGCAGAAACATTTAAATTCAAACAAGTTTTAGGATTAAAACATATTTTTTCAGTCTTTTTTTTTAAAGCTAAAATGTTGTTTTTCCCTTTCCCATTTTCCTGTCTTTTTGACCTTTTGGAATGTTTTTCTTTAGCATGTACCCCGAAATCACAACGGATTCTCAGCGTCACGACTACAAGAGGGAGTTTGATGCCGACCTTCGAGAATATAAGCGGCTGTGTGCTGAGATGGATGACATTAACGATCAACTGAACAAACTCAGTCGACAGCTGGACACACTGGACCACACCTCCTCCAAATACCAGGTTTGATAAACAGCAAATTCCATTGAAAGCTAAAGTACACCCTGTTTCAGTGACCTGATAGATCAATCATGAAGGGTGATCAAATCAAATCAAGTAAAAATGAATAAAGTATTCATCTCATTCTACTATCAGGACGTTCACTCTCCAGCCACACTATTAATTTTGCACTTTTACCTTTGTATTGACTTTAGTATCTAATCATTTAGCTCAAAGTTCAAACACAGTTCTACTGAGCCTGGAAGTATTGTAGTTCACAGTTCAAATGGCATGTATGCTTTTCTGATCTGATGATCAAACTCCGTCAAAAAAAACTGATCTCGTTAGACAAAGGATCTGTTTTTTCTTCATCAAACATAATTTTCTGAATATATGACATGTCTAATCTCATCTGTTTCCACCATCTATTATTTTAATGAGCTCCAGAAGCTCTTTCAGTCAGAAAAAATTATATTTACCCTTCAGAAACATTATATTTTTACCAATCGAATTAAAAAAAAGAATTGTTTTTGGACTAACTTGGGTTTCTTTGATGGTTTTCTTCTAGGCGGTTGCAGATGAATATAATCACTTGAAGGATCTGAAGCAGGTCAGATGTTTGCTGAGTTTTTCATCAAGTGAATCTTACGCTATGTTCACACCGGGAATGGAAGCATGCATTCAAGTGACTGCTTTTAATGAAAAATCTATGTAAACGCAAGTATTTGACCAATCAGGAACTGGAATTTGGTGAAAAGGTAAGGGTAGCAGCATTTTTAGAACGTGCAAGTGCCAACCGTTTGAAAAGTGATCATGGAAGAATTTATTAATTAATGATTGAGATTTTTTTCTCAATAGAAATTCTATGACACCAAGTCTGTCATATATCGGAATAGAGCTGTGAAAGAAAAAGCCTGGAGCATCATTCATGTGAACGCCATTATTGCGTTCTTGAATGCACATCACATGCCCGGAGTGTGCAGAGCATTAGATGTTTATAGAGTTCCTACTGCAGTATTTAGTCTGTTTGATTTTCTTGCTGTTGGTTCTCCACAGACACCAGAATACCAGTTGAAGAAGAAAGAGTGTCGCAGGCTGAGGCGCAAGCTTTTCCACATCAAACGCATGGTGAAGCAATACGACAAAAACCACTGAAGCCGCTCCTCCGTCCTCATTCTCCACTCTAAAAGCTTAAAGACATGAGCCAAGACACACTCCAAAATATTGCAAAGACTGTCACATGCTCAAACCAAAGCTACAGCATTCTCACAGACACATACTGCACCAATGGGGAAAAAAAACAATATTTTTCTTTGTTGTTGATTGTTTGCTTTTTTCAGTCCTTTACATGTTATCAGTACTTGTGCAGAAAAATAGGACAAACCATTTTTCTTTTTCATTTCCAGTTCTCTTAACATAACATTAGTGTTTGCTGCACATGCATCCCAGAGGATTTTAACAAGTCATCTGCTCTTCAGTCACCTGTGATAAGATTGTTCTTCTTCTCTGCAGCTGTTTGATCCGCAACTTTGCATCTTTGTTCAGTCTCCACAGGACAGAGGTGGAGCACTGTTGTAGGGAGCTTCAGTGATGGGTGTGGCAGGCTGCAGGGGCCACTTTTGAGCTTTCAAAGTAAAGATCAGTGTTCATAACTACCTGTCAGTGCACTGCCTGCTGCTGCATCCTAGTAATGTTTTTTCTTTTCCTATTTTTTCAGCTTTTTTACTTTATAGGAACTGTGATGAAACCAAAAAAAGGCGCAAACCAGCTAATAAAAAATATGTGCCATTGTTTTTATTTTATAGTACAAACCTACAGTGATTCCAGTTTGTACAACATTCCCAACCAGTTTACAGAATGCCTGTTTGAGCAGTCCTTCAAGTTTTTAGTTGCTATAAAGGCTAAACACTCATTATGACTTTTTTAAAATAAGAAATCAGTGTTAATTCAAAATCTACTGAAGCTATGCAAATTTAAAAAGATTAACCTTTTTTTGACACAGGTGTTTCTTGTAATTTGATCATTTTTTGATTCAAATCTTCTGTAGTTTTGTATTAATCAATTGTATCAATTAAAATTTACTGTAAAAGTAAAAAAAATCTGATGTATTTACGTTTTCATGAAGAACATTGTTTTTATTTTACAAGCTATCCGCAAGCCATTTATTTTTGTAAGAATTTACTTTCTTTGGTGGAGCAAAACCCTTATTTAACACTTCCATAAATTGTGTTGTCTAAAATGTAATTAATAAACAAATCTAAATCTGTAGAAAGGGAAAATGTCAGTTTTTTTCACTTCAATCTTTTTGGGAAAGGATGTTCTGCTCTGCGTCCAGCAGAGAGCAGGAAGTCTCCATCCAACCTGCAACAATGGGAAACCGCTGCTGCCCCCTAGTGGCAAATGTTGGCACAATTTTCCCAACAAACTACTAGTCACATATTCTGAATTCTTTCGTTAATATTTAAGACATAAGAACCACAGCAAACACGTCTTCTTTATTATTTTTGGTTTCTTTGCTTGTTCAGGTGTAAAAGAAAAATAATTTATGATTAAAATACATAATTAGGTGGGGGTTTTATGTTGAACTTACAAATTGTTCCAACACATTGCAAGCAGAAAAGGAATAAAGAAAAACAGAAAAATAAATTTAGGTTTAAGAGCGATAAATGTTTGAAAGTTTTGTTTTTTTATTAACAACTTTGTGCAGACTTTTATTTTTTAAAATCACACATATTCAAACACAGTGTTAGCCAAACCATTTTTTGTTGTTTTGTTTTTGCGTGGTTGTAAAAATACAATTCATCTTAAAAATGTGAACTACACAGTCACGTAGCTGAAGTTCGAATTCCAACAAAAGCGTTAGGTGATGATGACAGCATCAGGGATAATAAACATCTGTCCTTTTTCTGTCACAAAATACCAAAAATTCATTCAAAAAAACGTGTTTGTTTGTTTATTACACTTTCCTCTTATTTCAGTCAATTGATTTTGGCAAGACACTGAATTCGTTCACACTTCGGAGCAGCAGTTCATGGCACCAATAGTCACAAAGCTCCAAGTACCAATTATATCAAGACATACCAAAATGTTCACATCTCAACAACAGAGTACTTTGCATGATCACATAGTAATTTTCTTAAAATGAACTCTGTCCATCATGCTTTTAAAAGGGAGAAAAATAGAAAGAAAATCAAAATGGACTCTCAAAAGACTCAGAAAAAAATGGTTAAATTCAAGCATTTGGTGTCAAGATAAAACTACAACAGAGATTTCGGCAGAAAATAAAAAAAGGAGCTTTCAGGAAAATCGTTTTTTTTTTTTTTAAAAACATTGCCTCGCTTGATCCCTTATTTATGATTCGGATGAGTGTTACCTTGTCTTGGTTGTATAAAACTTTGAGGTAATAACATAAGACAGAGATGTGACTGTCAAAAACAACCAATGTGCGTTTAAGTTCATGGGTTGCTGCGCGCCGAATGTACCGAACAGAAAGGGCAGCTCTGAGTTTGAGAAAAACAAACTACTTCTTTAACAACATCCAAAATATATATTGTATCTACACAACAAACGTAAAATGTACTTTGTTTTTTTTATGCTGTAAGACGCGGTGTGTTGGACTCACCAATATGATGTGTAACAGAATCTGTTCGTTTGGCCCACACAGCTTTAAGACCCACAAAACTTTGTGCACAATCTGATCTGTGTTCATGGAAAGATCCGCCTCGACTGTTTGACAACACAGCAAAGGAAAGACAACACACACAGAGCCTGGGTTCAAACGGAGTCACATTAGGGGTCATATGAGGTAGAAGAAGCACATGTCCTCATGTGAAAGTCTGCATTTTCATGAAAGCCCTGCCCACTTGGAGTGAGACAAAGATCACCAGAGGTAAGAGCAAGATGGAC
Organism: Adrianichthys oophorus; assembly: GCA_036245035.1. NCBI lineage: Eukaryota > Metazoa > Chordata > Actinopteri > Beloniformes > Adrianichthyidae > Adrianichthys > Adrianichthys oophorus. Next base: position 13,618,818 of record BSAI01000138.1, read on the forward strand.
AAGTGCTGCAGTATAAATATGCGTGGAAACAATCAAACACTGTGTTTCCCTGAAAGCGTCTTTGGTGTCTTTCCAACCAAACGTTACAGAGATAAATGTGGAAAAAAAAAAAGATGACCCTAAAAAGGCTTTTAAATCACTGAAACCACAGTCTGCGCTCATGACATTCACTTTGTTCTTCACTGAAATCTTTGTGAGCCTTTATCGCTCCAAATCTGATCTCAGTCTGTCTCTCTCAGGAGCCCGGCGGGGCTCACTGTCCTGGAGCGTAGGGCCAGCTGATGGAACTCCCTGATAACTGCATGTCTCGGATCAGCGTCTCGATTGGGGTTTTGCCAACCAGCCTCATAAAGAAGAGCTGGGAGATGAGGTTCGCCGGCACGGCGCGCAGAGCTGGGAGGCGCAGCAGCAGGCGGCCGAAGCGCTGAGGCTGGCTGGGATACTGCAACCGCTCGTACTCAGTCAGGGCGACCTGGGCCTTCTCCTGCAGGGATTCTATGTGGGCTGGATCTGTCAGGCCACACGCATCTGCGAGGCAAATGAAACAGACCGTAAAAGCTCTTCTAGTATCCTTTGTACTCAAGCTTCTAGTAGTTTAGAAGTCTAATAGTCTTTTAGCTCCTTTTTCATTTACCGAGACACATATTTACTGAATTTAACAAACCACGACAGAAACATCAATGAGTCTGCAATATTTCTGACTTCTCCTGTCTCAGTGGTCTGCAACCTGAGGCTCCAGAGCCACATGTGACTCTCTGATCCCTCCATTGTGGATTATTTGGCTTTGAAGGACAATGCTAATGCTTTAAACAATTCATAGGTTTGAAGTTTTGGTGAATTTTTTTTAGTTAATTATGTGTTTTCATCCGTGTTGACATGTCGAATAACTGAGCAAAATGACGGAAAAAGGTTTAGTTTTCTTTAATGTATAAAATTTTTAAATTATGTTTATTTATTGTTTAAACACCAACTTTGTGATGTTTATAATTGACCCGGAGGATCTAAATTGGCACAGGATGTATTTTATTTTGAAAGGAACTGCTGTCAAAAGTTAAAGCTGTTACTGCTATGCACAGAAAAATACAACTGTTAGAATTCAAGTATTCTAAATATTTTAAAATCTATATTTTATAAATGAATGGCTTAATGGCCACAAAAACATAAATAAAATGCATCTTCTAAACGGTGAAGTGGGACGTGGCGGCTATCTTTGGGTTTTGGCTCTTTTAGTATTGAAGGGGTCCTAGTTCAAGTAAAAAGGGTTCACTAATACAAGATCCAATGCCTACAAAAAACAGTCTTTTATACTAGAAACTGAGTGGCCAAGATGTTAATTTAAAGTGGTTCTGTGGTAAATGACTACCCAAGCTGCTCTGGCTGAGGTCAGAGGTCGAATCCCAAATTCATTCATCTTTAAAACTGGTGTCCACTTCTTTTTAAGTTTACCTCAAACTATTTTTTGCTGAAAATACTACAAGAAGTTTTCTAAAATTCTGTAAACTCACCAGGAGAGAAGAGCGCAATGGCCTTGAGACAGCTGTACTCGGCCGAGTCCACCTGCAGCCTGTTCAGCTTGTCCACCTGGTCCTGGAAAACCCTGACCTGGTCCATGAAGGACACCACGCGCTCAGCAGACATGGGAGAAGAGTGAAAGCCAGCCGCCGCCAGCAGAGGAGCCATGTGCAGAGGTAGAGCAGACTGCGCTGCGTTCAGGATGAACAGCTCACTCCAGCTGAGCCTCAGCAGCGCCACCTATGGAGTGAAGGAGTAATTGGAGCTGTGGTCAGTGGAAGCTGCAAACCTGTCAACTGTAAAGCAGTTGATTCCCACAAAAGAATTTACAATAATCAGTCGATATTCATCAATTCTTAGTGTTGAGAATTGATTAAAATGATCCTCCTGGGTGATTTAGTCGCTGAAGTGATGTGTTTGAACCTAAACTCTGTTCTTTATCTGCTTTGAGGTTTCTATGCTTATTTGACCACCAACCTGCTCTGACACTGGGAGTTCTGGGAAGTATGGGATGTTTCTGGCCCACTCGATGGTGCTGAAGAGGAGGCGGGCAGCCAGCTCGCAGATGCTGTCAATGCCCATGACGGAGGTGCCGCTTGCAGATGCCTGCATCTGTGCTTGAGCGTACGGGGCCCCGTAACGGCTGCTGGGGTACGGCTCAGCCCGGAGCAGCTGAGAGATGAGCTCTGACACCTGTTGCCCGTTAAAGTAGTCCGCCCCCATGTGGCTCGGACCGGTGCCTCCAACTCCCCCAGACAGTGAGTTTGGACTGATTCCTGAGTGAGACGGAGGGATGCGACCCCGCTGGACCGCTGAGGGAAACACAGCAGAGTCACTGCAAAGCTCTCCATTCAAAACACACACCCAAAAGTAAAAAGTTGGTTTTTGGATGCTACTGAATCCTTTTAAAGGGCAAGATATGACAAACATGCATTTTGTTACCATAAAACCAAGAAGTACAGGTCTTGTATTTTACCAGTTTTAATGCTTTAAGTACCCAAGATGATAGAAATAGATGTGAATTTACTTTAGATTGATTTACTTGGTTTAAAATAGATTGTGTATCTATTTTAAATGCTTCTAGTGAAAATTTATAGACAAAATGTAAATGTGAAGTGAAAAATCTTTTTGGTTTTGTCTCCATATTGGACTTTTTTTTTCAAAAAGTTTCAAATTTTTCAACTTATTTATATATTTTAAATTGTTTTAATAAATTTACTACGTCTTCCTGCATATTTTGTGTTGGGGTCCTCAGAGTTTTTGTCTGTGTTGTCGTCTTAACATCAAAAACTTCTATAAGTTTTTAAATGATGCTAATAAGACATAGAACAAGCAGTTATCTTTAATTTGATGCAACATTTTATACAGATAAATCTTTACCAAGACACAAAACTCTCCAAAAAAACGAAAACACACAAAGGTAGTTAGAATACATTGCTTAACATAAAACCAAAGTTGTTGAAAATGAGAATTTCTCCTTTTAATGGGTAAAACGTTTGTGTGTGCAGTAAGAAGCCCAACATAAAGATCCTTTTTACATTGTTTCCTTATGTCATTTTTATCACTGAATAACCTTTTGTGTATCAGCGGATGTATCAGCGGATCTCAAAATACTATGACACATTTCAAAACATCGATTTTTACATTAAAAACAAAAGAAAATACAAATCCAATTAAACAAATAAATATCAAATTTTCCTAAATTAAAAACGATGAAACTCCTCACTTCCTACTTTTAAGTGAATTGTGTAATCTCATAATAAAGCACATCAGCAGCGATACCTCCTCCAAAGATAAGAATGAATGGATGCTTCACGGACATATTTTGAATTTACAGCTCTGCGGTCAGAATCTTCCTTAAACTGGAATAGAGCAGACGGGGTCAGGGGTCACACTGATATTTCCAGGTGTATGTGGAAACAGTAACAACCTGCGTCACAGCCTCGGTCAGCAGAGTTCATTAATAACCGGGCCTAACGTGGTTCCTGGCTCACTGCCACTCCGCTACACACTATGTGTGGCAGAGCACCCAATGTTCATCTGACACGAGCACAGAAGGACTTATGTAACATCAGAAAAACACAGAAGAGCGCCTCCGAAAGCCGCTGAAGCCATCAGGTAAATGTCTTCAGAGGAAATCAAAGAGGCCGTTTTGCTCTCTGGGATGTCGAGCAAAAACCTACCCTTGATTGGAGCTTTCTATCAATGAAAGATCACAATTGTGTTCGTTTTTTTGAGGTTACATCATTTAGAAGCCTACAATGTTAAATGCATATTTACTTTTTTTCTAAGTATTTTCTTACAGAGCTGTAAAAAAGGATTTACTGAGTTTTTTTTTGGTTTGCTTTAAGTTAATTCTGCAAACCCTCCTCATATTTGGGTATTTTATAGTTGCATTCAAAACTTGCCATTCACTAAACTGAAAGGGAATATTAAAAAAACGTTTAAAGGAGGTTGCACTAGAGAGAAATGTGCAGTAATGGGATTTTGTCAGCGGCACTACCTTCTTCATTAAGCTCGACCTTTCGTTCATTGGTTGTAGGTGATGCAGAGGTAAAGCCACTCATACATTGGGTTGTACCTGTTGTTCAGTCTAATCATGGACGTTTCTTTTGAGCCCGTTTACCTGTGCAGGCTCTCATACCTTCTTTGCGCATCCCAACTCGAAAACACTTCTTCAGACGACAGTATTGGCACTGGTTGCGGTGATGCTGGTCGATCTGGCAATCTCTGTTTGATCTGTTGTGAGAAAACCACGCAAAATTAAAAAAAATAATTGATTTGTAGGTGATGGCTCCGAAAATCCTTTTGAAAGACATCAAGTTTGTGCTGGTGTGTATGAAGAGCATCCCTGCCCCCCTTCTCTGCCCAGTGAAAGCAGCTCGTGGAAAAGCCCGTGACCTTTGTAAATCATCACCGTTACACACCCTCTTGACGCTTTTTACAGCAGGTTGAGTTCTGCCAGCGTTTCACAGAAAGGCTCCTTTCAGCACCCCCACCCCGAAAGAAACCATACATATTCATATGTTTCATTCAAAGGTGATGCATCATTATGTGGAAGAAACAACTCCGGCACAGAGAGGAGTCAGACGGCAGAGGGGCGAGCTGCAGCATTATGTTCCCGCAGTGAGGAATAATGGGAATGTTGACCTTCTGCTGCAATCCATCCTCACATGACAAACCTTCAGGCCTTCATTTCTGCCGTCTTTCTCTCCCTCTGTTCTTTTTCTCTCCCTCCTTTTTTTTCTTTAGACTTAAACAAGGCTAGAAGGCATCGTTCCCGAGTGAGAAATGATCTGCTGTCTCCATTCAAAATGGGATTTTGGTGTTAAACAACTTGTTTTCACAGAAAAAACTTCACGTTTTATTTAAAGACGCACTCCAATCATCTTTTGATCTATTTCAAAAGCGTTCCCAGTGGAATTTTTTTTTTTTTTTAAAGATTGTGCCGTTTTTAGCCAAAATCAAATAACCTGTGTCGTTTTCTGGGACATAGTATCTGCAGGGTGGCAAAAGTCCATTAGAAATTTGTTGGTTGCACTGTTGGTGTAAGCCTGCCCTTATTTCCCATCATGCATCTGTTTAGACGCTCTCCTGCTAGCTTACAGCCCCTCACAACCCCACTATAACATTAGCGGTGCAACTAAAGTAGCGACAATATCGGAGCTATTCAAACGTACAGTTTTGAGCCAGATGCCAGCTCCGACAAGGAAAACTACATGGATCTATTTGTCTGCAAGTGGATGCATCAGAATGAGAAGTCACTTGTACATCAAGCTTCTTCCAACTGCCTTTTTTGGTTTGCTCCTGATTCACAATGATTTGAAAAATGAAAAACTCAGAAATGCCATTTTTACCCTTATTTTCAGCAGAGAAAGATGCTACAAGAAGTTGATGTTTTTTCATGTTTTTGCAAACCAAAGGGCAGTAAAGGTGCAGTCAGGTAAAGGACGGTTTTCTGCTTCTGTATACTGTAATCTAATGGGTTGACACACCAACTCCCGCATGCAGGCGCCTCCAAATGCTGTGTTGAGTGTCAGGATGCAGTTATAGTAACAATTTGAATTGCGAATTAAAAAAAAAACAAAAGGGCGATGCATTGTGGGTATCCCGTACCTGCAGGAGTAGCTTAGGTTTCTCCGGATGCTCCTCTTGAAGAAGCTCTTGCAGCCCTCGCAGGTGAACACTCCGTAGTGTTTTCCGCTGGACTTGTCACCACACACCACGCAGTCCACCACGCAGCCCTTGTCCTCGTCCGCCACGTCCACGTCGCTGCTCCCCGCCTGAGGCGACCCGTCCTCTTCCTCCCTTCTCAGGTAAGCCTTCTCCCCGAGTCCATTGGTGTCCCCGTTGGGATTACCCCATCCCCCGCTCACCATTGCCATATTCTCCGAGACACACAGCCCTGTGGGTGGACCATACACAGACCTGCCTCGTCCCACCGGCTTCACGCTCTCCTCAAAATCAATCCAGACTCAAAGTGTTTGACGGCGAGTTTTCAACCACAGCAGTTTTTTTTTGGTCAAAGTCTTGATAAGTGGAGGACAACTTTGTCACTGGTGTTGACCTCTCACCCCTTTGCTGTCTGGCTGGGTTGACCCGAAGGTCCTTCCCCGAGTGCTTTCCCTTCTTTTCTTTAATCCCGCTGCTCTCTCTTCTTGTTTCGCCCCGCCGTTCTTTGCCCTGACCTCTGATCAATGGTTCCCGAGCTCTGAGAAAACTTCAGCTACACATTGAGCGGTTCAGAGTTCAGGCCAGAGGAAAAGGGTGCAGCCCTGCTCCTTTTCACAGGAAACAATAAATTACACTTTGACTCCTTCTACTCCTTTTTTTTTCCACCCTTTCACTTTCTTTCTCTTTCTTACCAGATGAAAGGGAAAAAAAAAGCCTCACCTATCCCTCAGCATGGCGCGCAGACATAAAAACCATCGCTCTTCGGATAGAAAAGGGCGCCGTCCGCCTCTCTTTTCAGCTGCTACTTTTCCCCAGAAGGACAGGCGGGTGAGAAGAAAATAAAACACAGCTTTCCTTCAGGCAGGGTTAAACTGCCCTGCCCTCTCCTCCAACTTTTAAACTAGTCCAACCAGTTCCTGTCGTGCAGAGGTGTTATCTGTTGATCTGACACAGTTCTGGTCCGGAATCACTTGCAGTGAAGAGGAAAAAAAAAAACCCCTCAAACAAGTGAGTCTTAAAAAAAAAAAAAGATGTTAGCTGCTTATGGTTGGAGGAAAAGATCTCAGCGCTTCAATACCTGCCTTTTTTTGATGGAAGAAGGTCTGCAGTGACAAAGTTTTCCAGAAAGGTCCTCCTCTTCCTGCTCTGAGATAAAAGTCTTGTGGTCCCTCAACTCGCTCACAGCCACTGAGGTCAGGGGATCAAATGTCACAGAGAAAAACAAGCCGAAAACAAAAGCAGGGTTGGGAAATCTCCTTCGCCACGGTCGCCTCTCCTCTTTCAAAGCGTCATAAAGTCGTTCCACTCTTCTCCATGTCTTGTTTCGTCAAAGCCTGTCCACCGTGCGGTCACATCCAGAGGCCAGAAGCTCCCTGCATTCCCTGTCAGTGAGTCAGGGTCTACTGTTTTAATGTGCGGCTCGTCCTTTTTTTTCCTCCTCCTTTTTCCTCTTTTCCTTTGCTGGCCTGGGCAGGAATAAATTAGGCAAACAAGCACAGAAAAAAAACACAGTCACAGAGCTTGTAGTGAAAGCCAGACGCTGCTGCGGAGATCAGCCCACAGATCGCCTCCTCTTTCTCTGCTTCGCTCCCTCCTTTAGGGAGAGTGAGCGTGCGTCTGTGGGCTGAGGGATTTGACACTGCTATTCAAGCCCTGCTGTTGCCATGGCACTGGATGCCTTATAAGGCCAGTGGAGTCAAAGAGCACAGAGTGGGCTGCAGCCACATGCAAACAAACACACGCACACATGCACGTAGGAGAAAGAATGCCGGGCAGCCTGACTGGCTGCCTGTTTCTCCTCTGACCCCCGGGCCAGGCTGGGAGCACGAGGGAGTTAACCTCAACTCTGCTGTGTGACAAAGAGGAAGGAGCAAGAGAGGAGGAGGAGGAGAAGGAGGGGAGCGCACAACACTCACACGCATGTTCTTCTCTCCGCTCTAATCCAAAAGACCTCCTCTGACTGTTGACCCAATAATAACAGGGAGCGCCTGTTGTTGTTGAGCAACTTGTCAAAGGTTATATGACCCCTTTTCACACCTGCTGGACACACTCACAGGTCTGCGGGAAGGATGCCACAGAAGACTGCTCGATAACTCCTGAACTTTAACCTATAGAGGAATATACCAACTTTAAATGAAAACGTTTCCTTTACACACAAAAGTCTAATTACTGAAAGTTCTTTAAAGTCCCGCTCCAATGAAAATGGGGTTTGGGGTATTTTTAACATGTTTTTTTTAATCATTTTTCTGATGATGGAGAACACATCAAGACAAATAAGCTTTAAACTGCGTTTCTGTGTATTTTTTTAAAATTCAAATTGTGAATCGAGAGTGGACAAGAAAATTGCGGGTTGCACCGATATTGTTAGGTTGGGGGTGTAAAGCGCTGTAAGCTAGTGGGAGAGTCTGTAAACAGAAGGATGTTGGGAAGCAAGGGCAGGCTAACTTGGCACCAACAGTCCCGCCAACAACTCAGAGGCGAATTTCTAATGAACTACTGTCTGCAGAAAGTACGTCCCAGAAAATGATAGAGGTTTTTGGATTTACTCTAAAAATGGTAGAATCAAAGTGAAAAGACCAATGTGAAGCTTAGTCTTACATCAGGCTGGACGAAAATGATCCAAAGTAACAAAAAGAATAAAGAATTCAATGGATTTAGGGATTTTAAGTTATATTAGGACTTAGCAAGAGTTAGCATGTTCTTTATGCTCTGATTATCTGAAATATTGTTCATGAACCGTCATTCTGATTTGCCTTTCAAGATGAAATGTCCGTTCTTGTTCCCATGGTTTGTCTCCCAAAAGTGCAACTTCTACTCCGATGCGACTGATACATGTTTTTTTTTCTTCTTGCTTATGCATGTCTCTGCTGCTGCTACTTATAGTCCAAACAGTTCTCACCGATAAAAAGTACAGATTTATGCAAAACACACAGGATCTCAAAGCTCACTGTGAACAAACAAAGAAAATATGGTGTCACACAGAAACAAACAGACCTTCAAAAAAATCCTTAGAAAAATTGCAGATGCCCTCTCCAGCCTCCAAGTGCAGTTTGTTTGCAGTAGAAAAAGCTGCGTGGTTGTGCACTGCAAGACAAAGTGTTTGCTTCTTTTCAAAGCATTAAGTGTGAAAATTCACTCAGTTTGTCTTCCATTTGTTGTGACTCATTGCAGTAAAACCTGCACTAATCTCAGCTGTTCACATCCCAAAGCCCGAGGATGCATTCACAGCAGATGATCCGGTAAACTTCAGTCAAATGGGAGGGGACTGACTCAAAAATGTCACATCATTTTTCTTTTTTGGTTTACTTTCACACTGCACTCTTGAAAGCTGACCAGAGACTGAAGTGGAGCAAACCACGGAAGAAAATGAAAATGTTCCAGCCCTACCCCTTTGTTTAAAAGCAACAGTGTATTAGCATGTTTTTTTTAGATGAAGAGACAAAGACAAGGAAGAAGAGCTGCACAGTCGCTTAGAAAAACATTACACAAAAAGGAGGACGAGAAGCTAAGCTAACCAGATAGATCAGGGCTGAAAAGCAACCAAGGATGCAAATAAAAATCACGTTTATGCCGCCTATTGTCATCAAATATACAGATTTGTATTTATGATCTCGTTTGTCAGCTCCCACATCCAGATGATTAAACTGCACAGAACTAAAGTCTTATTTTGTGACAAAATGATATATCCTTAACATATAGGAGTTGGACAAAGGTTTTTTTAATCAAATAAAAAATAAAAATAAAAGCCATTATAAATGTTTTTATTAAAAGTACATTTCACATCTGGATAACTGAAAAAATACACTTGTGTTTTGCATTCTAGTCTTGCATGTTATGACATTTCTGTTTGTGTGCATGATTGGTAAATATGACAACTATGGTCATTTTGCTGTTTTTTACTTCAGGGCTGAAACAACCATTTGGTTTCTGAAGATAAAGTAACTGCAGTGATTCTTTTGAGTCTTACGTGTCTGATCCAAACTCTATTTTATTTAAAGGCCAAAGGGTGGACGTGAGAATCAGTCTTTGTTTTTTATTTCACTTCTTTAATATTGATTTAGTGTCCTTAGTGGTGACCTCACATAGTGTTTTAAAGTACATTTGTCTGAGAAATCTAAGTGTAAATTTCCCGCATGAGTCACCCGTCCCTCGTCTTGGCAGTCCGCAGAGCTCCTGTGGAATTCCGGGCCTGCATTTGCTACCATACCAACAGCTTTGTCATGTGAAGGTCTTCATGAAAAGAGGAGGACAAAGTAAACAGTTCAAGCCTCCAACCAAGGTTTCCAATAGCAGCCTCCAAATGCAGAAAGAATAACTGCCCTCAGTCTTGGCTTCCAAACACGCCTGCATGAAAGAGTGCACCAGAACATGTCTGCTCATCACATGTTTTTGCAGGAATTCCGCTGATATGACAAAGCATTTTGTTCCAACAGTCTTCAGAGGACTTTATGTCTTTTATGGGGTTGTTCAAAAGCCAAACGTGGAAGCTGATTAAAAGCTGACAAAAAAGGAGAAGAATTTGAGCTTGTTTTTCTTTTTTTTTTTAAGCCTTGTAATGTGAGCTTTTGGTAACTTCAGGTTATTTCCGTCTCAGCGGGGCTCTTTGTGCATGGGTGGGCCTTTTGTTTGGTTAAGAGGTTATCAGAGACCACTCTAAGTTGCTGTAAGTTGAATTAGTACTTTCTTGTAAGCTGCAGTGTGCACACGTGTTATAAGAGCTCTGACCTTTGAGCCACTCTTATTCTGCAGAGATGACGGAGGATTCAGCTGGAAATATATAAAAAAGCAGAAAGTCTAAAGGTTTTTATCTATTTGGACTCAAGACTTTTCAACACTCTACTACAACAGCATTCATAAAGACCCTTCCCGCTCCAGTTTACCTTGAAAACTCACTGCTAACTGTAAATAAGCCGGATGAACTTCTGCTCCGTAGCTGCTGGCACCTCTTGCAGCTGCAAGCTTTCACTTGTCCTTTACGGTATCCCAGAGGTTAAAAAAAACAACTGCGGTTTGCAAAACCTGGTTTTGTTTATCAAGAATTATATTTGTATCCTTGTTTTTATTTTTTTTTCTTTTGCCAAAAATCAACACCCTTTTGAGTTTTTCCAAAAACGTTGCAGTTATTTGCCTTCAAAAGAAAAACTTAATCTAAATCATGAAAACTTTCATTTTTTATATCAGAAATATTTGGCCTGAAGCTACATATTTTTAAATTCAAACCACAACAAGTGTAACTTAAAAAATCATGTCAAATAAAATAATTAAACTCTCCTAAAATTGAGCTGGATTAGATCCACTGCAGTTGTGTAAAAAAAAAGTTAAAATTGTGCTTACTCAGAAATCCTACTGTCAAACATTTAAATCGCACAAGTGGAACATATGCAGACCAATAAATCTACGCTGTGCCAATGTACTTCCATTTCAGTGTTTGCCCGTAGATGTAAAAACCACATAATGTTTGATAAACTCGACTTCTCAAAGTTAGACGAATAAACAAAGGTCGACCTGGTGGAGAAAACACAGGGATTGAATGGGTTTGTAAAAACAGCAGTGGGTGAAACGGAGGTCAGATCACTGACTGTGTGTTTTTTTGCCCGGCTTGGTTTGTGGGTGGGAATATGAGGATCACTGCAGGCGTCCTTCTGCATGAGTTCAGAACATGTGTTCCTTACATACCTGTGAGTCTGTGCGTGTTCGTATGTGTGAGTGTGTGCGCTCAACAGGAAAGTTGATCTCAACATGAAGCTGACTGTTGTGACGTCTGTTCATTCTGGATGCTCTCCCGGAGTCCAGTTTCATTGTCATGAAATGTTCTCCATAATCACCTGAAAGCCGCAGAAGGAATCCCCTCATTCTACTAAAATATTGTTTTAATCTAAACGCATTTTTGTTTCGTTTCTGCATTTTTAAAGGTACAACAGCAATGAAAAGTTGCACAGTTTTAAAAGAATGTCACAGCTTCTCTTTTGATAGAGACATGAGGTTGAAGATTAATCTAATCCATCAGCAGCATGACTTTGCATTACTGAAGCAGAGGGTAAATAGGTGTTTAGACATTGCATGTTTCCGCGGGAACAACCTGCCGCAGCTCAGCCTTGCCCGTGCAGCTTAATGGAGCAACAAAATTGAGTTAAAGGGAAGATTGAAGCCAAACTTCAACATCAAAATATGCAAAATCATGTGGAGGTCAGGAAATCTGAAGGGGTTGTTTTCTGATCTGTCGTGAGTTTTGCTAATTGGAGGGCAAGGATGTGTAGGTGGGTTAGCTGTTGCAACATGACCTGCAGCGGTGAGGAAAGTTAATTTTGTGATTATAAGTTGATGCTTGAAAAAACACCCGATTTACGTGTCAGTGATTGTCACGTAATGACAGGCTAGTTGTGTTATTTCACTTTTGTTATAGAAGTTGAAAATGTTGGTGGAAAAATGTGTTTTTGTGTGCAGCTGGACAGAGGCAATGAATTCACAGTCTTAAGTCTTGGTCTTCCAAAAGTATTTTTTTTCCCTGTCTCATGTGGGTGTTGAGTTTTTAGAAAAGGATCTGCTGTTGAACCCCAGCAAGATTTTTTCATCACAGCAATGTGTTTGAACGGAAGATTTAGCCTTTTGTCAGGAAACTCTGGGGCGTCTGTAAAACCTGCTTTTGGCAAAACAAAAAACAGACATTCCAGGCCACTTACTTACGTTACCATCCTCCTTTTTTTTTTTTTTTTTTCCTTTTACTCCGACACGTTTGAAATTTTCGAGATGTTAGCAAAACAGCGTCTCTTTTCCACCCCACTTCTTCGCTAACAGATTGTCGGAAGTGCTCTGGCTGCCGGTGCATGTGCAGATCTCAGATGATATTTAAAATACTCAGAAATGCTCTGTTGCTATTATTAAACTGCTGCCCGTGCTGGATTTTTATAGCAACATGTTTGATAAACAGGACCAATCAAACCGGCAGGATTTCATGTTGATCTTGTACACAGGCGTTTGACCTCGGCTTGAGCGAGTTCAGATGAACTCGGTTACAGCTGAAGAGTGTGGCACCGCATTAGTTAAAAGCAGAGGAATTTGAAAACCGAGGTTAACCTTTAACTCGGAGGAGTAACTCTGGGTGAACAAGCAGGAGCCTGTGACTCCGTGCTCCTTCTTCATTAGCCCTGGTGCCCTTTGGCCCAAAGGCCAGAAGAAAAATCATCGTCCCTCTCTCCCCCTGCCCCTCATAACACGCTGCCCTCCTCGGGCCTTTGACCTCCAGCGCATGAAAGAGCAATCTAAAATAAACAAGGCAGTGAAACCGGCCAAGAAAAACATCTGCTGGGGTGGCTCCACAACTACACAAGGTGTCCAATCAATACTTGCCCTTCTCTGCTCCCCGGACCTGCTGGAGATGGTGGGAAACTTCCCATTTGGTGTGTTTTGTTGTCATTCTAATCAGATCTCCTGTGCTTGCTGTTTGTTGAACAGTCAATTCAGTTGTTTACTGTAGCAGCAGTGAAGCCATTCTTAGTGTAGCTGCTGTAGACATAAGTATCTAAACATCATTGATTAAGAATTACTGCTTTCTGCTCTTGAGGTCAAAGTTTTACAACAAATAAATAAGACTAAAGTTTGACCTGTTTAGCTTTTATTTTCTCAAACTAACATGTTTATAAAACCGTTGTTGCAGTTTTGATTCCATTTAACATCTCTTTATATCCAGAAAAACACTTGACCTTCAGTTTTAATTTGAAATTCTTCCTTTGTCTGTTTTCTGGCCACGTACATCAGATTTTGTTTTCTTCTTAAAGAAACCCTGGAGTTTTGTTTCCATTCAAATGACCTTCCACTCGTCGTTTAACCTTCATTTTGCTTTGACCACTGATTTCTATAGCTGTTCTTAGATAATTGCTGTTATAAACGATGATACTTGTTCTTAAGATGGACTCTTAAAATGCTCCGCCTTCATGTTTGCTGAAAATATTGTCGTAAACTTTGAACTGAGGAAAGAATGGGAAAAAGAATCACACACCAACATTGAGACTGGGGTTTTTTTTTCAGTTTGGAAGCCTTATCCATAGAAAATGTTATTTTCTTAACTGAAATTTAAAATAATAATAATATTTGAATTTAGGAGAGCTTATTTGTGATGAAGAAGCTACAATAGGGAGGCAACAAGCTCCCTGCTCTTCTCCATTGCGATGCATCCAGTTGTTGACAAATAGATCCATGTTTGTCCTTGTTTTCCTCGTCTGACCTGGCATCTGGCTCAAAACTGAACAGCTGGATAGCTCCGATATTGCTCACCATTTTTCTTGCATTGGTAATGTTAGCTTTGGGTTGTGAGGGGCTGTAAGCTAGCGAGAGAGCGTGTACATAAAGGGATGATGGGAAATGACAGCAGACTAACTCTGCACCAACAGTCCTGCCCACAACTCTGAGGTGAATTTCTAATCAACAGCTGCAGCTCTGCAGAGACTTTGTCCTGAACGACACAAGCTTTTCTGATTTTGCCCCAAAACAACACAACGCTTTTGTAATAGATTAAAAGATGATTGGAGTGGGACTTTAAATAAGACTGTCCTTTTTCTAGTTTGTGGATATTTTCTTGTCCCCCACCCCGTCTAAAAACATGAATGGTGGTCTGACTGCTGTTTGTAAACAGACTACAGCGTGAGAGTTTGGTGAAAGCTGTGAGGCATCAGTCCTGCCCTGACCGTGAACAAAGGGAAGCGAGACATGGATGAATGGATGTTCCAAAAAGCTGTTTTTTCCCCCAAAGTGTTGGAAATGTTTGTGCGTTCCAGCTCCTAGAATCAGGTCTGTGTAAAAGGCCTTTGTTTGAGTGAGTTCTGGAACCGTTTCCACTCTGAAGGTTCGGTTTCATATAACAGTGAGAGTCAAACACTTCTTCCTGAAGTTTGATCGGTTGTCTTTTACAAATTTTCACTCAGGGTTTGCTGGGCGGCGTGGCAGACGGCTCTCTGCCCAGTCAGGAACAGACTGCACACAGTTAATCTCTGGTTTCACGGCGCTGCCAGGAGGCCTGCCGTGACTGTTCCACACTGCTGGTGTGAGGAGCACGTGCACTGGAACCAGAACGTGTGGAGGAACATTGTTTTCAGGAATGAGTCCAGATTCTGCCAATAGTAACTGGATCATGAGGTGGGATTGAGGAAAAGATTACTTTGGTTTTTTCTGAATTGACACAGTAACACCTCATGGTGGAGGGAGTGTGATGGTATGGGGCAGCTTCTCCCTCACTGAAAAAGCAAAGCTTCATCATGTGCATTGAGGCATTGAGACGCCATATGGAGCCAAACCCTAGAGACGACCAAGCTCGTCTCCACAGAGCTGCTTCACCAGAGACTACCTCCAATTTTGGGATCGGAGAGGAACAAAAAGACATCCTAGCAGTCCTGACCTCAACCCCATTAAACACTAGGATCAGCTGGAGAATGCTGTTCCTCCCACAGTGACCGACCCAACCACATCCACGAATGGTTGAAGAATGTGACGCTTTCCCACAGCAGTGTGTGGGAGGGTTCATCCACCCGTTACTGGAACGCCTGTTTGAAAAGAATATGGAAATAACCATACACCACATAAAGATTCAGCGGCGGAATGAGCTGTTTGCCGTTGGCAGAAAAGATTTGGCAATTTTTCATGGGCGCGATGTCTATAGTCAGCTCTGCTGCTCATCCCACAAATGCATGCAGTATTTAACTTGGCAGTATTTAGGAGGGCAACAACCAGTCTTTCAGCGGTACAAGATTTGTTGCCCAAAAGCATTGAAAAAGGGAATTAATCTAAAAACACACACACATTTCCTTCCTGATGCTCTGTGAATGTTTACTATGTCAGAGTTCAAACAGCAAAACCCCTTGAAATTCCTGGTTAAGCACCAAAAAAGTACTTTTCTCTGAACATTACAGATGTCCTCTTTAGCCTTGAGATTAAAACTGCCAAATGGATGTGGTGGTTAATTTAGAGAAAAATGATTAATGCCGCGACTGAACATTCAATCCAACTTTGTTGACCATCACAGAAAGTTCAGCCGTCACTAATATTCTGTCCCCGCAAAGTTCTACTTATAAAGCTAATCTTCTCTTAGCATGTGATTTATGGCAGCTTCATGGCATCAGTCACAACCCTTAAGTCCTCCCTGGTATCTGCTTTGATGTGTCTGCAACGCCGCAGGGGTCAGCTCTGCCTCTGCGTTTCCTCGTCACTGTGGAGTCCCTCAAAGAACACATCTAAGTGATTGCACCTGTGACCTTCACTGTCTTCAGACATTCAAGGAACCATTTGAGGAAAATCCTCAGATCTGAGCAAACAAAACGGTTTCAACCAAAGAGCTGTGGGGTGGAGAAGGCCGATATGCTCCAACAAGCAGTGCCTGAAAATAGTTTAGCTAAATATTTTGCCCTGGGAGTAAAAAGATTAAACACATGCTGTTGTTAAGGCAGATGGGTAATACTTTTTTTTTGTTCAAACCAATGCTCTCTTTACAGTTTTAAAACTCCTGACAATCTAAGTCCTCCATCAGTATATTGTCCATCTTGCAAATAGATGTCCAACCTGTTACTCCCCATTTGTGGTGTCTGTTATACCGCATATTGCCTGTGGGCCACCTAAGGTGCATAGCATTACTGAAAATTAACTTAATCAGCTCACCGAGGACGACTCAACTGCTTTAACAGAATTAGGTCGAGGCCACTCCTCCTGCCATCTTTTCCCCCTGAACACCTCATTGCTGTAATCTACTGCTCTCACGCTGAGCTGCTTTGACCTCATTAGATCTTGTGTGTCTGCCGCTTGTTGTAATCTCTTGTATTTTTATCTTACTGACTTCTGAGCAGCGGGGTGGCTGCCTTATGCCCAAACTGTGGACGGCACTGATCGTGACTGAGATGAAGAGTAGGGTTTAGCAATTGAAATTAAAGATACAAAAAGCATGGCGGTTTTTGATCAATTTGAATCATTGTTTTATTTTATTATTTTTTTAGAACAAAGCGGTGGCACATCATGTAGTTTAGCAGGAACATTTTTTGAAATGAGTTCAAGGCAGGTGGATTTGCACAACAGACTTCAGATCAAGCCCCGGGATTGAAAAGGGTTGTTGTCCTCTCTTGTTAATGGGGTTTCTCCTCTGTCCAGGGATTTTGTTGCATGTCATTTCACACTTCAACACTTCTATTCTCATTCACTCTTTCTTTACATTCAGACGAGGATAAAAACTTGGAAAATCTAAAAACTTTTGCTCTTCATTTTGTGTCAAAGATTTGAGCGCCCACAGCTGTATTTTGTTCTATGTTGTCAAAATGCGCTGACGTACCTACCTGAGTCACCTGAGGTGACCTCACTCCCTGTATCTCTGAACCGGATGAGGTGAACAGCACTGATTAATGGAGAAACAAAACGCTGTGTGAGGGATTTTCAAGGTGAAAGGGCAACCGTGCATTTTATTAAAATAAAATCACAAAAGCCTTAAAAACAACTCTGCGAAACAAAAGACAATTTAATACAAACAAACTTCATTATCTCTGAGAATTTTGAAGAAAAATGAAAGAAAGATTTTGCAAAACTAAAGCCCCGACAAAGTGAAGAGAAACAAAATGAAACTGAATTGTATTATATTTATCTCAGGTCCTTATTGCTGAATTTTATTATGAAATTATTTTGAATTTACCTTTAGAATAAAAAAGGACGACATCTACACTTGCAGTTTTTCCATTTCACTTTAATTCAATTTAGAAAACGTCTTCAATGCAGATGTTCAGCTGCAGGAGAATTTTCAGTAAACCATCTGACTCTGAACTTCAAATCTCTTTGTCTAATTCCCAGGATGCACCAGATATATTAGGAGTTTGCTTACATTCAGCTGCCTACATTCATTCAATTTTATTTTATTCAACCATGATGTGACTGGTTTATTCATTCATTCATTCATTCATTTTCCAATCCGCTTGATCCCTTTCGGGGTCACGGGGTTGCCGGAGCCTAACCCGGCTACTCATGGGCGAAGGCAGGGTACACCCCTGGACTGGTCGCCAGTCTGTCGCAGGGGCCACAATCACACACCCATGCACACTCACATTCACACCTAGGGACAATTTCGAGTAACCAATTAACCTATGAAGCATGTTTTTGGACGGTGGGAGGAAGCCGGAGTACCCGGAGAAAACCCACGCATGCACGGGGAGAACATGCAAACTCCACACAGAAAGGTCCCCCAGCCAGGACTTGAACCGGGAACCTTCTTACTGTGAGGCAGGAGCGCTAACCACTGCGCCACCGTGCAGCCTGTGACTGGTTTATTTGACATAAAAATAGAAACTTTTACAACCTTAACAAAGAGAAACTAGCTTGTTAAAAATGTTTAAACTCTTGCTTTTACGTGTTCAATCTCAAGTTTGTCTTAAGTTCTCTACTTATCCAATCTCATGATTAATCATGATAATCATGATTAAATAGAAGAAAGTATGACGTCTAAATCTAATGCTTGCAAATTTTTGATTAAAAAAAGTTTATTTTTGTGGGAAGTTCCTAAACTTTTTCTGCATTTCATGTTGGTAAAAATCATTTCAAACTTTTTCCCAAACATTATCACCATAACTAATCACAAATCCAAAATTTTTTCTGATCTATAGAAGTAAACTCCTCAACCTTAACTATAATCTTCCATCATTCTGCTTGACTCCAAAAGGTTCTTGTCCCTGGATCTGTTGGGTCTGTCAGTTTTTAATCTCATTCTTGAGCTATAGTTATGTCAACACTGATACGTCACTTCACCAAATAATTTCCCTTTAAAGTGTTTGTTCTGGCTCACTTCAGAGCTTTGATGCGTCCCGTCTAGATTAGAATTTATAAAAAGAGCTCTTTTTAGATGTTCATCACGCTGATGAATTTTAGGCACTCTGCAACTTTTTCCATCCACCGACACGCATGCAATCCTGTAACAAGCATGGAAATCACCTTACATGGACTTACATGCAACAAGGTTTTACTCTTTATCCGTTGCTGTCTGTGGAGAGGTGGCCTGTTGGCCTGAGCTGTTTGCTCTCATTATCTGTGTGGGCGAGAGGACAAAGCGGATGTGGTCGGCCATTTGATTGAGGTCAAATCTCTTTCCA
>BSAI01000138.1:13637612-13746270 GCA_036245035.1 Adrianichthys oophorus
CCCCCCCCACCCCACCCCGTCCCCTCTCATCATGTAGTGCAAAGCCTTAACATCGGTTTCATTAAAACACATCAAAAGTTAAAGAAACCATAGTTTGGGGATTGCTGCTTTTTATAACACAAGTCCTTATTAGATCCTGGTTGCATAAAATGATTCACATCATTGTGCAACACAGAAAATAATTGATCAGGACTTAAATGAATCTGTTGCCACGCTCATTGATATTGTGTGGGTGGTTCAGCTCTATATGCATCACCTCTTTACGGGAGTCTTTTCATATTCTAGTCAGTCTCAACTGCACCAACTGTTTCATAGTTTCCCAGAAAATGATGGTTTTTTTGTACAAACTCCGAGTTTGCCACTAAACTTGAATAAACTTTTTGAACTGATGTTAATGATGATATTATTTGTTCATTATTACTAATTCAAACGTCTTTACAACATAACAGTGAAAAAGGTTTAGTTTAAGTTACTTTTCTGACAGCAAAAAGTCTTGGTTCAAAAGCACATAGACCACATTATGTGACTTTAAACAGAGTTTATTTCAGCTTTCCTCAACAATGACAGTATTATTACTATTACACATAAACATAGGCAAAAACAACTACTACAAAAAATGTTCAAAATCTGAAAAAATTTGCTATTTTTAAAAGATTTGGCACAAAGTGTAAGAAAATGTGAGATCCTCAAGTGACCTGTCAGTAAAACACTTTTAATTCAGTATTTCACTAAAAACAGGCTTTTTATGTCACATACTAACTGCTTTATAAATAAATACACAACTACACGTATAAGTAATGTATAAATGCATAATTTACTGACGACTACAATGAGATATTACTTTACATTTAAAACTATATTTGTATTTGATTAGTTTTTACATTACAAAATACAAATCTACTTCATATGAATGATGGTTTTTTGTTGGACTGAAGACACAACGTGCTTTAAGACTAAAGATGTTGGATATTTAAATTAATGTGAAAACATCCTTCATTGCAAAACACATTTTTAGCAACTTTTTTTTTGCAAAGAAAAGAACACGGATCGTCTTTCAGCAGGACATTTTGTTTTTGTCTCGTCTTTGATTCCAGAGTTCCTCAAAGGTTACAACACTCATGTCATCTACAAGCCTTTGATGAACTCAGAAGCTTAACATGGATCTTGAAGAGTGGCAACATAAAGTGCAATGATAATTGTATCATGTGCTCTAATGGCAGCTATTACAACAATAGTGGTGCTATGGGAAGATCAGGAGAACAGACCCGTTGTGTTGACCTCTGCTCGGGAAAGGGCAAGCTCAGGCAACAGTCAGGGCGTAAGGGGTTCGCCACCTCGTCTGGCGCTCTGAACCCTCCATTCACCACCTAACACAACAGCCAAGCATCGCTGTGACCCTGTGGGTGTGACACTAGACCTTTGCCTTAACCTCCTGACCGCCGGTCACAGCTGCAGATGACCGCTTTGAGAAGGTCAGGACGCGGGGTCGGCTGGAAGGGGGGAGCCTTGGATCATGAGGGAAGAGTCGGAGAAGATTGAGAGGGATGTAATAGAGAACATTGGCAGAAAAATTGATGAACGAGTGAGTGGTGAGGAATAAAAGATGGAGGGAAGGAAATGAGGTGAGCTAGATGGAGTTTTAAATGATGCACTCACATCTATCAGCTGCTATGGTTGTGCAGGAAAAATGTGTTATAAGCGTCCAAATTTTATAATTTTTTTAAATGTTTAAAGCACAATTTGAGATCGTTCTATCATATAAATGGAATTCCCTATTATTTATATTTTTCTATTTTCATTTCATCTCTTCGTTTTCATCTTTAAAAACAGATATCTCCTGTAAGTAAACCTGTAACATCTCACCTAGACGTTTCCAAAACCCCTTCAACAGGAGAAAAATGTTTTTTAGGTGTATGAAGATGAGTTGACCTTTGAGTTGAACTCTCAGTGGTGAAAGGCCGCCGCAGAGCGACTATGAAAGTGGATCCAAGATAAATGAGCTTGCCAAACATTTTGTGCACATCAGCTTTTGTTCCAGAACCCATCCCCCCTTTTCTCGGATCTTTTTGTCGCTGCAGCACGGTCAGTCGGGGAGCGGCTTTATGGAGATTGGTTTTATGGGAAAAAATGAGCGTATGCACCCATTTCCAGCTCAGTCTGTCTGTTTGTAAAACTCTGCGTCTGCTAAAAAAATCTTCTAATTTGTCAGATATTTTTCAACATCTTTTTCTTTATCACTTAACCCTTTAACCATTCATTCTCCAATCCGCTTTATCCCTTTCGGGGTCAATTTAGAGTAACCAATTAACCTATGAAGCATGTATTTGGACGGTGGGAGGAAGCCGGAGTACCCGGAGAAAACCCACGCATGCACGGGGAGAACATGCAAACTCCACACAGAAAGGTCCCCCAGCCAGGACTTGAACCGGGAACCTTCTTGCTGTGAGGCAGGAGCGCTAACCACTGCGCCACTGTGCAGCCCACCCTATGACCACTAGTCTCATATTTGATGCATTTCTAGGACCCCTATCTCATTAGTGTGATCCAAATTTTCTTGAAAAGCCCATTGTACAAAACAGTCAATGATGTTCTCTGCTGTGTAGTTCATCATTGTTCCACTGGGGGCAGTATAAGGGCTTTTCCTGCTCAGTTCAAAATGGCGGCTTCGACGAAACATCAAAAACACTTTTTGCGGGAAAAAGCTCAGCTAACATTTTATAAATCTATGGTGAGAATAACGCATATTGAAAGAACGCAACATTTGTTGATAAATATTTTTAAATACAGTTACATCATGTTAAAAATGTGTGTATTATATTTGAGACAGTGCATGGGTAAATAAGGGGCTTTTTTCCTGAACACTCATGTCAATATTTTTACACCTTAAACTAGTGTTGTGAGAAAACAACTTAACATATCGCCCAACAGATCCTAATAAACACAATCTATGTTTCATAAAAAATGATTTAGCTAAAGTTTTTGTTGTTTTTTTTTTGGTAGAGATCATTTCAATTCCTCCAAAAATGCAAATTTCCTGTTGATTCTTTTACATAGTGGGATTTACAGGGTTAACATTTTAAGTTGAAACAAGAAATGGATATTAACAAAAGCTATTTTAGTTTTCTGAACAAATATATTTACACGGGATCAAAGTAATAACTTTGACTGATTGGGTATCTTATAAAATGGTCTCCTCCCTCCTCCACTCCAGAGCTTCTCCTGCATCCCTCATTGCTCCGCTCTGGCCGTGGTGACTCTCCATCATGGCTGCCACTTTCTGCTCCAGCCTCCACACCTGCTCTCGGTACTTCCTGCGAATCTGTCGGTACGAACTCAGTGCTTTGCTGCAAGAAAGACAACAACAAGACCCGGTTTAGCAGACAAACAGGCAGAGCCACAAATGAAATGTTTTTATCATCATAATCACCTTTGTGCCTGTGTGAGACGAGCAATATGCTCCCCATTGTCCTTCCTGTGTGAGGGATTGTCTTTGAGTGCTGTGTTTAAAGAGTCGTGGACAAGAGCCAGTCTCTTCTTCAGAGCTTGTTCTCTGAAAAAATGAAATGATTGTTCAGAAAGTACCATTAAAGCCATGGTTCTGATTAAGCCACAGAGGATGTTTACTCAAACGGTTTTGTGGAAAGTGTGAAAAGGTTTGCGTTCATCCTCTACCCTTGACTTCAGAGCACATCTGATGAATTACGTGAGAGAGGAGCGATTTGAGGAAAAAAAACACTCAAGGTTAAAAGAGGAAAAAGGACAGTCTGATGAATCACACAGTGGGAAAAAAACATTTCCCTTTATCCAAAGTCTGCTTTTCTTCAATCAGTGTTACTAAGCAACAGATAAAAACCAGGACATAGACAGATGATGTGTTTTCCACTATGGATTTTAGGATTACTGCAAGTGAATTCTTCATGTTAAAGCCTTTTCAATTAAAAGGCAACCAAACGACAAAACACATTTAGTTGAGTATTTTAACAGACCGGTAACCCTGTGTTTTTTAAGTTTGAGACATGTTGTAAAGTAGATGGTGTCATGCAGGAATAATTCTCACCTTTGTAGAACTGCCTGCAGCTCCTTCAGAATGGGTCTGGTCAGAGGACCAGTGATGTCTCCTTCAAAAGCAGCTCTAGCAGCATTCTCACTGAGCCTCTGAAGCACAACAGCTAACTTGAGTACATTTAAGTTAAAGAAAATGTGTCACCATTTATATTTCTTGTATAAAAATGTAAAACGGTTAGTGTACACTTTAATTCATGTGCCACTTGTCTGTTCTCTGCACTGATAATTCATTTTGCAAGTTTCCAACCACATTACAGCTAATTATTTAGGTTGCTAAATAAGTTACGTTAGTTCTAATGTTAAAGACCCACTCCAACAAAAATGGTGCTTTTAACAAGTTCTTGTTGCATTTTTTGCATGATGGAAGAAAAAAAAGCAAGACAAATAGATCCATAAAAGTCTGCTGGCATCTGGTTCAAAACTGTACGTCTTGATAGCCCCAATATTGCTCATCATTTTAGTTGCACCGCTAATGTTAGGTTGGGGTTGTGAGGGGCTGTAAGCTATTGGGAGAGCATGAAAATAAAGGGATGATGGGAAATGAAGGCAGGCTCACTCTGTGCCAACAGTCGGAACTCCTCAATTCAAAGGCGAATTTCTGATAAAGTCCTGCTACTCTGGAGAAACTACGTTCTAGAAAAGGATGCAGGTTTTTTTATGTTAAAAACAGCATTGTCAGAATTAAAATACCACTGGGAACACTTTAAAAAAAGATGATTAGAGTGTAACTTTAAAGATGTAACTTTTTTGGCTCTTTACAAGGAGCCTAAATGTTTTTTTTCTAAATGTTTTTTGCTTACAGTCCATACACAAAACATATTTCAAAGCATATAACAAAACATGTGATTAATCCTGACTTATTAAATAAAAAAAACTGACTTCATTTGTAATTTAACAAGTACAAAAGTTGCAGTTCCTCAAAGGACCACTGAAGGCAGGTTTCAAAGTTGAATTCAAAAAGACCTTCTTTACATTAAAAATGAATGTATATACAGCCTGCTTTAATTTTTCATGTTTGCTCTGTACTTTAATATTATACATTCATATATCCTTAAAAGAACTCCAATTTGACCAAAATTAAAGGTAAAGACCACTGGAGGCCAGTGTCAAAAGGGAGCCATTCTCTATTGACTTCCATGTTAAACAAATCTATTTTTACAATCCAAATAACCCTATGTACATTGTGGTGTCTGAAGCTTTTTGGATCACTGTTGCTTTTATTATGAATCGTGAAGACA
The DNA here is from genome assembly GCA_036245035.1 of Adrianichthys oophorus. Taxonomy (NCBI): domain Eukaryota; kingdom Metazoa; phylum Chordata; class Actinopteri; order Beloniformes; family Adrianichthyidae; genus Adrianichthys; species Adrianichthys oophorus. The sequence continues at coordinate 13,642,916 of BSAI01000138.1, forward strand.
ATAAGGAAGGCGGGTGCTTTTGGTGGGCAGAATAAACTGCAGTCGAGCTTCCCAACCCACTGCATTGTCTCCACTCAGAGTATATCAGTCCAATGTTTATAAATGTGTGGTTTGACTGGAAGTGTTCAGTCATCTGATCAAAATGACAGCCAACCAAAGTTTTCAACTCCTGATACTTTGAGGATATGCCACGCTACAAACCCTCCGATCACATTTGCATCAGTGTTTTAAGTGTCCAATCTTAACCCATAACAACCCATGGTGACATCAGTGTAACAGAAACACGGGAGAAATGTGTTCTGTGGTCCTCTTGGTCTATAGGTATAGGTATATCCTACATTTTTTCATTTTAGGAAAAGTGAGTCTGGATTCTTATTGGTTAAGTGACTTTACCCATTTTAGAAAGATTGATATAAACATGTTTACAGTAAAAATGAGGCCCTTTGTTCTAGCCGCTTAGCATATCAGATTTTTGGGGAAACTATTCAGTTAGCAACTCCCTATAGTGACTGCTTCTAATCAGAATATATACATCTCATGATAAGCTGTCTAAGAACAAAAAAAAAAGAGAGAAGTCGCTACTGTACTGATCTAAAGAAAACGTTTTGTCTTTTGACAAAGACAGAGGTGAGCAGCATGAATTAGTACTGCAGAGGCAGGACAGCCCAAGAGAAGACTTCGTGGAACCAAAATATCCCTCTTGGCCTGAAGGGATTCTGCTTTGGTAGTTGTGTGATTTCCCATGTGGGACATCCAGATTCGAATCAGGTCTGCCACAATAGACCAGCTCCTGCCCTCTCTTGCTCCTTTCACCTTGACTTTGTGTTTTTTTGCTCATAAATGCGCAAAAGCTTCTACAGTGGAAGTCTGAGCTACCTGTTGATCGGTCTTTTGGTCCTCCACTTCTTCTTGGAGACTCTCTGGGATGAAAAGTCCAGCTGCTTCCTGAGCCTTCTGTCCCATTAAACCCCATTCCAAACACCTTAGTTCTTTCTCCTTAAGGCGGATTAAAGCTCGCAGATCCGACATCTCCTCCTAAACCAAAGCATTGGTGCCATAAACAGAACGGTTATTGAGATAAATTTCCAATTTGACTCACTTTCCTTTGCAGACAAAAAACTTGAAAAAAAACATGTTTTAATTTTACTTAATAAGGAAAAACATTTATGTAGGGTCGGTTTGTGTCCTTGTCATTTTTTGCTAATAAAAGTTTTTGTGTCTCCCAGGACTGGATCTGATTCTCTGTTATTTATTCCTGTCTTTCTGAAAGAAACAGAATGTAATCACTGAGGAGGAATTACTCTGGCATTTCAGACTCTTTCCTGCAGCTTCCATCGTTCATGGCTGGCATGAGTGCTGCTACTTTGCTGAAGTTTTTCTGAGGCGAGAGGAGTTTAGCAGCCTGTTGATTTTTGTCCTCTCTTTTCTGTTTATTTTTTAACTTTCTACTACTATTCAATTATGTTTTTATACAAACAAAAGAGGGACTACCAGAGAGACATTCTACCTACGACAAGCTAACTGGGTGTGAAAAATTGACAAATTGACAGTGAGTTTGGTACAAGTGGCTTCATGGTAGAGTGTCTGCCCTGAGACTGGAAGGTCATGAGTTCAAATCCCAGTCAAGTCATATCAAAGACTAATGGTGTTTAGATATATTTGCTCTATGAGTAAAAATGGAAAGTATGCCATTGCAATAAATTGTACATTTAAAATTAATGTTATTAAAATAGTTAAAAGAATGTCAGGCTCTCATGTATTTCCACCTAATCAAATCTGGCCCTCCTTGCAAAAAGTTTGGACACCCCATAGCATATAGAGCATGCTAACAAGTCCACTAAACTCTTTATATCACTTCAGATCACTGAAACCCAAATTCTTCATTCTCTGTGTCGCTTCTGAACATTTCAGAGCAATGCTGAGCGGTGCTTCTTCTTCTGTATTGCTGTCAGTAGCAAATACTGATACATGCATCAACAGTGCCCTCTAGCGGTTGTTGCTATTTATTTTTTAAACTATCTGAGTCTTCCTACCCCTCCAATTGTAGGGGCATTTGAAGCTGTAGTGGTGTCCAAACTTTTTTTTTTATTTAAGGGGAAGGTGTAGGAACTTACAGCTGTATATCCCTCCGCCAGTAGGTTGATCTTCGGAGAAGAAGCACATTTCTTTATGTGGGTGTGCTCTGTAGCACAGAAGTTTACATTGAAATCTAAGTACGGTAATATGTTTTTGTTTTAGCATGACTTTTTAAAGTTGTAAAACCACTGTCATGGTGTTAGCTACACGCTAACATAGATGACCGGCATATATTGATGATGTCATCGAGGGTTTGAAGACACAGTTTTTCCGTATCTCTCCACTTGGAGGGCTGAATGTAGGGCTAGGGAGAAGCCGTAGGGGTAGGGGTGGAATTCGGCCTTTACTGAGGTCCTACTTTTTTAATCGCACCTCTGGCCAAACCTTGCAATTAAAACGTGACTTCTACTCTAAAAAATACGGTGTCTGACTTTGGGAGGGGAGTTTGTTGTTTTTCTCATATTTATCTAAAGAAAGTCGGGCATTCAGACCTCATATGTGCAGCTCTTACCCTGACAGATATAAGTTCATAAAACAGTGAAGCCTTCTCCCTCTTGGCATCAGGTGGTTTGCTGAGATCTTTAGAAGCATGTCCCCATCTTTGTCCAGCTGGTTGACCAGTGTCAGAACTCAGCTTGTCCCCGGTTCCTTGGCCAGACATATGTAGAGAAATGGCTGCACGTTCCTTCTTCAAAAGGTCGATGTGTTGTCGGAGAGCTGTTTCTCGATCCCCAGACTCCAGTGTGCTGTGAAACCACAGGTTAGAAATGCTTTCAAACGTTTTCTAACTATATTTTTGACTAAACTTTGTGATCAATTCCAAAAGTTGGTGTCATCATCAGCAAAGTTTTACGATAGAAAAACATCACCTCTGCTCTGACAGAGTCTGTGCTTTCTCATTGAACACTGCTGTCGAGAAGGAGGTGGACAACTCTTCCGTTCCCATCCTCCTGAGCTCAGATGAAGGACTTCCACTCTGCTGCCTGTCACCATCTGACTCCGAAAAGAGGAGAAATGTGTGACTCCAACTGCGCTTTTTGAGTGTGAGCTGCCTCGTACCTGCTCTGTCTCACTGTCTCTGTGGGTTAGAGTGAGTATCAAACACCTGCTGAGTCTGTCTGCAGAGCAACGTTTTGCAGCCTCTTGGCATCAGAAAGTGACAGCAGCTCGCTGTAGGCCTCCTCACATTCCTCACTGTCACAAAAGACAAAACAACCTTATTAAACCAGAAGGATCTGCCATACGAGCCTCCTGACAGACCGCTGACCTGTGAACAGTCCTTATTTAACAAATAAGGAGTCTATAACTCTAAAAAAAGAATGCATGTGTCAGGTTTGTTGCCTTTATACCTGTATCTCAGAGCCAACTGCAGGGTCGAGAAGTTAGACTCAAGTCTGTTGAGTTTAAAACTCATTTGATCCGATTCCGCTTTCCTTCGCTCCAGAGCTGCAGTCAGTCGTTCATTTCTGGCCTTCAGCCTCTCTATGTATCTGGAAAAGAGAACATTTGCAAAAAGTTCAAAAGGAAAACCATTTTAGATGGTAAATAAATAATTCCTATTAAGTGGAGAAACAGTTTGACTGGATGATAAACCACAACTTTAAGAAATTTAACGTTTCCAAACAAAGATTAAGATTGGGCGTTTAGCTTCCAAAAGGATAGAAGGAAAAAAGGCATTGATGAGAAAATTAACATTTAAACATAAGGAAAAGAATACTTCACATCACCTCAAATGACCTTAAAAACCTGTTTAACTACACACACAATGTTTTATTTATTTATTTTCATTTTGGTTTAATCTGTTCTTTTTTTCCTTCAACCGCCTTAAAAGGAAATAAAATTGTCAAGTTTCTGTAGCTTTAGCTTGATTTTTTTTCTGGAAGGCTTCAAGGCTTTACAGTCACACTCATCTACACCGGTTACTCGACAACCATTTTTTTCAAAGTAAAGCTTCTATAATAGACAATAATGTAAAAAGCCTGTTTCAGTCTTCATTAATTACAGGTCATTGACCTCGACCTCCAATATCATGAAAGAAGTGGAGTTGATTTTTCATGAGAAAAACACTCCAACAAATCCAGTGTTTTCTTGCATCCGGTGATGCTGCAGGAGACTGAGGCAGATAATTTCCTGTGGACGCTGAATGTTTAACTGGAACAGGGAGGAGGATTGGTCCAAATAATAATTTTATGAACAGAAAGCTTATTCTGGTTCTGGCTCCAACAAATAAATCCATAGGTATTCCTGTCTGATTTTATGACAGTATTATAATTTCATGTTTTTTACATGCTTTTGTTATTTTCTTGTTTATTGGCTGATGCCATCACACAATTTCCTGTTTAAGTATTCTTCTTCTACCTCAAAATCTGTGTTGTTTTCCAGGACAGAGCTGCTGTAGTTCATTAGAAGTTCACCTCTGAGTTGTGGGCAGGATTGTTGGGACAGAGTAAGCCTTTCCCCTTACCATCATCCATCTGTTTTCACTCTCCCACTAGCTTACATCCCCTCACAACCCCAACCTAACATTAGCGGTGCAGCAAAAATAGGGAGTATTGGAGCCATCCAGCCATACAGTTTTGATGCTAAAGAAGATGAGGGGGACCTGGTTGCAGCCAAGATGGCGCCCAAACATATCATGAAACACATCATTAGCTGGAAGTAGAAATTTTGCAACTTTAGCCGGAAGCAGAATTACTACTAGGAGATTCATAACCATAACCCAGTTCTGGCCTCTGTCTAGGTGAGGAGCGTAAAATTCGGTGGAGGACTTCAGGCTAAAGATGCTCTGGCGCCATGTCGGTGCCATGTTGTTGTCTGCGGGCAGGTTCTCTTCAAGAAGATGCCAGCTCGGACGAGAAAAATGAAGACCTGCATGAATCTATTTGTTTGCAACTATTTGCATCTGCATCTATTTGTCTCTCCATCATGAGAAAAATACTACAAGAACATGTTAAAACACCATTTTCATAAGAGTGGGTCTTAACAGTTTTTTATTTTTCAGTCTGTTCGGGTTTTTTACTTCCTTTTTCAGTCACACACTCATTCACCAGGATAAACAATGGGTTCATTTTCTTGCCCACTAGGACATTTAACCATTTTACAGAATTTAAACCAGCAACCTTTCAATTAAAACAAAAATGTTAAAAAAAAAAATCACAGAGAAAACACAACAGCTATGTCTCAATTTTTTTTAATTACCAAGAAAAACACAAAGAAAAGAAATGATGCTTTGTGATCCAGGGGTTGGGCCCAAACTAAATAAATTCCTAGCAATAGTAGTGACTTCAGTAACTGGTTTTCTGAGGGAGTGATGGAAAAAGGATTCGAAGTTCAGCTACAGTTCAAAGAGTACTTGGTATTTTTTCTCTTCAGTAGTATCAGACGTTGAACGGTTTTACTGTCCTGGGTGGTTTGTAGACGTACAACACTGGCTGTGCTGCATAATGTCTGCAAAATCTGGCATCTGAAGCCAATAGGGCTAAGTGGCATCAACGTTGTAGCAGTGTGCCACAGTTGTCTGGTTTCAGTTGGGTGTTTGTGGTTTTATAGGTTGGGTATTACGGTCTGTTTTAAGGCCATCCCAGAGAAAAACCCTTGCATTATCACATCTGTATTGTAAAAGTGTGACCAATTGATGGATGTCTGCACAAAAAGACCTCTATAATTAATTTTAACTCAAGCTTTTGACTTTGTGTTTTAACAACTGTTGCTTGGCATATATAATGTGCTCATTTACACAGTTAAGAATTTATGACAAATTGAGCTTTTGTATTATATAATTGGAATAATTTAGATCAGTCAAAAACACTCACTTGTGACCTTCTATTGCGTTAACAGAAAAAAAGGAAGAAAAAGAAGATAAAAAGTTATTTGCTTAATATAAAGCTTTAAAAAGGACCTAACATTTATGTTAACAACATAAGCTAGTGACAAAACTTGAGTTCATTTGACTTAATTTGCATTCCTGTGGTAATATAAAGAATCAGAAAACATGATCCAAATGTTTTTTAGTGGATTCCTAGTCGAAGCTGCTGTTTTATTTGGGCTCACCTGTTCAGTCGCTCCATTTCAGGCTCAGGGCTGATGGGGCTGGAGCATGTGCTGCCTGAGTCCAGTGGTGCCCCATCGCCACCAACAGGCAGAGGCGTGACAGCTCTTGCAGCTCTTCTGTGGAGTAACGGTGAACCGGGGTAGGGAGGAGAGGCCCATTCTGAGCAAAAAGCTCCAGTAGTATGCAGATAGGAAGGAGAGAGACTCCCAGACCTCCGGGACCTTCTGAGATCTGAAAACTAAAACACCTAGTCTATCTTATTCTGTATTGTAGTATTCTGAAAACTAAGAGTAAGCAAAGAATGCTGCGCTTCAAAATCATCCCCTGGTTCATGAATTGCTATTAATATAAAGTCATTTAGCGATAAAGAAACTATTAGTTTGCCTCAAAACTATTCAAAAGAGACTCCTTCCACCTTGATTTTCTCCTCTTCTGTAGGGTTGGGGGCGTTCTGTACAACCTGCTGTTCCTCCCGCTGATTCTGTAGTGCATTTGATGAAGCAGTCTCCTTCTGTTCCAAATACAGCAGGTCCTCTGCATTTTGCTCCTTAGGAAGACTTACTGGACAGGATATTCCAAACTCTTTTTCCATCTCCTCTACTATCTGCGATCGAGGAAAAACAAATAGGTTAATTCATCTAAATTGATCTGATAACATGTTTTTGTGGTTTATAGATGAGTCATAATTTTCTGGGACATCATGAAGCGTACTTCTAAAGATGTTGCATCAGATTTGATAAGTTTTATACATTGAAAAGCATCAACAAATGTTTTATTTTCCGTTTTATACCTGTGTGGCTTTAGCCCAGTTCTCATGAGCCGCTCTCAGGTGAGCTTTTTGCTTCTCCTGATCAGAGGCTGTGATAGGAGCAGCCCAGGTTCTCCTGTAGCTGATGGAGTCCTCCACTGATGATAAAACCTCCTGCAGTTTTGTCCAGACAACACCACTGCCCTCTACCGGTTGAAAAACAAAGGTGCATTAAATAAACTGCTACTCAAGATATCCTCTTTTTAGTAAGTGTAAAACATCCATAAAGTTAAAACGGTGTCAACCTCGATCGGTAAGTGGAGGTTTACAGGAGGTAATGGAGGGAGAGTTCCTCTCTGATCTGCTTCTGACCAGTCGGTGAGACAGTAGATCTGGAACCAGAGGCCTGGATGAAACAGGGGGCCTAAATTCCCCTGGATCACTGCAAGAATTAGTTTTTTTTTAGTTGTAAAAAAATAATTTCTTGTATACAGAATGTTTTTCAGTTTTTCATATTGTCAAAAACTTTGTCCACCTCGGTGCCTTAAGGGACCCCATTGTCTTGTTGAGTTCAGCAATGATGCTAAGCAGGGTGCCTACTTCAGCTTCACACTGAGCCACCTCTGCAGCCGTAGGTTCGAGGCCGATGACCGGATCAGAACCCCGCGGATCAAGGGAAATGTGGTCGCCAGGGTTTGGCAACTCCTGATCAAATCCTGAGCCAGCACTCAGGCTGTCACATCTGACCTGCCTTGAGTCCTATAAAGCAGGATGTTGAATTTGCCTATGAGTAATTGTGTTAATTTACCAATGCTACTGCAGAATTAGATTACATTAATTTACAATGCTAATGAGCAGATTTCAGACTGGCTAAAGCTATTGTTTTGTACTGCGGAAAAAGGAGGAAACTAAAACATCCTGAGATCCAACTTCCTGTTCAGCAAATATTTGTGGACATGCCATCTATTGTTTTTGCGTTGGCTAAATGCCTAAATCATAACATTACACCCAAAAAGGCTACATTTCTATTTGTAACAAATAAAGAGCAAATGTTTAAACAATGATTTAACATTATGTTGAATGAACTCTGCACAAACAAATACTGTGCAGACAAAAGCAGTAAAAATACTTAACATTTTTTGCCCTTGACACGCAAAAACATTCCAAATCTGTGTCTGACTCAAAAACAGCATTATGTGAATAGTTTAGCAGACAAGAGCTGTTATTGCTACAATTTCTGACTTTTCATATCAGCTACAAATCAGAACGTAAACTTCAGGAGTAAGTGTTCGCAAATCATCCATAAAAGCACCAAAGAAAATGTGAAAAACAAACAACATTTAATAATATTTACATTAGTTGTGCCTAATTTCTTGGTAAATGTATTCATTCATGATAAAGTTACAACATGTACCAATCATTCAAGAGCATAAACATTAATATCACTGGACATAGGCCTGTGATGACAGGGATAACTTTGCAAACATGATGTAAGCAGAAAATACATCTCTTTTAATTTACTCACCTCCATGGCTGGCTACAGTCTCCTTTCTTAATTCTTTTTTTAAGAAGAAAAAGCAAAAAGCTTCCTTTTTGTTTTCTGCAAATACACTTTTCTTCAAATGTGTTGGTAAATCAGTTGTTCTGCCTAAGCTAGAGCCTGCACTCTTCAGTCTGCTTTACTGTTCAGTGGGATGAATGAAGTAAGTGGAAACTGTCAGAAAGTCATCCCCACCCATTCCTCTTCACTCTGAGCCTTTTCCTGTTTTGTCCGCAGTTGCCACACACATCATTACCATTTTGAATTGTGGGTATCCAATGAAAGCAAGCAACGATTTTTATTTAAATGATCAAAATACTCTTATGTACTGCATCTATTTCAATATATAATAATTTAAAGATGTCGTGTTGCAGTGATAGAATACTTATTTTCTTCACATTTTATCATATTTTCATTTTACATATTTTTTTGTTTATATTATAATTTATAATTTTTTTCATTATAATAAACAGAAACTGCGACGATAGCATACACAAAAACGAATTTATCAACCTAAAATTAATTAATACATTTTATTAAAAAAAAAAAAAAAACTTAACTTCAATACCCACAATGCTTTCCGCTTCCGGGTTGTATCACTTCCGGTAAGGAACTTGCCGGTTCAAAACAAATCTTTAGCTGCTCTTTTAGTTCATTTTGACTTCAAATGCGTCGTTGTGAATGATACACGAATCTTGAGAAACGACTCATATTAATTAGTCTGGTGAGTCTTTTTGAATTTCTTTTTACCATATGTATCATATCGTTTACGATAACTAGAGCTAGCAGCTAAAGTTGGTGGCTGGCTGTGGAACTAATCAAGCTCAAGAGGTCGTTTGTTTGCTACTTTATACTGCTTTGATGCTTTATAAAACTAGTGGTCCAAACCACGAAAATGTTTCTCCGGTAAAAGGTTTAGTCACACATTAAAATGTGTGATTTAGGCTCATTGATTGTGCAAAGCTAATGTTTGGTACATTTTCTTGGAAATCTTTCGAAGTCGTTTATGATCCGAATGAATGGTATGTAGATGTTTCTGAGAAATGATTGTAATGCTCTTTCACCTCAAGTGCTCCCAGAAAGATTAAGACAACAAATAGGGGTTTACTTTTAAAATTCTTGTCATATTTTTTTGAAAAACTGGAGCATATGACTTGAATGCAAATAACACAAGATAGCTGTTTATTTGAGATATTTTTATTGATTAAATCTGCCTGTTAATGCTTCAATTTAAAGTACTTATTTAAATTTTTTAGCATCCCTGTATATCCATGGAGACCCCGGAGCCAGGCCCAGCAGATGGGGAAGAGCGGCCAGTTGAGCTTCGACCTCGGACACGTTCCAACCCCGAGGGTGCTGAGGACCGCCGCAGCAGCACCGGCAGCCTTGGGGGCAACGGTAACCAAAGCATGTCCCAGTCTGCCGTGGGAAGCCGTGTAGAAGGAGAGGGAGAGGCTTCGACCAGCGACAGTCCTCCCAGCTCAGTTACCAACACTGTTTCAGTGGCTGCAGCTCAGACTGGAGCTTCTGCTGCTTCAGCAACCAGCACTGCAGCACAACTGTCCACCTCAGTTGTGTCAGCCAAAGACAGGCCAAAGCCCACACCACAACAGCCAGCGCTAACAATGTCCAGCTCTCCACCAGAGTACCAGCTCAGAGTTCCTCGGGCAAACTGCCCAGAGAAAGTGGTTGGTTCTCTTTTCATTTTGATTGAGGAACTTTCACTAACTTTCTTTCTAAATTGCCTTCCTCTTCTGCTTTTGTCTGTCTCTTCACAGATTATCTGTTTAGATCTCTCTGAAGAGATGTCCTTACCAAAGCTGGAGTCTTTTAATGGGTATTTGATCATTTTAAAGTCTATACTCTCCAATGCTGATACTCCTACATTTACAAATGTGCTTGATTTAAATTTCTTCTTATTTAGATCTAAAACAAATGCTTTAAACATATCACAGAAGATGATTGAGATGTTTGTGAGAACAAAACACAAGATTGACAAACGACATGAGTTTGCACTGGTCGTCATCAATGATGATGCCCTCTGGGTGAGCACAGTAAACACTAATATATGTTTTCTTTGTTGTTTTTTTAATGCAAAATTTTTATATTTTTCATATAGTTTTGAATAATTGTAAATCTGATTAATTTGTTTCCCAGCTGTCAGGCTTTACCTCTGATCCCAGGGAGCTGTGCAGCTGTCTGTATGACCTGGAGACTAATATGTGCGAGTCCTTCAGTATCCTTTTTGTTAATCAAATTATTTAGAAAAAGTTATCTTAGTCATTAAAATTGTATATCTGATTTTTTTGTGCAAATTTATCCTTAACTGTTGTTTTTAGACCTAGAAGATCTCCTTAATGTCATGTAAGTAAAGCTTGACAATTACCACAGTTAAAGAAAAATCCTGCTATGTTTCCACTCAAACATTTGTCTGTGTGCCTCTTCAGTCGTCAGAAGATCGAGTTACCATTGGTAGAAAATGTTCAGACCATTCCCCCTCCGTATGTGGTGCGGACTCTGCTCATCTACAGTCGACACGCAGGACCGCTACAGTTCAACCCCCCTGAAGCTGTCAGTGTGCGTAACACTTTTTATTTTATATGCAGAAATATGATTTTGTTCAAATATTCTCGAGTGGAAACTCTCCTTTCTCTCAAGTATTTTGCTGTTGTGAGTGCTGTGTTTTTGTCATTTATGTTTTCTCATGTGTTTTGCTCCAGAAAATGCTGCAGTCTCCTTATTTTTTCTTTGATGTGGTGTATTTACACAATGGGGTGGATGAACAAGGCGAGGACTCCAGCTGGAGGGTGAGTGGAGCTCAAAGATCTGAACTCTGTTCTGTACTACAGTAAAGCCTAGATTCAAAGCACACAGTCATTTTTTGTAGCACATACAGAGCATTTTTGTTTCAGAAGCGCATCGGCTTCAAACCCTTTGCCACAACTCCAGCTATTACTTTCACACATGGTGTTTTATTTTGAAAACCAAAATGATTCTCTTCTTTAATACCACTCTTGCCTACAAAGACTTCCTGTGTCTCTGGTGTAAACTGGGGTGAATCAGCTGCTGCAAATACAAATTCAACAGCACAGGTCTTATGTATACACTTGTTGAACAAATAATTTTTTTAATTTATAGATGCTTATGTTACTCCCCAATCTGTTGCGTCATCATGCAATTCCGTCCTTTTTGTCCTTTTTCCACTTGTTTTTCAGAAATTTCTCAAAAATTCGGAAAATTAGATCACTCTCCAGATGCTTAAATGATATACAATTCACTTTGACTCACTTTATATTTATTTCTTCTCCAGGATAACTACTCCTCCTTCTGTAACCTGGACTCAAAGGGCATGTGTTATCGCTTTGAGGTTTCACTCAGCGGACCTGCAATAGAGCTGCACAACTGCATGGCCAAACTGCTGGCTCACCCTTTGCAAAGACCTTTCCAGAGTCATGCGTCCTACAGCCTGTTGGAGGACGATGACCCCGAGGATACTGAAGCGACAGTCTAAGAAGGGACAAACCCAGAAATAAACACACTTTAGTTCTTTTTTTCAGCTACACTTTATTATTACCGTACTAGCAGAAAAAATGCATATTTAGTTTTTGTCTGGATTTCTGCTGCCTGTAATTCTTTAGGAAAAAGTTTGTTTTAGGCAGAGGGAAGCAACAAACGATTCAAAAGGGTTGAAGAGAAATTAGGAACTAAAAGCAGGAGTGGTTGTAAGCACCAAAGGGTTTATTTCTTTTTCCTTTTCAATCAAAAACTGATTTCTGTGTAAGTCTTTTAAGACAGTCTTTTTAATTAAATGCCTTTTTTTCATAAATTAATTACAATGAATACTTGTATAGAGATGATCCTGATTATGTTCTTTTATTTTGTAAATTTTCCCTTTGTTACCTTTTTGGCTGTTTGTTTTCTAAGGGTTTGGTTTCATTTTTTGGACACTGAGTCTCACACACAGTGAATCTGTTGAATCTTCTCCTTGACGTTGACCTCTGTGCTGATTTAAAAGTGATTCTCCTGCCAGTTTAGTTGCACTGAACCTGATGTATAGACACATTTTTAAAATGTTTCTGAGTATTAAAAAGAGCCGCGGTAAATGTGATGGCTGAGTGTTTGATGTTCTGATGGGTTTTTCCAGGAGGTGGCAGCACATTCCTTCCTGAGGATTGAAGCTTCGATGTGAAGCTTCTACCAACTTTAGCTGCAAGTTTTATCTTTATAACAGCTGGTATGTTCCTTTCTTACAGGTTGAGTTGTAACTCATTTGCCGACCTAACATCATAAATAAATAGTTTATCAACTTCACTAGTAGAGAGACAACTTCCTGTCTGGTCAGTTATGTTTGGAGGTGCCAGTCTACCACCTTCTAGGTTCCTGCTTCCAAATCTTATCTGTTGTCTCGCTCCTGACCCCTTCTTTCTTCTGTCACTCCAACATTACTTTATAAATCAGTTATTTTCAAATGAGGACGGGTTGTCAGGGAGACAATGGGGGAGCAGGAAAGCCCCAAGCTCAGAGGACCTTTACCCTTTCACACCCTTCCCCAGCTGTCCCCACCGGTCCTCATGTCATCAGAGATAACAGTAGAGGGGGGGACCCTGAGTCTCTGCGCTGCAGGGCGAATTTGTTATTCCCTCATTCCTGAGGAATGACAGGTCCCCATTGTTTTCATCCTCTCAGCCCTTCACTGCCATGACTCCTTTCCGTACTTCCACCAGACAGGATGTGGTGGAGAACTTTTTTTCTGTTACTATTTGGCATTTTCTGCTTTACTCCCTATGTTGAACATTGTTCAAGCATCACTGGGGAATTTCAAAGCGTACTATATTTAAAGGTGGCACTGATTGCAAATATATTTTTTTTCCAAATACATTCATCTATAGGAGTGGAAAATAAAGAACTGTAACCACAGTCAAAAAGTTTAGATTTATTTTAGTCATCTAGTCAAATGTGTAGTAAAACACAATCTATACTGTATGGCCTGTTTAAATGTATTTGATTGTGATATGGCTAAATGACGCTAAAGATACATTTTTTAGCAAAGTAGATTAATTATGATGTAAGACGATTCTCAGTCTTTTTACTTAACTTATATATTGTTAGGTTTGATTTTCTTTTTTATGTTTTATAAATGCATTTACATATATATATATATAAACAGCATAGAAAAAAATCGAACTACAAATATGAAGTAGGGAAAACTTTTTTTTTGGTGAAGTTTTGTGACTTGTCCTCAAGCATGTACGAGATGCTCGCAAGTTCTTTTTTGCAACTCAAGTCACATCCAAAGTCTTTGCATTTAAGTTCAAGTCAAAACTAAATAAAAAAATATATGTATATATATATTTTACTGTCACAAATTGTATTCAAAGTATCACAAATACTTGTAGGGACACAATAGCAGGTAGTTTGTGTTTCTGCATTACTGGGGCAAAAGTTAAACACCACAGCATCCTGAAGCTAAAAAAATAAGAATAAATAAAAAGATTGTTTTTTTTTAACCAGACATAAAAAAAAAGACATTATAATGACAGCAGATGCAGTTTTTAAGGCTATTTTCATTCAAATGCGCTTAAATAAGCCATATACTAATAAATCTTTTACAACTTTATGTGAAGTCAAATTTTCCATCATCTCATGTCTTTAAGAAAATCTGTGTTCCTCCACTTTGATGTTTCTTTATAGTTTTTTGAGACATTTTTGAGAAGACATAAATCATCAGATTGGACTAAAACAGTTAATGTAAATACTTTTGATTATTACAAATGAGAGCTTGGGTCTAACCACCAGTCTGAATTTATCAAAATGTTTCTAAATCTTTATTACATCACAAACGATAGGAAATGAAGATGTTAGCATCATTTTATAAATCTAGTTTTCAAATTGCACCTTATCATAAGATCAGAGTAACTAAGAGTGTGCAAACTTCCAAATGAGTAAAAAGCAATTACAGACTATTATCTCACATTTGCTATTTTCAACTAAAAACAGTCTTCCAGCAAAATGTTATTTGTGGTTCTCACTTCACTTGCTCACAGTCACAGTCTCATTTTAAATGACATTGTTTGGATTCAAATTCACATGAAACGTTTGTTGAAAACTGAAACAAAAAGGGAAAAAAACATGCAAGAGATGGAAAATTTCTGAACTTTTGCATTTGGAGGTTGTACTGTGACAGGGGTTAGAGGGGAGGAGAGGGGAGGGCCAGGATGGACTGGAAGTCAGCCTCCAGCACCCTTTATAAACACGAGCCCTTTAACACATCACAGGATCACCATTTCTGCCTGAAGCTCCGTGCATCCTCACAGCCCAAATATAGAAAATCGAGGAGTAAAAGCCTTTCCCCCCATTTCATCTAGAACCAAAATACTCTGTATCTGTGCTGCAGAAAATATCCAATCTGACAGTAATCCTTGTGGACTTTTTTGTTTTTTCTTTTGCCAAAACATTTCTGCTGATCTCACTAAAAACCAACCGCAGCCATTTCTCCTCCACCTGCCATGTACAGCTCCAGCTATCCCCAGGCCAAACTGGGCCCGTTTGAGGCAAGGGAGCCCCTGCGCAAATCCAAAGGGAAGAGCTGCGGCTACTACATGAGGATCGTTTTCTTCTTTTCCTCTCTCATCCAGTCGCTCATCATTGTCAGCCTTGTGCTCTTCCTCATCTATGGACAACCAGAGAAGTCTGCAGAGGAGAAGAGGGTCCAGGTCTGTGGTTTCATTTCCTTAAGCAATTGTAGTCCATTTTGCTTTAATATTTAATTATATTTGTCTTAGAATATCAAAACCAACTTCTTTAAAAATGATCTATCTCTTTTGTGTAAAAAGCACTTTTAAAAGACTGATTTTGGATTTAATGTGACTGATGATAGCTCAAGACTTTGGTGTGAGGTGGAATGCAGAGCTGATGCTGATGGTGCTCTGTGTGTTGTAAAGGAGCTGGAGCTGGGATTCAACAAGCTGAGTGATAATAATATGGTGTTGAGAAAAGAGAAAGGCGAGCTGGGAAGTCAGCTGAACGCTCGCACAGCTGAGAAAGCCGCTTTGGAGAAGGAAATTGAGAAGATGAACAGGACTGAACAGTTCCTTAGAGCGAGACTTGTGAGTGGGCATTATAAATCAGAAAAATATGCACTTTCACTGTGTTATGGTGTATTTTACAGCACATTATTTGGGATTTTTTTCCTGTTTTTACAGGTTTCCTGTGAGAAACCCGCCTTTCCAAAGACCCCGCAGCAACGGTGTCCAACCATGCCCTTCCAGCCTCCTTCAGTCAATTCCAACAGTAAGATTCAAATGAGGATTCAAACTTTTTTAAAGCAACACTTTAGCTTGAGGTGGAAAAAAAAGTGTCCACTTTACATTTTAAACTTCAGCAGATAAAAGATTACATTTTCCAAATAGATTTTGAAAGAATAAATATTGAAACCTTACATGATTAAAAGGGTAAATAATCACAAATATTTAAGAAATATGTTTTTACTATTTAATTTCAATGTTATTTTACTTGCATTGTAGTGATAAAGGCAATATCCTTAAAACCAGAAGTGGGAGTAATCATATATGAAGTTTGATCATTAAAATCAGAAGAAGAAAGGATTAAAGAAAATACTTTTGATCAATCAGAGCATACTCCTCATACTAGCTTCAACGTGTGATTATTTTAACTTGTTCTGTAGTCACAAATCATGACAAATTATGTAATGCTAATAAGCATAACTAACTAACAAAGTGATGCTTGATGAGATCAGTTGTGTGATGCAGGACATTTGTTTGGTTTACCTGTACTGACAGTTTTTCTCTGAATTCTGCAGGTGAGCTGAAGACTTTGCAGAGTATTATCAATCAGCAGAAAGCTAAGATAGACCTTATAGACTCAAACTTCACTCAGGCTGTTCAATATCTGAGTCAGGAGAGAGACAACGCCCTCAGGGACAGGGAGCTACAACTCCAGGAGGCCATCAGGCTGCGCAGAGACAACACCCTCCTGAAGGAACAGCTAAATGAATACACCAGGTACAATCACGCCTGCCTTATTGCTGTCTGAGGGCCAAAATGCATGGAAGACCTACATTCAAATGTTTTCCTTTCACACCCTTTTTACTAGGAAGTGCAAAGAGGACTTTGCAAGTTCTCTGGACGGGATCCAGACAGTGACCAGGGATTTCCTGAACCGGATTAACGGTCTGTTTCCCCACCACCAGACCTTCCACCTCACCTGTGATAGCCAGCGGTTGGAAATGGAAAAGATTAAAAGCAGCTGCACAAACCTGTCCAGAGACGTGGAGAATAAGTTCCAGATGTATCTGGACAATGTCGGCAAGAAGGTTTGGGAATGCAAAACGTTTTGTGTGTGTGAACCCTGTGGGAAAAGAAACATCCTTTCATTGGAATCCACACGACCAAATGTAGCATTGAACTTTCAGGAAGTATTACAGAACAAAAACAAGATCAGCTTCAAGTAATGAAAAAAGATTTCTGAGATAGTTTGTGTGTGTGTGTAAACGTTAATAATCTAATAGAGTGAAGGAAAAATAATGGATGTGGAATTTATTTGATTAAAAAAACATTCCTAATGTATTCAAGACAAACTAGTGAATTTCTGAAAATCAGAAGTTGCTTCTCTGCATTCTATAAATGCACCCAGATTTTTTTTTTTTATAAAACAAGCAAGGGGGGAAGCCATTTAGTGGTGCGAGGAAATGTAATCACTACATCGTTCCTGTTAAATCTCACTAAAGAGACAAACCTCCTGAGAAGTGAGCTGGGGGTCAAAGCAGAGGTGAAGCATGTGGCTCAGCTGATAAAGGAACTCAGCTCTCAGCAAAACTGCATTTTCACCAACAAAGGAGCAATAAATTCACAGTGACATCTTCTACAAAAAGGATTGAATCAAATGGTTTTCCTCTAACTTCTTTAATGGCATCATAGCTGTTTTGTAACTGAAGGGTAAATAAAAGAATATAAATTCTTCTCTATGCAAGAAGCTCAGTTGTATATGCAGTTCTTTCATCCTAACACCTAAAAACGTATTAAAAATGACAACGAATTTAAATGTAAACATTTCCTTTTATGCATCAGAGTTAATCCTCACTTATAATGAAATTTTCCAACACAACCTGAAGTGAAAACTGGCAATATTGCTGATTTGACCACTTGTTTGTTAGAATTATGTGACCAACCCATCCCAGAAACTTCCTGAACAGATAACAGTGTCAGATCAGCTGCACTGCATTCTCTTCTCAGTGACACACAGGCATCATTCAGCAAAAGCATCATTCAGACTGATAGAGCGCGGTCAGAAGTGAACTGCACACCTCTTGCTTCCTGCTGCAGCTTCTGAAGATGTGAAAGTCTCCTTTATAAAGACATTTTTGACTTTTTTTAATCTTTTTTTTGCAGGTGGCTGAGATTCAAGCCCTGTCCAGTCAGAAAGAGGTGCTGAGCAGACATTTGTCCACTGAGTTGCAGCAATGTGAGGATAAGCAGAAAGATGCAATCACCATGGCGACCAGGGAGTTAGAACTCAAGCAAAATGCTCATGATGACCAGGTTCGTAATACTTAGAGATGCATTATTTTCTCTTGGTCATCCCTTTTCTAGATGGGGGTGGCTGACCCCCATCGTGCTCTCTTCTGGATCTCCGCAGCTGCCTGGAGCTTTGGAGCGGGTCTCCCGTGGGGGGCCCCGGCTCGTACCCGGGGATGGGGTGGGGGGATGCCCAGAACTCCTGGGTGGTGGTGGGCGGCTTGTCTGGGGTGGTGGGGCTCTCGGGGGTGGGGCCCCGCGCTGGGCCACCTGGCGTGGTGGGAGGGCTGCTCTCCTGACTGGGCTGGGCCTTGCGCTCTGCGCTTCCGTACCTCACTGCGCTCGGGTGTTGGGGGCCCATGTGGTGGTCCTGCGGGCCCTGGTCTGGGTGCTTGGCCGGGCTGCCTGGCGGGTGGATCTCCTCCATTGACCCCACAGTATGGGTGCGGGGGCGGGCCCTGGTCGGCGCTGCCGCCTCGGCGGGTGTCTTGGTGTGGGGATGGCTGGGGGTTCTCCCTCCTTTTTTGTGCATTCCATCATCCACTTCAGCTTAACATAACATTCACCTGAGCACAGGCGTCAGCTCACCTTTACACCTTCGAATAGTGTGCGTGACAGAATGTAATGCTGTACATGTGTTGGTTGGTATGCACAAGTGTGCCTGTGATCTGGATGTGGTCAAGTTTGTGAACACTCTCGGAGCCGGCAGGTATGTAACAGCTGAGTGTGTGGACAGGCCCCGCCCATTTTAGACCAACACTCACTATTGCAATGGCTATAAGCTCCAGCATTTTGTTGCCTGTAGATTAACAAATCTACCTTCCCTTCACAGTAGTCCTTCTCTAACTTCTATAATCCCCCCCCCCAACTCTCTCCTTTTCCCCCTTTCCTTTTCCGTCCGGTCCAACAAAAAAAAAAAAAAAATCAATATTAATAAAGTTTGGTTTAAATTACAAAAGGGGCTTATACCAACATACATTTTGTGTTCGCTATGATTTATAACCCCCGATTGTAAGAGTAAAATCTGTCTAATACAAGAGGCTCTCAGCTCATATCTGTTTGCTCAGCTGTTGGACAGGACAAGTTAAAAAAAAAAAAAAAAAAAAAAAAAGAGATGCATTATTTTTGCTTGTTTGCAGACTGCAGCATTTTAAAGCTAACATACACTTTGTTAGGTGGAGAAATTACTGAAAGAGCAGAAGAAACTTCAAGAGAAGGTTGCTGTGAAAGACAGAGAGATTCTGGATCTGCAGATGATGCTGTCTAACATCAAGGTACAAGTGCACCACACTGCATCAGTCTGACCATTTGGTTTGAACCACCAAGATTTCTACAGGAGGAATATCAAAAGTAATGTTTAGGATTTAGAAAGTTTGCAAAGTTGTCAGAGACAGAAAAGCTTCATACTATTGAAAACAAAACATCCTTTTGCTTTGTAGGGGGTTCCTTCTAGAACTGGTGTCCCACATGGAGCTCCACAGTCGGGTGGACAGACTCCTGCTAACTTCTCCTCCAGTGGCAGCCAGGGATATGGCATCAGCAAAACTCCCACAGTAAGATGTCAACTCACCTGAAAGCCTTAACAATTTCAATTCATATTTACACTTCTACCGGATAGAAAAAGCTTCAATTAATTGCCAGTTTGTGCCAAATAACGGGGTAAAAAACAAGTATTGTATTGCACTTCATGCTTCCAAATTCACTGGATGAAACTTTCTCATGCAAAAATTGTTTCAGGAAGACTTTTCCTGCACAAAATTCAACAATAAAAAAAAAAATTAACTTGTGAGGTAACCTTGTGAGCAATGTTCCTTCCTGACAGCCCAAAATAACACACACCAAACTGACTTTTTGTAATATTGTCAAAACATTGATGTCAGGAACAGCAGTATTATTATGTAACTTTTGTCAATGCTTTGTCTTTCAGGTGGGTTAAAATAAATCAGTCGTCCGTGTCTGTCTGTTACCAAACATCAAACTGAAAGGAAAACACCGGCCTGCAACACGTTCTAAACACATGTATATATTCCCACCATGAAACTCCACAGTACAACCTGTACATAGTTTGCTTTCATATTAACATAAATTTATTTTTTTGATTGTCTTTTGATCTTTTGATCCTATTTGTTGTCCTTGTGGTTTAACTGTGAAATTGAGGAAGACGATGATGTACATTTTTCTGCTCTGTTGTGCATTTGATGTATGATTACTCCTTAATAAAACAAAAAAAGCACCATCTTCTCTTTGGTTTCACGTATGCTTCCAGCACATGCGTCCACACCACCAGCATCCTTACATCTGCAGTAATGAGCTGTCCTGAAAACCATAGGTCAAAAGCATAAAGCTTAAATGTCCAGCTCATCTGGGCTAAAAACTGACGCTTTTATGGTAAACTAAACCAGAACGAGGATGCTAATGTTCATTTTTATGGGATATTTTGCAAGAACTGAGCTATAATAGGAACTGTACTTAATGTTTACAGCTTCCTTTTCCTTTTAGAAGCATGTGGTAAGAAGCTTCTATAGCTGTGTAGCTGGAAACAGCTGCCACACTTTTTATGGTTATTGTGGGCCCATTTTGAACCAAAATACTTCAAAACAATGCAAACAAAAGAGGGACAAAAGGTACATTTTCCATGTATCACAAAAAATATATTATTACATTTTGAGTTGACCTTTTGCATACTTATTCTGCAAGCTGATGGAAGTCCAACTAATGTAATCTCTTTGGTTTATAAAAGTAAAGTTTTTTTTTGTTTGTTAAATCGAAAACTACTACCCCTCCATGAACCGGCACCTTAACGTGGTGGAGGGGTTTGAGTGCTCGAGTGATCCCAGGAGCTATGCTGTCTGGGGCTTCGGCTCCTGGTAGGGTCTCCCATGGCAGACAGGTCCTGGGTGACGAGCCAGACAAAGAACGGTTCATAAACCCCTTCATGAGAAAGCACATCATAGATCCAGTTGCGTCGCCCGGATTGGCGTTACCAGGGCCTCACCCTGGAGCCAGGCCTGGGGTTGGGGCTCGCAGGCGAGCGCCTGGTGGCCGGGGCTCCTCCCACGGGCCCCGGTCGGGTAAAACCCGAACGATCAACGTGGGATCACTCCCCAGTGGGCCCACCACCTGCAGGAGAGCTCAGAAGGGGCCGGTGCGATGTGGTTTGGGTGGCAGTCGAGGGCGAGTGCCTCGGCGGCCTAAACCCCGGTCATGGAACTTGGCTTTTGGGACATGGAACGTCACCTCTTTGGGAGGGAAGGAGCCTGAGCTTGTGCGAGAGGTTGAGAGGTACCGGCTAGATATAGTTGGGCTCACCTCTACGCACAGTCTGGGCTCTGAAACTCAGTCTCTCGAGAGGGGTTGGACTCTCTACCATTCTGGAGTTGCACATGGTGAGAGGCGGCGGGCTGGGGTGGGCTTACTTGTGAGCCCCGAGCTTAGTCGCCAAGTGTTGGAGTTCACCCCGGTGGATGAGAGAGTTGCGTCCCTCCGCCTTCGGGTGGGGGACAGGTCTCTGACTGTGGTTTCGGCTTATGGGCCGAACAGCAGTTCAGAGTACCCAGCTTTCTTAGTGTCTCTCGGAGGGGTACTGGAAAGTGCCCCAACGGGGGACTCCATTGTCCTCCTGGGTGACTTCAATGCCCACGTGGGCAACGACAGTAGCACCTGGAGGGGGGTGATTGGTAGGAACGGCTTCCCTGATCTGAACCCGAGCGGTGTTTTGTTGTTGGACTTCTGTGCTAGTCATAGTTTGTCCATAACAAACACCATGTTTGAGCACAAGGGTGTCCATCAATACACGTGGCATCAGGACACCCTCGGCAGGAGATCAATGATCGACTTTGTAGTCGTTTCAGGAGACCTTCGGCCGTGTGTCTTGGACACTCCGGTAAAGAGAGGGGCAGAGCTGTCCACTGATCACTACCTGGTGGTGAGTTGGATTCGATGGCGGGGAAGGAGGCCGGAAAGACTCGGCAGACCCAAACGTAGTGTGAGGGTCTGCTGGGAACTTCTGGCTGAGCCCTCCGTCAGGGAAGTCTTTAACTCCCACATCCGGGAGAACTTCAAACAGGTACCAAGGGAGGCTGGTAACATTGAGTCTGAATGGACCATGTTCTCCACCTCCATTGTCTCTGCTGCTGTTCGGAGCTGTGGTCGCAAGGTCTCTGGTGCCTGTCGTGGCGGCAACCCCCGAACCCGTTGGTGGACACCGGAAGTAAGGGATGCCGTCAAGCTGAAGAAAGAGTCCTATCAGGTCTGGCTGACGTGTGGGACTCCAGAGGCAGCTGACAGGTATCGGCAGTCTAAGCGAGCTGCGGCTCAGGCTGTAGTAGAGGCAAAAACTCGGTCCTGGGAGGAGTTCGGTGAGGCCATGGAGAAGGACTATCGGTTGGCCTCGAAGAGGTTCTGGCAAACCGTCCGGCGCCTCAGAAAGGGGAAGCAGCTTTCTGCAGGCACCATTTTCAGTGCAGGTGGGGAGCTGCTGACTTCGACTGGGGTCATGTCGGGCGGTGGAAGGAATACTTTGAGGATCTCCTCAATCCTGCTGACACGCCTTCTCTTGAGGAAGCAGAGGCTGAGAGCCCTGGGGTGGGGCTGTCCATTACCCAAGCTGAAGTCACAGAGGTAGTTAACAAGCTCCTCTGTGGCAAGGCACCGGGAGTGGATGAGGTCCGCCCTGAGTACCTCAAGTCTCTGGATGCTGTGGGAGTGTCTTGGTTAACGCGTCTCTGCAGCATCGCGTGGCAGTCAGGAACAGTACCACTGGACTGGCAGACAGGGGTGGTGGTTCCCCTTTTCAAGAAGGGGGACCGGAGGGTGTGTTCCAACTACCGGGGAATCACACTCCTCAGCCTCCCTGGGAAAGTCTATGCCAGGGTACTGGAGAGGAGAGTCCGGCCGATAGTCGAACCTCAGATCCAAGAACAACAATGCGGTTTCCGCCCTGGTCGTGGAACTGTGGATCAGCTCTACACCCTGTCCAGGGTGCTGGAGGGTTCGTGGGAGTTCGCTCATCCTGTCCACATGTGTTTTGTGGATTTGGAGAAGGCGTTCGACCGTGTGCCCCGTGGTGTCCTGTGGAGGGTACTTAGGGAGTATGGGGTCCGGGGAGCCTTACTCAGGGCTGTCCGGTCTCTGTATGACCAGAGCAGGAGCATGGTCCGCATAGCTGGCAGTAAGTCAGACCTGTTCCCAGTGCATGTTGGACTCCGGCAGGGCTGCCCTTTGTCACCGGTTCTTTTCATAGTTTTTATGGACAGAATTTCTAGGTGCAGCCAAGGTCCGGAGGGGGTCTGGTTCGGGAACCACAGGATTTCCTCTCTGCTCTTTGCAGATGATGTTGTCCTGTTGGCTTCATCGAACCAGGACCTCCAGTATGCATTGGAACGGTTTGCAGCCAAGTGTGAAGCGGCTGGGATGAGGGTCAGCACCGCTAAGTCTGAGGCCATGGTTCTCGACCGGAGAAAGGTAGTTTGCCCTCTCTGGGTGGGTGGAGTGCTCCTTCCCCAAGTGGAGGAGTTTAAGTATCTTGGGGTCTTGTTCACGAGTGAGGGAAGATCGGAGCGTGAGATCGACAGGCGGATTGGTGCTGCGTCCACCGTTATGCGGTCGCTGTACCGGTCCGTCGTGGTGAAGAGAGAGCTAAGCCAGAAAGCAAGGCTCTCAATTTACCGGTCGATCTACGCCCCAATACTCACCTATGGTCATGAGCTCTGGGTCATGACCGAAAGAACGAGGTCCCGGATCCAGGCGGCTGAAATGAGCTTCCTCCGTAGGGTGGCTGGGCGCTCACTTAGAGATAGGGTGAGAAGCTCGGTTACCCGGGAGGAACTCGGAGTAGAGCCGCTTCTCCTCCAAATCGAGAGGAGCCAGTTGAGGTGGCTCGGGCATTTAGTTCGGATGCCCCCTGGACGCCTCCCTAGGGAGGTGTTCCAGGCATGTCCCACTGGGAGGAGGCCCCGGGGAAGACCCAGGACACGCTGGAGAGACTACGTCTCTCGGCTGGCCTGGGAACGACTCGGGGTCCCCCCAGAGGAGCTGGAGGAAGTGGCTGGGGAGCGGGAAGTCTGGGCATCTTTACTTAGACTGCTGCCCCCGCGACCCGGTCCCGGATAAGCGGAAGAAAATGGATGGATGGAAAACTACTTCTGCTTGATGCATATGAAATTATGAAAATTGAGAAAAGCGTGAGAAATGTCAATATGTCATAATAATAGAACACAGTAGCGATATCTAAAATGTACATAAAATATGTAGAGAGCTGAGTGCAACAAAAAAGAGCTACATTTTAAAATTTTACAGCTGTACTGTGCCTCTAGCGGTTCTTTTTCAGATCCAGAGCAATCCTCTAAATTGCAAATAAACAATAAATTGATTCAATTTTTTAAAGTATTCTTTCCCTGTTTCTGCTGCACCTATTTGCAATTTGTTTGTATTAATTGTTAAATAGTGATGGAAACTTGTATTTTTTTAGAAACATTAAGAGGAAAAGATTGACATTTTAAAACCAAAATAATGAACCTTTTATACATTTTCAGTGTTAGATATGTTTAATATTTTCTAGTAAATAGTACATGAAATTATGGTCAGATATATTTTTTAAATTTGAATGACCTTTGACCACAAAAAGATTAAAATAAATGTGACCCTTTATCTTGTTTATATCAAGTTTTATGAAACTCCTTCAAGGAGTTTGTGAATTACAAACACAGAGCACAGATTTTTCCTGAGCGGAAGGAAAAAAAATCTACAAAACTGGAGTTTTTTTCCATGATTAATAGAGAAAAACAAAAGAACAACTGTTCAGGCTCACTGATGAATGCGAGCTCACAGGTGAGTTTGTCTGTTAGCAGGAAATCCTGTGTTGAACATGAAGTGTTTTGGATTCCATGTATAGTCCCATACGCATACACGCAGTCACATGATCGGAACTGGTTTGGTCCACGTCTCTGCTTCAAGAAAGTCACCAACCAGGAAGCAAACAGACAGCTTCAAGTCCTTGGCATCCATCTGTCTCAGACAAAGATGTTAACATTATTGAATAATCCAATTATATAGCAATTAATGACAAACTGTTATTTTTTCATATATATATATATACACTTTCTTTTTAATTGATTTTTATGTTTGCAATTTAGTTAAATCCTTTCAAAAACAATGACATTTTTTTCAATTCTATTTTAAGTATCTCAGAAGTCCAGCTAAATGAATGGGAATGTCAAACAGTCTTTGATCCTAAAGATATACTGTGCAAAAAATAAGACGCAGACAAACAATGCAAATGACAGAATAAAAAAATGTGTATTTATGACAGCTTTCCTGAGCCAAAGACAAAGTGCCAAATATACAACTACAAATCTGCACAATGCATTTGTGCATTTGTCCCTCTTTCAACCGAACACTTGACTTGCAATAAATCAGTCGGAACATGAAAGAGGACCAGAGGAAAAGAGGGCTCCGATGGATGAGGCGAACTGGAGAGTCAAGTAGAGACGGCACACTGCAGCGGCTGCACCGGGGCTGCACATGCCGTCACAGGCTGAGGGGGGGAGAAAGCAGCTGGGGAAGAAAGGTGGGAGTTCAACAAGGAAACATAAATATTTAATCAAGGCCAGATTGACATGTGAACAAAGGGCATAAAGAGCATTGACTACAGAAAGAGACCCATTCCCACAGGGAGGGGGGGTATCCCTGACTACTTCTTTTATTAGGAATGGTGAAAGCGTAAGTTTGTTTGAAACATCAAATATGAATGCACTTTATTTACAGGTCCTTTAAACTACTAGGGATCAAGTCAATTTGTGCAAAAACTATTTTAAAAAAAATCTACATTGACATTACTATAGACTCAGAGATAAATACCTGAATACTGAACAGTACAGGTGAAGTTTTTCAGATTGTTTACAAGAAAATCAAGTGTAATAATCGATTTATTTCATTTTGAAGATTTTATAATACAGTATTATAGGTCAACTTGCCTCAGACAGATTGATCTGGCTAGATTATAGGAATACTAATCAATTTATCATTTCATCCCTAATTGATAGAATCATTCATGCATAAATGGGATTTTTTTTTTCTAATCATCACTTGATTTTTTACATTTTCCAGTTCACTGGTATGTTAACAGTTTGAGTCCAACCAATCTCATGTTTGAAGTCATTTTTAGTTTCAAAGGTTTACGAACTTTTCAGTTGAAAGTTTAAACATATTTTGGACTGTAGAAGAGTTAAGAATATTCTTGCAACATAACGTTATTCATTTTATGTCATATTTAAATTTTAAATATATATTTTTTATTTTTAAATAAATTTTCTTTCATCTTTAGTAAAAACTGAAACATATATCAAAAAATGAAAAACAAGAACTAGCATTTTATGCAAAAATACTTTAATTTTTTGAAAAAAAAAACAACAATCACAGAAATACTAAACTTAAATTATTATCTAACATAGTTTTATGTTAAATCACCAAATTAACAAAAAAAAAAAGATTCTGCAATTTTCCAATACTTCATTAAAGTTGAGGCATTGTGACATTGCTGAGCTGTTTCAGTGGGAAATAGTCTAGCAGCTTATATGTGGCGGCCAACAGTATTTGTATCCCGATTCCACTCCAATTCCCACGATTCTTTGTAATTGACTGCTTTTACTTCTGTTTATTTTTATTTTTTTATTTTCCAATACAGAAGTCTTTGAAGATGATGTCCAGGATCTCCTCCGCCCCCAGCTTCCCAGTGATCCTCCCCAGGCTAGTGAGAGCCAAGCGGACCCCGTCAGCTGCCAGAGCCAAGTCAGTGTCACGCAGTTTCTGATACTGAGCCAGAGCTGCCATGCACTGCTGCAGGTGGGCCCTGTGGCGAGCCTGGGTCAGGGTGGGAGCACCAGACAGAGGATCACCGCACCTAGAGAAAAAGTAAAAGAACAAAGTGGACAAGATCAGTATAAGAGCCATTAAAAGTTCGTGCTTTGATTTGTAGATGAAAATCAGGTCAGGAGAAGTAAACATCCGTTAGAAAAACCCTTCAGATGTAATAATAAATCTATCTGCAGAGGAAAACACTGAACTTCTTTCCACAAAAAACACCTTTTTTCTTTATTGTTTACTTATTCAAAGTACTTGCAGCATTTCTGTTAGCTTTGGCTAAATCAATGTGTTTGGAATCTGTTAGAAGATGCTCCATTATAGAAACTCACAGAGCCTTAACACGGCTGTGCAACACTGAGAGGAAGTCCTGCAGCCCTTCATGAGTCTGACAGGAGATCAGACACACAGAAGGGAGTCCAGAGACCCCTTTCAGCTCCTGGTCCAGCTTCTGTCTTTGAGCTTTGGGCAGCAGATCTGTCTTGTTTAGCACCAGGAGACACCTGTCTGCAGGAAATGACGTTACACACCAAATCTTAAACTTTTGGATTGATTCATGTGTAGATGCCTTGAAAAAAGTAGACAAAGTACTGCAGCTGCATATGCATTAGCTAAGCCAGGGGTCTGCAACCTGAGACTCTGGAGCCACATGTGGTTCTTTTATCCCTCTATTTGTGATTCTGTGGTTAAAGAAAAATACAAAAGGTTTTTATTTTTAAAAGTAATGCAAAAAGTAAATATCTAAGTAAAATTCAACTCATTCACAAACAGTTGAAGGACAGTACATCACTCTGCAAAGCTCATGACTACGGTAGCCCCAATGAATCCTTCAAAAATCAATTGGAGGTCAGTAAAAGTCACAATTTAAATAAAAGGTGAAAACCAAATTATAAAATAGATTTTGAATTTTTGAACAGATTTTAAGTGTTCCTTATGGGTAAATAAAACAATAAGGGTCATTTTATTAGCTCTGATTTAATGTTGGTCAGTTTGATTTACAAGTTTCTGGCTGAGATGCACCACAGATAGTAAAATAAATTGTTTCTTGTTTTTTTTTTTGTTTTGTTTTGTTTTAATTACTGTTAACATTACAGTACCTACAACTACATTTGCTGCATTGAGGTGATCCTATGTGAAACAGGGTATCTTTTATTTTGAAAGGAAGTCACGTGAACCTTTGTGTAAAGTTATAAACTATTTAATGTTTAGAAAAGACTATTTTCTCATTATTTTTGATTTCATTTATGCAAAAAAGTCAACATTTCATTTATATTCATATTAGTAACAGAAATAAAAGTATGTGTCGTATTTTTCCAAAGGGTAAAGTGAGACTGTGGCTCCTACTGAGTCAGTGGGAAATCAACCCGAATGGCTCTTGTGTTGAAGGTTGCAGACCCCTGATCTAAACAGAGCAAACAAAGAAGGTGAATGTCTATTTTAAAAATGTGCACAAACATTTATACAAAAAAATACAAGTGTTAGAGGGGCTGATTTATTGACCTTTGAAGGCTGACTCCACATCATACCTTTATCAGGCTGCTTCAGGTCAGGCAGGACATTTGTTAGGTTCTCCTGAAGAATGCCTGAAGCGTTCTGCACCTCACTGGGAAGCAGGACAGAGTCCACCACCACTAGAGTCAGATCAGCCTGTTGCACCCTGGAGGAACAAAAATGTTTGAACCTGAATGGCCCTGCAGATCCATCAAAACAAGCTGTTTTGATTTTCTAATGTTCACCTTGATCTAAGTACACGTTTCCAGCAGCGGAACAAATGACAGGCAGCAGACCAAAGACACGTCAATGTTTTCCGTTGTTTGGCTTCACATAATAATATGAGGCGATTGAAAAAACAATCACGGACATGAATTTATGTCCCTGGATGGTCCTCACTTGGAGAACTGCTGCCCTACATCCATCCAGTTGTAAGGTAGCAGCAGGAGTGGCAACAGATGCTTGTACTTATCACATCCTTCCTGTAGTGACCCAGGTCACAGGCTTCTGTCCTGCTCACAAAGTTTCCTACAGAACACTAAACGCCCACCCTTCCCACAGAGGCTTCACATTGCCCAAACAAAGTAAAGGAAAATCAAACCTGTATTTGGTCAATTCTTTATAATCCCACTAATCCGTCATTATCTTTCTTTATCACTGTTGCTTTTATGGAGTTGATATATCGCTTAATAACTATGGCTTGCCAAGAAGACAAGTACTTTGGGAAACACTTGACTTTAAAGTTTTCTGCTAAGAAAACCCTCAAATTTGAAAAAGAAATTTTGTTTTCCATAACTATTGATGTAAAAAAAATCTGTTTGTTAAAGATAGAAGTTTCAATAAAGCTTTAAAACATTTTTATTTTCCCCTGCAGATCGGACACGTAACCTAACCCACTCGAGTGTGTCTGTTCTGCCTTGACATAAAAATGGATGCAGCTGTCAGATAAAGTACATAAGTCTACCATACATGATCAATCTGTTAACGCCGTCCCTTCATTATGCAATCTCCCAAGTGTAATTGTCTCATGTATTTATACCCATGTCTCAGCCTGTAATATAAACTCTGGCAGTTACACAGACACTACAGAAATGACTTATTTCTTCCTTTCTTTGTTTTCAAGAACACTGGCCTCCGTACTCATTTGCTGAAGCAGCACAGGACCAGTTACATGTTTGCCTATTATTTACTAAATCCTGAGGAGGCAAAAAAACAGAAACACTTCAGGTCAAAAAACCCACACACCTTGAAGTCCTAAATGCAAGGTGTTGCATTGCAGGCACAGTAGTGGTAGAAGAACCATGTGGGTTTGCTTTGTTGCCCCGGAATCTGAAAACCTTGTGGTCACCAGACGCAAATCTTTACTTTTATAAATATAAACGGTTTCAGTGGGAACTCAGGCACTTAAACCCAGACTGAAAAAGCAACCAGCTTAGAGCAAAACAGTGAAAGAACGTCTGAAAATCAAGATGAGAGAGGCTGTGGAAGAACCAAAGAAACGGACTGATTTTGAGCCGTTTTTAACTAGGCAGTCACATGACATATGATGTCACAGAACCTCAAAACTTCATGAAACTAGGAGAAAAAAATGGGAAACAAGCAGCTCTGACAGTTCTTTATCTTTAAAAATGTGACGACTGGATGTTCAACTGTAAACCAAAAGACCATGCTGTTTCATGAAGATGCATCCCCAGTACAGCTGCCTTACTGCACCTGTCACTCCAGTCATCTTTTGATCTATTTTCAAAATGGTCCTAGTGGTCTTTCAATTATGGTTATGCTGTCCTGTGTCGTTTTCTAGGACCTAATTTCTGCAGAGCGGCAGGAGTTCATCTGAATTGTGGGGGGAAAATGTTGGCGTGGGGCAACGCCACCCCCCTTTCCCTTGATGCTGTGGAGCGGAACGGTGCAGGGACCTTGAGGCCCACCCAGTGTATTTTTCACTTAAACTATAAACTATTTTTCAAACAGAATTTTTTCTTCTGCTTCTGATTCACAATTTGAAAAAAGAAAAGATCAAACATCAAATTTTGAGCTCGACTTTCTTTATATGTGTCCTTCATCATGAGAAAAATGCCACAAGAACCTGTTAAAAACAAATAAAACAAAGAGTGTACTGCAAATTTAAGTTATTTAACATTTAAATGTATAGGTCTCAGAGCTTGTAATGACCCATATAGTGGTTACCAGAGCAACTGACCTGGATTCAGCTACTTTTATTTTTTTAACCCACCTCAGACAGGAAGTAGGAGGAGAACCGTGAACCTCAAATAAGGAACACTTTATGATAGATGAGAAGAGCACACTATCTATAGTCTGATAACAACATGCAGAAATGTTTTGCAAATTGTTGTTTTGCTGACTGTTAAAACTGATTCTACAGAATAAAGACTGAAGTATTTAGTTTTCTTTTAACATTTCTTTGACTTAATTTAGGACCCAATAACAGATTATTTCTAAACTGCCTTGTTATGTACATTAAAAGTTGCACTGTCTTTGCCGCACAATTGTTCTATAACTGTGTGGCGGTGCTAAAAGCACACCTGGCCTTAACTATAACAAAAGTAAGTTACTTAAACATCTACCTCTCTCGAGCCCGGCGAACCCCCTCCTGCTCTATCAGGTCTGTGCTGTCTCTGAGGCCAGCTGTGTCACTTAAAAGGACGGGGAAGCCGCCAATGTCCAGCGCCGTCTCCACCACATCTCTGGTGGTCCCAGCGATGGAGGAAACAATGGCTGCTGGTCTTTGGCCTGAAGTTTAAAAAAAGAAAAGCGTGTTCTTGTCAAAGGACAGAATAATTTGTGTAAAAAAAGTTTTGAATTGTAATGAATTCCTTGTAACATTTCTAATTCTACAGATGCAACCTAGAACACTTTGATATTCTACTACAGCACAAAACAACCTTACAAAGTACATTACATCACATCTGATAAATACTGTAAAAATATTGATATAAATATTGATTTTCCCTATTGCTGCTCCACCTATAAGGTGAGTTTTTGAAGGTTCTGAGTTGTGGGTAACCCCAAACAGGAAAATCTTAACAATCTATTACTCTGATAGGAAGCTCAGATGTTCTCCTGCCAAGTTTCTAGCTTACAGAGTTTAGATAAATTGATTCTAAATGGTTCGAGGAAACAATATTCCATACAAACATGATGTTACAACAACACAATCTCCGTAGGTTGATGACACTTAAGTGTAAACAAGTAGGAAAATGGGAGCAGAGGTGATTTATCAGATCCTCCAGGATTTCGCTGCAGTTTTGTTTGATCGTTGAGGCCTAAAATGCCTGATTTTGTGGCAGCCTTAGTAAAAAAATTGCGAAAAAAGTTGCGATGCTTTTTATGTTTTTTTAAATGTAAATTATGAAATCAACTTCACATTCTCATTTCCCAACTCTTTTTAGTGTGATATGTGCATTAGAAAAATACCCCACCATCACCATATACAACATTGTTGTGCTTTCATTTAACATAAATAAAACTGTGAAACCCAAAATGAATGTTTGGTCCTCCCTGCTCACAATAATCCAAATAATTGTGTATTGACTTAAACATACTTTAGAGAAAATTACATTCAGCAGGGAACAACTATAAACTAAAAAGGAAAAAAATAGCATAAGTGTGTTAAGCCTCAGATCCACATCCTCCACAGAATCTTCCTCTTTATCCATTTCAAAAGCACCACTGGTGAGTCTCCTGTTGTGGTAGAGGAAGACCAAGCTGATCTGGTTTCTTCTGTCAGTAATGATCTGCCCTGTTTTGGAGAAGGTTCTCTCAGGTGTCTGTACAGGTTTGTTGTGGAGGTGGTTCTATATGGAATGATTTCCCTTCACTCTATACTCTTCCTTTGTATTATCAATAAAAGTGAAATGGTTCCAGATTTTGCTTCTTTTTCCAGTGTCACTCACTTTCTGTATGTTTTTGTGTTGATGTAGGTTCTTGTTGCACCTGTTGCTCTCTCTGTCTTTCCCTCATACTTTTGCTTAAAGAGTTGCTTGAAGAGAAAAAGAGAGACGACTAAAGAAAGATAAAAAAAAAAAAAAAACACGCCAGAAATGATCGTCAAAGTCAAAGTTGCAGTAAAGTTGCGATGAAAATGTGAAGTTGCAGGGTGTGCAACAATTCGCAGAATTTGCTTGAATTTGCGTTAATAGTTGCAATTACAACATCATAAAATCCTGGGGGGCCTGATTTATAAATACATCTTTCATTGCAGTCAGTCGTGCATGTTTGTGTTGCTATTGTGGAAGGAAGCTAACACTGGAAAAAATGACAAAGTTATGCATTAGAGTTAAATGAAGTTAGCAAATCCTGTTTTCTTGCTATTTGATACAATTCCAAAAGTCAACAAATGCAATGACAATTCAACTTTGGTTATCTTAGCTAATCTGAACCAAACTGCTAAAGAATTTACCTCCATGGAGCTCTTCAGGCCGCACTGCTGTTTGTTTGGATTTTTTTTTACCCTATATTTGTATTTTCAGAGTCCAAACTTGTTCCACAAAAGCAGATAAAAATGAGACTCCAAGCTTAGGTGTAGCTTTAGCAGATAGAGGCATCATTTAGTCACAATCTCCTCATCATGTTTGCATGTCTCTTACAGAGCGTGTTGAGAAGGCTGCTTTTCCCGGCATTGGTGGCCCCTGCAATAACCACGTGGACTCCGCTGCGAAGCCGCTCGCCTCGTCTCTCATCCTTTAGGTGTCGCTCGATTTCTGCCCGCAGGTTGACCACTGAGCTGTCCACTGTTGGTGGTGACGGGAGAGAAGTGTATGAAGGGAACAGGGTGTGAAAACGGCTTTGACGTTCACTTCGATTTCTGAATGAAGCAACTGTTTAGTGAAAAACTATAAACCCCCAAAAAAAATCAAAAAAGAAACCCAAAAATATCTAAACTCTCAAGTTAACTGCTGTTTTCTAAAGCCTTGGTTTAGGCAGTGACATAAATAACTGGTGGTTTGCACAGATTACAGAGGGGGAACTTCACCTTCCATGTTCATAAAGAGCTTTAGAGCTGTCCAGAGGACAGACAAAAACAGTAGGTAAGCTGGTCCTTTGGAAAGACGCATAGTTAGCACTGTCCTGTTAGATTATTTCTAAAGGAAAGACAAATACTGTGTCTCTGGCCTTCTCTCCACACTTCCTAAGGAAACTGTTTTCTGTGCAATTTCATGGTTTCTCCCTGAAGAGGAGCTGCAGGCCAAACTCCAGGGCAGTCAAAGAGGCAAACAGGAAAACCCACCGGACTCCTCCACCCTGACAGAGAAACAGAGCCTACAGACCCCTTCACCTCCCTGTAGAGGCCAGGGGACGGCCGTGCTGTTGTTGTTCGGTCCAGATGTCAAAGTGCATGCTTACCTCGATTTAAGACTCCATCCTCAATGAGCTCATCCTCGCTGAAGTCAATGAAGGCCTCGACGTGAGCCAGACACTGCAGGGAGCACGGAGAAGCAAGAGAGGAAAAATTACTGCTTCATTTTAGGATATTCACAGAATTTTCTTTCAGGATTTTGTTTGTCCCTGTTGCTGAAAGCCAAGAAAAAAATAACTTGCAGAACTGAGCTCAAGAAAGAAGAGGAATGAAAGAGGAATGCAGTCCTCCCTTGTGTGTTGGGTGTGTCAGAGAAAGGATCTTCAACACTGGGGACATCGGTGTTAACTTTAAACAAAGTAATATGAGACACAGAGGGGTCCAACGCCAGGACAAAACACAGCAGGAGAAGAAGAGTGAGGCGGTTTGTGCTATCCAATGCAGACAGTCTGATCTGTACTTTAGGGAAACTAAACAAATCCTCCACAAAAGGATGGACTCAGCAGTTCACCTCCACCTGTAGGATAGTGGACACTCCTTTGAAGACAATAAAGTCACACTCTGAACAGAGAGAGCAGATGTTAGAAAAAGGAGTGAAGGAATCCATCAAGATGGAGACATACTATCTTCTCTCCCATGTTCAAACCTGTTTCAACATTTTTCATCAGTTGTCATGTTTTCTCAAACTAAGAATATTACTTTCTTAAAATTCAGTTTTTTCAGTGCAGAATCCTGCCTTTACATGAGCTAGATATTTGTTTGGAACCATAACTCATAAAATCTGCATATTTAAATCAGGGAAACAAATGATCATAAATCAAACAAAATATACATGGCTTAAGAAAAATATCATCCTATTACTGGTGTAACATGTCTGCTATTTAATCAGCAAGTAAGGCTCTGTTACCG
The DNA here is from genome assembly GCA_036245035.1 of Adrianichthys oophorus. Lineage (NCBI taxonomy): Eukaryota > Metazoa > Chordata > Actinopteri > Beloniformes > Adrianichthyidae > Adrianichthys > Adrianichthys oophorus. The sequence goes on from BSAI01000138.1 coordinate 13,677,440, forward strand.
GCTACTAAACTCATACTTGCATTCCTCCCTTTAAATAACCTAAAGTAGATTTGTATAGCCACCAAAAGGAATTTCATTCTAGACACCTAGTTTACTAAAGAATAAATTTTCAAAAAGAGGGATTCAAAAACAGTAGCAATACCGTTTCTCTGTGATCTAAGTTTGTGTCACTTTTTAAAAAATATATCTGTTTCGTTGTGTTGGAACACAATGTTTTTATTCTATCCACCTATAGACACAGTCATTTGAATTCTATGCTATAAGGTACTGTTTTATTTTGGGTAAACTTTTTTACAAGCTGATGTCAACATATGCCCTTTGGTTTAGAGTCTTCCTGCAGTTTGACCTCTTAGCAACGTTATTTGTGATTCGAGTTAATCAGCAGTACAGAGAAAAAAATAGCCTCCGCATTTCCACACCAACAATGATCCGTATCTTGATTAACATAGCAGAGCATAAATACAAAAAACTGAACAAAAACAGGAAGCATCTGATCCCCACACTGAACCCCATCCAGAAATCCAGTAGGTTAAAAAGCTCCATTGTCAGGAAGTCAAATGGACATCCCATCATTGCTGCCATCATACACATTGCATAGCTCAGATAAGGTGTGCTCTGAGGAACATAGTCAGTCATTTCAAAGAATTGAGCTTCTAAAACGCAGCTCAAAGAGCCTCAAGGGACAACACCTGGATTTGTTGTTGTGCCAAACTGTTAACAGGAACACAACGGCTTCCAATGAGATGAAAATCCTAACAACAGTCAGGGAGCTTCTGCTTCTTAATGCCTTACCACCAGAAAAAAAATCAATCTTTGAAATGTGTAAAAAACAAACAAACAAAAAAAAAAACACATAAACCAACATGACCTGTGAGCACAAACCACAAAAACTGAGATTTTGGAGACTATCAGTCACTGATTCTGAAAACTAATGGAAATCCATCTATAAATATATCATAAAAATACAATAGATTGATGTATCAAAGCCCCTTTCCAGTATAGAGCAACAAAAAATTGGTTTAAGTCGGCAGTTAATGCTGAAAAACAAGGAGTAACATTCAATTAAATGAAATCCCCAGATCAGAACCAGGATACAGAAGACCTCATGACTCCGGTATTTTCCACATATATACAGTATGTACCAATAAAGTTATTTTAATTGTTACTACTCCACAGAACATGAGCTACATGAACTAGAAACATGAAAACAAGAAGCTTGAGAGTTCTTTAGAGACAGCTGTAGAGATTTTTTCTTTAAAAAGCAACAAAAGCATTGTGTGGGGGTGAGGTCTGACCTGCAGCTCAGTACAAACAGGTTCTTTCCAAAGTCTCTCTTGAGGGGAAAGCTGTAGTATGAATTGTTTCTGCTTTCAGGATGGTCTAACAACGAAATGTTTTCATTTGGAGATTTCTTCAACTCTCCAGGCCATTCCTGCCCACCACTGTGGTTTGATGCAGTGATTTGTCCTTGATTTTTTAAAAACCTAAATGGTGTGATCACTTTTGTTAGAATTATGCTCCAGTAAAAAGCTTTACAACTGTCTGCCCATTCAGAAAGCAAACTGTCATCAATGAAAGGCAGTTTCCGGTCTAACAGAAGACCTACTTGTTTCAGTCTGTGGCTCCAGTCTTGATAGAGGTGTTGGAGATCTCCAGACATCTGTCGAAGAGCTTGTCTTCGCTGAGCCTCTGTCTCTGCATGGATTAGATCCCCAAGTCCTTCCACCTTTCAAAAGAACCACATTTGATCTCAACAGGCCCCATGTTTCTTTCTTGCAACACCACTAGGAATGTGATGCCATTGAAGTGACAATTTTTCAGAATTTTATTCAAAGTTTGTTACTGACACTTGATGGCTTGGGGAAACTGTAGGCTGCATCTGTAACATCAGACTGTTCTATATCATAAGAATAAAGCTTTAACATTTACTGTCCTTAAAAACTATTTTCTATTTTCTTTTTTTTTTTTTTTTTAACTTTTTTAAAAATAAAAGCTCAGAGTCCTGCAAACATAATTTACTCCCATAGTGATGCAATAAATGTATTTATCTCCAACAGTAACAACGTAAAGACAGAAATAAGACAAGCTAAAACTTCCAAAAGTTTATTTTCTGCAGTTTTGTTTTCTAAATGAAAAAATCCCTTTGTGATATCATAACCTTTAAAGGTTTACAATATATAAATGGGACATTTTAGTGGATTTTACTTGCCTCAGTTAAACCCAGCTTTCCTGCTTGAAAAGCCCTTCGCGTGAACTCCCCAGCCTCGGCAGGCCTCATGCCAGGCATGCTTCCTGCAAAACGCGCACACAAACAGAGATGAACAAGTGGTGAGACGTGCAGCCCGGATCACAGAAACGCAGACAAGGCACATGATCAAACACGGGGTCACAATGTCACTTCAGCTTAAGAACACAAACAGGCACATCTGCAAGTTCTCCAGGTTGTGCTTTTAACCGTATATCAAAATCTCATTAGGAGACAATGCAGAGCACAAATCATTTGGGAAAAGGGGATGTTAATCTTTCATACTATGAGTTTTATATGTTACAGGCATAAACACAGCTTTATTTTTTGATATGAAAAAATAAAAACTATTTAAAATCCACTTTTAAACACATTGATGTTGTATTAAAAATGTAACAACCATTGATTAAGCCATTAGTCACATTAACTTCCCACCAAATTCTTCCTTTTAACTTGTATAACATTGCCCTCTAGCAGCCAAGAGTGAGACTACAGGAGTTTCCTATCTTTTCAAGCATCGCAGCAAAACAAAGTTACATACAGACATAATATTTAACAAAACTATCTTATTATTGAAACTGATTTTTTTTTTGTTACCCAAAGCCTGTAGGACAGCAGTAATCACAGCAGGACCTCCGTGGATGTGGAATTCAACACTATCTTCTCCTGTGAAACTATGAGGACCTAAAACACGAAAAGAATTGTACTTTAAAACAAATACTGAATATTATTTCACAGATACTTGTGAAACTATCAAAACATATGAAGTTTGATCAATAACTGTTAAGCAAAAACATGACAACACAAATTGTACGTCAGAGTAAAACTAGTCTTGACTAAAAATGTAAGAAAACCAGGACTATGGGTGGGTAAATCGACACGTTAAGAGCATTTAAAAAAACTGAAATGGTAAGAAACAGGATCTATTTTTGAGTAAGAGGATTTTAGTGCCACAGAATTCTCACACTGAGAACATCATGTCGATTGTTAGTTGATGTTATGTGGTTGATATTGGGTTGAAAAGACCAAATCCCAAGTATAACCTCAAATTTTTCTTTAAAGTACAATTTTCTGGATTTACAGGGCATGAATGATCACAGAAAGAAACACAAAAGCATTTGAATAAGTTACACTGGTTCCGCACCAGGAAACCACAGGACCAGGCCACGGTCCAGAATCTCTTTGGAGTGAGGGTCTGTGATACTGCGTAACAAGGCTGTCCGTGGAGAAGGCAAGTGGCACCGTAGTCCTGCCATGCACCTCAAAGCCATGGATGAGACAGGACCACTGATGCGTACCACAGCCACCCCACATTTGCCATGACCTGATGACAATGCAAAGATGGTGTCTGCATCTGCCAGTCCAGCTGGAGCTCCATTGAAGGTGGTAACAAGTTGATATAGAGGAGTTAGTCCACTGGAAAGGAAAGACAGACTTAGTTATTCTAGTACATTAAAGAAACTGTCTAACTAATGACTTGCTTAAACACATTCTAGATAAAAAGCAAAAGAAAAAGAACTAAAAACAGTCAACAAAAGTTGTAAAAATATAAAACAGACCTTTTCCTGTGTGTGTGGACAGCAGTTCTACGAATTTCCCGAAAAATAGATAAAAGCGGTAACATAATTTCACAGTAATAACTTAAAAATGAAACGTATTTACTTTTAGTTGAGTTGTCTTTGGTTCTAAATCTTGTTCTGCTGCAAATAGTAACATCTTTAGCACCGATGCCCTAGTTAGCTAATATCAAGATAGCCGAGAAATGTGATACCAGCGGGGAAATGTCGATAAAATAAACAAACAGGGCAATGGTTGATTTTCCACTATTAAATTCAAAACTTGTTTTCAAAATTCACCCCACTCTGCTGTCTCTTACGCATGCCCCGTTTGCTGTGAATGATTGGTCCTTTTTTTCCTCAACAGCGGAATAGCTTATTTTCTATTAGTTTATCACACGTCAATCAAACTTAAGCCTCGCCCCTTGTGCGTCTTGAAATATCGTCCGTGAAAGCACGTTCACCCCTTTTACTGTTCCGTCCTGGCCAGCACATTTTGTCAGATTAAATATGAACATTAAAGCCAACTAACTGCTACAATAATGTATAGTCTTTACTCTAATCTATTCGTCCGGATACTTTGCAGTTGCATTGTCAAGTAAGCCATTTCATTTAGCTGACTTTCATAGTTAATTTATAAAATGCGAGTTTTTTTTCCTTTTAAAGAAGAAAAAAGTTGTTGCTATTTTTTTATTCTATGTTAAGGATAAATATGTAAATTGTTTAAATGAAAAAGATTCTGTATGAAATAAAAAAAAAAGCATCTCAATTAATATACTCCTCGCATACTTAATGCATCAATAATTGGCAGATTGTATGCCATGCATTTTTATTTTATTTTTTTCTATTTCATTTTGCTGATCTCCCTGTGTGGATATAAAGTAGCAGATACAACTCAAATGCATGCCAGAATTTAAACTAATTTTGACAATGGGAATACATTTGGTAAAAAAACAACAAAGACGTTACAAAACTTTTGAAACACTGCATACCCATAACTATTACTTTGACATTAGGATTTATTTTTCTGCCAACACAAATGCAATCTAAAGTTTGTATATATATATATATATATATATATATATATATATATATATATATATGTATATATATATAATATTTAAAACATAGAATAAAACTTAAGACTTGGTGTGCAAATGTGTGGACATCAGATTTTGGGTTATATTACCACAGCAGTTAATTCTGCTCTCAAAACCCAAATAACAAAGTGAAATTAAAAAAGGCAGTTTAAGCGATAGCTTGGGTCTTAATTGCTATTTTTCAACTGCTTAAATTGAAACCATTTTAAGCTGATTTCTTTGTTTAGAGCAGTGAAACTGTGGTAGAATCATTATGGCCTGTTTTTTTTCACATAACCCACATGCAAAACATAAACCACAACATATAGACTGCACATATAAAACATAAAACAAAATGTATAGACATGCACTTATGTGTGTGCCCTACTAAGTTGCATTGCTCCTGCCAACCCAGAGGATAGTGAGTAAGCACAATCTCTGCTCACACAATGGGTGCTCCTAAGTTGAGCATCAAACAAGGAGGGAGGTCTGCACACAGAAACAAAGGATCCAGTTGAGATGGAAAAGAGACTGCATGTATTATAGACTGCAGAAGAGGTTTGGCCTGAATCCAGGTAGCAGTTTATAACCTAAGATCTCAATAATTTACCAGCCTCACTGTGTGCATATGCACAAAGTGTAACAGCTGCCACCTTGCAGCTGTTGAGTAGTCAGTGGACCAAACTGGAACACTGTCAGATAGGTGGTGGCTCTTATTACAGATGATGAAACTTTCTTTGTTAAGGACAGGGATGTACCTGATCACAAATAAATATATGTTCAGCAACTCCTGTATAGCAGTAAAACTGCAAAGACAATGATCAGAGTCAGGACGTTCAGGTTGGGGGTTTGGTTAAAAAAAAGTGATCAAAAATGATGGAATAGTTTCTGTGTAAATATAATTTAGGTTTGTAGGTTCTCCTAATGAAGGCATAAAAACAGATCTAGCCAGACGCTGAACAAGAAAACAAGCAGCTTATTACACACCCAACTGTGTTTGCTTTTTGAAGTTTGTTGAAACACCCAACTCCAATCATCTTTTGATCTATATTAAAAGCGTTCCCAGTGGTTTTAAATTTAGGAGGATGTCGTTTTTAGCTGACAATCTAGAAAGTAGATTTTTAGGACATAGTTTCTGCAGAGCAGCAAAAGTTGATTATAAATTTGCCTCTGAGTAGTGGGTGAGATTGCACTCTTACACATACCCAACTTAACATTAGTGGTGCAACAAAAATGGCGAGCAATTATTGGAGCAACCCAGCTGTATAGTTCTGAGCCAGATTCCAGCTCAGACGAGGAAAATGAAGACGTACATGGATCAATTTGACTGCAAGCAGATGCTTCAGAATGGAGCGGCGCAGGGAGCTTAGGTCTTAGTCACTGCAAGCTTTTTCCAATGGCATTTTTTCATCTGCTCCTGATTCACAGTGATATGGAAAAAATACTCCGAAATGCAATTTTAAGCTTGATTTTCTTAAAATATGACATCTATCATTAGAAAAATGCTAAAACGTGTTAAAACACACAAAAAAGTTGTAGAATTGGTCTTGACGTCATAGCTTTTGCTATTTGAATTGTAAATATGCAGCTCTGTCCTGCAGATGGAACTGTGACATAAATCTATTTTCCTGGGGGATGGAAATTCAAGGTCACTGATGTTTACAATTCACCTGAACATCTCTAAATGCAGATGGATGGGGGTTCTTAGACAGCCAGTTTGCCTGACTTTGCAATAATTGTGCAGGTTGCCGTTGAGCATCACACCCACCTATTTTGGGAGACTGTAAGGTGAATCCATCCATCTACGTGTTGTGTGAATGTGTGTCATCCAGCCCCCTCCCCCAGCTCTCCTGTTCTTTGTCCCTCCTCTTGTAGTCGGAGGACGGACGGCATCCTGCTCCAGACAACCCCACACGGATGATCCATCGCCACAACCTTCACTTCACTTTCATAGCCATTTAACCCCGGAACCTGCGCCGCTACACCCATGCTCCACCCTCCTCCTGAGATGCGACACCGCTGCACGGTTTCCCGGAGAATATCTTCATTCGGCGTCGCTCCTCGCTGATAGAGAGCATGCCCGACGCAGGGACGGGAGCGGCGGCCGCCGCTGGAGGTGTGACCACCACCGGCGACGGCCCCGAGGGCTCCAGGCACCGACACCGACCACAGCAGGGGGACGCGGACAGGCCGGAACCGGCCCCTGCGCCCCAACAAAGCTCCTCTGGAGTACTGGGTGAGTCCAGAACGGCTCTCCGAGCTCCGGACGGTTCGAGGACAGGTGAACGTGACGCTCTTTTGTCTCCATCCCACGACGTCCAGACGAGCACATGCACACTGAGAACCAATGCAGATTGGCGGGACAGCAGGTGGATGCTGGAAATGGTTCTGACCTGCATGTTCTCTACACTGACTTGGCTTTTGGCATCCTTAAGGGCCCCCAATGCTTCTTTAGTTGGTAAAGAAAGGTTTCAAATGAGTTTCCAGTTTTTATCAGGCCACTAATATGAGTCTTCAGTCAAATCTACAGAAAAGCATGTTTGATGCAACAGAAAGTTGTCCTTTCAATAAAGCAGAATACACATGTTTTGTGTTTACATCCAATGACAGGATCAGTTTTTTTTTTTTAGATTTGGAGGGAGGAAGCTATTTTTAGAACAGACCACAATATTAGCCCCTGTAGGGAGCCTCAGCTGCAGAGCCGGGCTGTTTTCCTATATGTGGGATGCAGAAGCATCTTCTGTCCTCCCTGCAACTGCTGCTGCTGCAGAGTGATGCAGTGGAGCAGAGGGGCTGGCAGCACATGAGCGCTCGGACGAGGTAACCTGAGCATGCAGCAGCAGACTGATGTCATCCTCTGTGGACGGTGGCGTTGCTGGGTGCCGTTAGTGGGTCAGAAATGTGCTGGAGGGTTCCTGAGGTTGAACATTAAAAAGCGAGGAGCAATAATGGTGCAAAGACAAATCAAAGTTGATGTTTTTTTTTCTCTCTCCTGCTGTAATGTTGCGGTTGCTTCAAACAATGTGACTTTGTTTTTCATTTCTATTGTAAAGTCAGACGTAAGGCGGTGTTTAAAAGTGTTCTGGGTGTTAACTTATTTAAAAATAGGTTTGTAGAACACGGCCCATTCCGGTGAAAATTGTGTTTTTAACATGTTTGTGTGGCATTTTTCTCATTATGGAGGACACATTTAAAGAAAATTGAGCTTAAAATTGCATTTCTGAGTATTTCTTTATTCAAATCGTCGTGGATCAGGAGCAGATGACAAAAATTCTATTGGAAAAAGCCTTTAGCAGTGAAGTAGGCGCTACAGTCAGCATGCCACAAGTTCCCTGCTGCGCTTCATTCCAATGCATCCAAATGCAGACAAATAGATCCATCAATGCCTTTTTTTCCTCGTGTCAGCTTTAAGCTACAACTGGATAGCTCCAATAGTGTTGTTGCACTGGTAATGTTAAGTTGGGTTGTGAGGGGCTGTAAGCTAGAGAGAGTGTGTAAACAAAGGCATGATGACACCAACAGTCCCGCCCACAACTCCAAGGTGAATTTCTGATGAACTCCTGCCGCTCTGCAGAAACTATGTCCTAGAAAACGACACAGGGTTTTAGATTTTGGCTAAAAACAGCTCAATTATAATGAAAAGCATGGGAACGCCTTTACCATAGATCAGAAGATGATTGAAGTTGGACTTTGTTTGGTGGAGTTTGGTGAAATATTGATTCAGTCTTGTGAAAAAAAGCAACAGTTTTTTTTTGGCTTGACAGTTATCAGCACGTGGACCTTATCAGAGTAAATCCAATGAAAGTACAAAAGTTAAATGAAGAAAAAGCCTTGCTGAAGCAGAACTTATCAAGTAAAACTTAAAAAAATATTAGCAAAAGGCTCAAGTGAATAATCTTGTTAAGTTTATCAATTAAAATATGATATGTGATATAATTTATTAATATAAATTTGAACTATGTGAGGGTGCACTTGGGTGTGTCAGGGAATTAGATTTAAATGGAACCAAGTGAGTGTTTATATATGACAAATGTGTGTCAGATGTTTCCATATGAGAATGTTGCTCTTACTAATTTACTAACATCAGACAGTGATTCTTATATTAATGCTGTACAACAATTTAATGCGACAAACATTGAAGATACATTTTTCTTTAAAAACTTGCTGTACAGTAATACTCAGTGTTCACAGTACTGTTTTGTGCTCCTGGAAACTCCTGCTTGCTTGCTGGCTCCCTCTCTATGGCTGTGAAGGATGGAACTTTATTGGGATTATCAAGATATCACATAACTGCCCTCACACTTGTCCGTGTCAGTCAGCCGGTGCAGCAGCGTGCCCGTCAGGGTGGCTTTTCTATTTTGCTCAAACTTTTGGTGGTGCTCTCTCTCCGGAGGCTCGGATGCTCGCGCGTCTCAGTGCCTCTTCCACATTTTCCTAATCCGTCCACTGTGGCCCTTTGTGATTTTGATCCTCTCAGCCATCTTCCTTTGTAGCTCTGACTCTTGCAAGCCAGTGTTTCAAGGATTAATTAAGCGCCTGTCATTAGAAAATGCTACATAAAAGTCACCAATTAGACCGTTCTTCCTCCGAGGCCAACGGTGATGAGATCCTGTGTGATAGAAATTAGGTCATGTACTTTCTGGTTGCTCAATCAGCCAGTGCATTGAAAAGAGACTGGAAGACATGCAGGGATTCATTGTGGCTTTGGAGAGGGAAAAAAACTGCTAATTTAATGGGTGGCTGTAGGTTGAACAGAATTTTTATTTCATCTTGTAATTTTTTCATTTTTAGTTACTTTTGGTTTGAGCGTTATCATCTGACCAGTCATCATAATGTGTATAAATTATGATCATTATGTGATAAATGACTGAAAATTGGTTTCATAGCTGGTTTTAAATTAAATAGTCAAGAAAAAACATTTCCCTTTTAATATAGACCGGCCTATGTAACAATCAAGACATTTTTCTGCTTTTATTCCTTATAGGAATACAGGATTCACATTTGGTGAATGTAAAGCTATGAAACCTTGTTCATCACTGGTGTCTTCTGAAAGCACAATGCTTTTGTGGTAATTTGAGAGTCCATTATCTTTCACGCCCCTGCGACAGACTGGCGACCAGTCCAGGGGTGTACCCTGCCTTCGCCCATGAGTAGCCGGGTTAGGCTCCGGCAGCCCCGTGACCCCGAAAGGGATAAAGCGGATTGGAAAATGAATGAATGAATGAATTATCTTTCACATATTAAGCTAAGCGCTCCATCCATGTTGCTGGGCATTAATAGATGCTGTTCACAGCGGGCAGACTCTTGCTGCATCTGCTCTCTCTTGCCTCTCAAACAAGCGGGATGTCTCAGTTTTGCTTTCGATAGGTTTAGTCAGGTTTAGTGTCATGCTGGTTTCCTTAAATACAGCTGTGGGAGGACAGAAACACTGAGCGGAAGAACATCACTAAACTTTCTAAAAGAGAAGCTGTTTATATATATGTGTGTATATATATATATATATATATATGTATTTCAGCGGCAGTCACTCTCCCACAGCTGCATGAGTGAAAGGGGATGATGAATGCAGATGATATATTGACAGTAGTATGAGCCGTCTCATAACTGAGCTTCTGTGCCGTTAATCCCTGCCTGATGCATTTCTGTTCGTCCTTATGTTCTGGAGAAAGTGATGCGCTGCAGTAGAAGTCTTGCAGGTGATATTTGTCCACTTCTAGCCTCACCTGAAGGGTCAAAGAAACAAACAGCGGCAAGAAATGGATCATAATATCTTGAAGTGGCATTAAGCAGACCATCATTTCATCTGTAACAGCTGTTTAAAACTAAGATTATTTGCACATTTTTAGGAGCATTTCCTTAAAATGAAAGAATTGCAGAACGGCTGCTACTCACTAGATACCCGTAAATATTTGCGCAGTTTGGTACCAAGCTAAAAACCCTTTAAGCTAGTTTTATGTCAACAGATATTTCTCGGCTTGTGTCGCTGAAATATAACATTTAGGTGATAGATTGGTATGAGAGCCAGTCTGGCCTGATTAAGTGTATCATGTTCAGACTATGAACTCACCAAGATACACTAATTAGATTCTCCTAGCTGCTGTCAAAAGTCCATATTTGTGTGATTAGTTACAGTTATTTGGTGACAGTGCATAGTTAGCTTGATGTTTTTGTGCTACAGTAAAAAAGTATTCAAACAAAGAGCAGGGCTGTACACGAGAACATGGAATGCTGCAACTTGATGATACGGATTTCACTTTTTTAGTTGTGCTTGGAAAGGAAAGTTGATAAAAGCTGCAGTTTTGTAGAAAATGTTCCGCAATTGTGAGTCAGCAGTTTAAATTCAAGTTCTTGTTGTTTTCAACATAGCATTTTTTCTCATGGAGAACATATAAAAAGAAAATGAAACTTAAAATAACATTTCTGAGTATTCCTTTATTCAAACCCCAGTGAATCAGCAGTGTTAACCGCGTTACGTCAACGCCACTGGAGTTGATCCCATTGGGGTTGGTCTTTAGAAACTCCTCCTGAACATACGGGACCCAAAAGAGGCCGATGTTTAAGACTCTGTAGGCGATGAAGCCCGTCACAATCGGCGGGCCACAAGCTCCCTGATGGATGATGGGAAATAGGGGTGGGCTTACTCTGTGCCAACGGTCCCTTGCACAACTCGGCAAATTTCTGATTAACTTTTGCTGCTTTGCAGAAGCTATGTCCATTTTGGCTAAAACTGGCATAATCATAATTAAAAGACCACTGGGAACGCTTTGAAAATAGATCAAAAGATGATCGGAGTGGGACTTCCCAGATCCTCCCAATATTGACTTGTAAACAAACTGGGCTTCCTTGTTAGAATTAGAATAATTGTGACGCAACTTTAAGAAAATAAAAAGAAATAAGACTACTTCCTTTGGCATAGATTCCAAAAGCACCACTAAGACTGGCTTTTTTTCCCTACAACTTCCGGAATGAATTCCTTTCAGATTTGCAAGATCTTGATTTTATTTATAATAGATCTGATTTGATTCACCACTGAATGATTTTGCAAATTTCTACTCCAAAACCACTTTTCCTCTGAAAAGAAAAACATTTTCTACAAAGCTAATTTCCAAAACCATAACTACGTGTTCTTAAACTGTGAAGGTTAGTAACGTTTCCAGGCGTTGCCAGAAGGCAACAAATAACCAAACCTAAAGAACTAACAAAGAAAACTGAAAAACGTTTTTTATAAACAAAAGTAAAAACTAATAAACAAAATCAAAGCAGAAAGTACATCCTCAGAACTGCTCAAGATATAAACTCCAGTTGTTGACAGATACCAATAATGCTTTATTAAAATTTTTTAAAAATTGTTCCGTTGGAAAGGTCATCATGCTTCTTCAAGAAACTTCCTCCTTTGTAACTCTAGAAATATTTAAATTCCATTAATATGCAAATTGTTTTATTTACGGACTATTTCCTCTATTTGTGATAAACCATCTGTCTTGCCAGTGGGGATTTTCGCGTCCTATATACTCAAGTTTTAATGGCTTAATCATAGCAGCCGTAATGCTGCTTTCCCTAAAGCCCAAGCTACAGCTAAACCCTAATTCCTGCCCTCTGGAAGCACAAACATTTCCATTTTTAGACACAGAGACTGCAAAACTGTTCAGAGATAAAGATAATGTGCCCGGCATCTTTTGAAGTGCTGCTGGTGTTTCCTGTCCCTGCTTTATGTGACATGGTGCAGAGACTTTCTAAGTAAGTCGAGGCTCTTGGTTCTGCAATCCAAGCTCACTCTGTGAAATAACATTGCCTTTCCAGGAAGCAAATGTTAGATTGAGTGGGATCTGTCACCCTGTACTTCACCCTCTGTGGCTGCTGGTCCCAAATTTGATTGACTTTAGTCCTTTCTTAGTTGCTAAGCAGTCAGGACAAACACTAGAACCTTGGTCCCTGCTTCACAATAGCCTCTCTGCAGTCTAAGACATATATACAAATGGTTATCCGGGACAAAGCTAGCGTAGAAACCCTCAATGAGGAGCAGGGGAGTTTTAAAGTTCTGACTGTCTTGTAGCACAAAGCCTCGTCCTTTATTATCGTTCTTTCTCTACTATAAAACGCTCCCACCGTACATTTTGTTTGGCCGTGGCTAAAGTAAAATTAAATCAGTCCTTACCATCTTGTCTTTGTTACCCCGTGGCTGACCACTTTCAAAGTGAATCTCAACAGAAAGCGGCTTTATCTGTTTGCTTGCAGGCTCCGATGAGCAATTCAAAATAAATATGTTTTTATCATCCTCTATTCTTTATCACAAACTCAGAGAAATGTATGTGCAGCAAAAGCAGAAGAAAGCACAAAGGATGTGGATGACAGGTCACAGCTGTGAGTCCTCCTGCAGAGGTCACCTCAGAGCTTGTCTCATCTGAGCCTCACGTTTTTTCTTCATCAAATTTGCTTTAGATGTAAGAGACTCAAAGCCCTTTGTCTCTCCTGGTCGCCTCCAGGAAACCAGATGAGTTTCCAGGACACGCCGTTATTTTTATGGATCCGCCCTTGTTGGCCTTTATTATGCCAGCGCCATTAACCTTCAAACAACATCCTTGGAGTTAAGGATCAACCACGTCATTGATGTCAGAAGGATGCTATGATGTATGGCATCAAGAATGCATAAAACTGAACCGTATGTTTGAAAAGATCCGTTTTAAGGACTTAATGTTAAATCAGTGACTAGGAAAAAGAAAAAAATATATTCCTGTAATCCAGATTAGTTTTAGTGAAATTATAAGAAATCTGGTAAAGCATGGGTTTAAACTTATACAGTACAATAGTGACTCACTGTTGTAGAATTAAGAGGTTTCTGTCTTCATTCCTAAAACAATTGGGTTATTTCTTCAATCCATTTCTCTAAAGATATTTTTTTATTATTAATATTAATTGTTGCTTCAGGGAAAAAATATACAACATATATCTGTTAGAAGCATTCAGGTCGTTAACATTGTTGCACATGGTTGACTAACAACACAGAAATTGCCACTTGCATGTGTTAGCATGGTGGCAGAAGGTAACTCATGGTCTTTTGTTGTTGGTTCATCAGAGAAGCTTTCCTCTGCATTTGCCCTCTGCTTAACAAGGAGGTCTGTTTGCTCCACAAAGGCACCTATTCTTTTCTCTCTATTCATCACCACTACTCGATTATTCATAATTCGTGTTCCTGTCTGCGTTTGTGTGAAGGAGATTCAAAAGTTGTCTACTTTTACAATTTCCTGACCAAATGATTCATGACTCTATTTTACCCATGTAACTTTTTTGTTTTCTTTCTAGTACTTACGGCACCTCATTCTGCTTAACGGAGTTGGCCCACTCTAACACACCAGCTAACTTGAGTCAACCACCAATTAGTCTATTTGGCAGAAATGAAAACAGACAGACGGCAGGCTGAGTGAGGATAAGCAAGGCTGTGAAAATGTCACGCAAAGAAGAATAAGAAGGCGGGTTTGGGAAAAATGATACTTGGACTGTTTAGCTGTTTGTGCACTATAGCAGTTCTCCTCTTACATGCTCTGGCCTCGTGTTGTTGGCTCTCAGCCACGAGTGCCTTTAATGTCACCATCATTCATTGGTGCTTCGAAGTCAAGGCCGTGTCCTCGCTGTCTTCTTTACCACCTTAAAGAGGAAACCAGAATCTTGACATCTAGAGACACTGATATCTCTGTTCTATTGTTCACAAAGGGAGAGGGACTCCTCCCATGGAGAACAAACGCCAGCTTTCAGATGCTCTGCTGTTTCACCCCTTTGGCTTGGATTCATGTATGCAAACAACTTTGCGGCTTATTTTTAAGTGTTTTTCTTTTGTATTTGTCTTGTTCTATTCCCTGTTTTGTAGTTTTTTGTGTAATTAAAAATCAATCTCTAATGAAAATCGTGGTGTTTTTCACATTTTCTGGCCAGCAGCTCCCTGTTGCGTTTCCTTTAGATACATCCAGTTGCAGACAAATAGATCCATCTTTGTTTTCCTTGTGTGAGCTCAAAACTGTACGGCTGCATAGCTCCAATACTGTTCGCCATTTTTGTTGCACTGGTAATGTGAGGTTGGGGTTGTGAGTGACTGTAAGCTAGTGGGAGAGAGTGCAAAGTGTTAATGGGAAGTGAGGGAAGGCTTACTCCAAGCCAACAGTCCCGCCCACAACTCAGAGGGGAATTTCTGCAGCTCTATGTCCTAGAAAAATACTTTTTTTTCATTAATTTTACCTAAAAACTGTAAAATCATGATTAAAAGACCACTGGGAACACTTTTATAATAACTCAAAAGATGATTGGAGTGTGACTTTAAACACATATTCCTATATTCATAAGGGAGCATATTTTGTCCCAGTTGAGAGCAGGGTTTTTTTTTTTATTTCAGATGCTGTTAAAAGCTCTCATCTCAAACTCACAAAGTGCCTGCTTGAGTGCAAATCTGTGTTTCTGCTCCTGCATTCACTGCTGGTCACTCAATGTCTTTTCTTCCAGTTTGAGTTCATTTTCAAGGCTTCCTTTACAAATTAAAATAAAAAAAACCTAGATTTTTCAAATTGTGCTTCTTCTGATCTTCTTTGAATTCATATCTGAATTTGCTACACTTGTGTGGAAGCCATTTTTTATACATTTTTTGATGATGGGAAAAAAAAGTCACACATCATTAATTACAGGTTGTGAAATAGAAGGAGGATATTTATTATCTGCTAGTTAATCATTTAAACAGTTTGGAAACAGGAAACCTTTAGTGACCTTTTCAAAATCAAAGCTGATAATGCAACTACCTTGTAGAAACATCTCAATTAAAGGCAATATCTGATGATATTTTGTTAAATTTGTTTTTAAGGTAAAAGTGAAACCAGATTAATTTTTATCAGCATCAATAATCATACCAACATTGTGTCACTATCTATTGATCAGTGCAAATTATGTGTACACAACTGTGAAAGCGAGCTCTTTAGACTCCATGAAGGAGTGTATGGGAAATTTTTTGAAAGGCAGATGGGCTGAAGAGTAAAAATCTGGAAAAGAGAAATAAATAAAAAATGACATCTGACAGACTGAGGCCTCAGAGAAGAGGAGAGAGGAGCCTGCATGAACAGATGCCCTCGCTGCACATCCTCAAAAACACACTGCTGTGTTTGTACAGGTGGATGCAGCATTTGAGTTATATTGTATTTGTTATCCATAGAAATGCACACTGACAGTGACCACACAGTGTATTGAGGAGACAGAAAGATCTTTGTGTGAAAGCTTAAGAAAGCAGAATAAAAAGAGGTTTGGCAGTGGTCTGCAGCTGTACAACCAGATTTCATCAAACAACTGAACCCTTTTATATGACTGTATGAAAAAATGTTTTTCAGTCAAGATGGGATTTTCACTAGAAAGGACTTAGAAGAGTCCAGAACTGTGGGATTCAGTGTCGTGAGTGTGTGCAGCACAGTGAGAGTCATGGTAGGAGATTATTCAAATAAAAGGATACTGTGATGTGTTTGAAGGTGATTAGACTCTTATCCCACATGCTGATTTAATACCCAACCACATGCAATTAATTTTTTTCAGTCAAATATACCAATTGAAAAACATTTGTACTTTTGCTTTTTACTCTTCAGTGTCTTTCAATAGTTTGTGTTTGTCTCTGTTGTTTTGTAGCAGCATTTTTTTTCTGTCTTTTTTCATATTTCTCAAGTTCATTGTCAAAATGTTGCTGTTTTCCAAACACACTTTTCAAACTGAAGAGATGAATGCAGAGTTTTTGGAATTGCATACTCGTTTTAGAGTAAAAATTTCATGGATATGACTTATGTTGAAAGGCTTAGGTGAGAGAAGACAGAACTGGCCTTTAAAATCGGACTCCAATCATCTTTTGATCTTTTGCAAAAGCATTCGCAGTGGTCTTTTAGTTATGATTATGCCGTTTTGCCATCTGAAAGTGGATGCATCGGAATGGAGTGGAGCAGGGATCTTGTGGCCCACCGATTGTAGGTTATGTCACACCTACAAGCTTTTTTCAACATTTTCTTGTCTACTCCTGATTCACAATGATTTGAATAAAGAATTCATTTTTGAGGATCAAGAAACATGTTTGAAAACTCAAAAACAAAGTTTTCTGAGTGTGTCTTTAAATAGACTTACTGCTCAAATTTGTTGCTGTTTTGAGACTTATACATGGCCTCTAAGTATATGCAACAAGCTGTTCACTCTTACTGTACTACTTACTGTACTTCTGGGTTTGATTATATATTCTTCATCAAATTGCTGTATTTAAACAGGTTTATTCAGTTTTTTTTTTAATTAAAATCAATGCCCTTTTTTTAAAAACTTTTTTCCAATGTATCTTTTAGCAAAACTAAATAACAGAATTTAACAGCTTGAGAAAAAGATACAATGTAAAAAACAAGAACTCATAAGTCAAATGTCACTTTGAAGTGGACACATTTAAGGCTATAGGGTCAAAGGTCTGTAGCGCAAAACAGCATTAATCCAAAAACATGTAACATGGGGCCTGATTTACCAACATGTCAAAGTTCACACAAGGAGATTACATGCATGTGCTATTTTATGAGGGTTTGTGAAGTATTTAAGTGAGGATTTGGTGTGCTGTGGATGGTGAGAGAACAAATGCAATACATTAATTTCAAGTTTGCACACAATTTTTATGCATGCAGACCCTTAATAACTAAGTATTTTCAAAATGTTCTCTGCTTCTTGTATGTTTTTGTAAGCATGCTGAGGGCCCTTTGACATTGGGGCGCCCCTGGGCCAGCCGTGAAGAAGAATAGTTCATCTAAATCAGAGCATCATCACCTGTGACCTTCATTTTATCACTTTGCTAAAAAAAAAAAAAAAAAAAAAAGAAAGGGACTCCTGATTAATTTGCCACTTTTCATCCCAGGCAAACAAACACACAGACAATCTGCATGTAGGCACACTTCACACATAGAAACGTCCCACAGGAATACTTCAAAGAGCTCAGATCACAGACAGCTTGTGTGTTACTCCTGCCTGGCTGCTGTCTGATAAGCATTAAGCTTGGAACTGTGAGGGCTGCGAGTAATAATGGATTTTTCAAAACCACCTTTGGTCTTAGGTATAACCTACTGCTCAGGAAGGGAGAGAGGGAGGTTTCTTTTTCAGAGCCAAAGGAGCTTTGACATGCAGTTTTTCAAAATAAATGTTAGTATATGCTTATGGAGTCTTAAAAATGTAATAAATAAATGTAACATCTGAAGTAGACTTAAGCTCACATTCTGCTTTTGGTGTATGTCACAAATATATGTTATTTGTTAGTAAAGTTTAAAATACTACAAATAATATGAAGTGTGTGCAATGGTTTTAGGTATACATTTATGTTAATTAATGTCTAAACTTTATGCAAGTAATAAGTCTCAATTCCAATGTTTGTTTATTTATTAATATTATTGATTACATTGTTATGTTTAGCATTAATATTTTACTTTATTAATTTTGTTAATTAGTAAAATTCACTAACTATAATCAAAAAGAGTTTTAATTCGCAATGACTGTCTATGCCTCCATAAAAAGATGTTTTTTTAACAAGAACAGCACAAAAACAAACAACAAACCACAAACAAACAAAAGGAAACCATGCAAATTATTCCACAAACAATCACAAACGTAATTATAATGTTCAATGTTGGAAAAAGGGCTATGCACTGCACATACTTGGAGGTCTTTATCTATACACAGTGAACACAAAATAATGAAAAGAACAGCAAAATAACACATTTGTACATTTTTATATGTACACATACAAAAAAATCAAAGTATGTTATTAGTTTCTTCATATTTATTCGCTATTTCATCCTTTATGAGTGCATTTAATATATGTATGGTTTGACCATTTTTTATGTCTGCTCTACAATGATTCCATAACTGCACCCCCCCTTGTGGAAATGCAGTGGAGTGTCATGTTTATTCTGACGGGTAGTTTGACGGATATGTTTGTTCCTCTCAGAGTGGATTTATTTTCTATCAAGCGGAAGAGCTTTTGATGCTTTCTGGCAATTGTTTATTTTTAACTTTGAACATGAATTGAATTATTTTGAAGTCAATCAAATCTCTAAATTTCAATAGGTTTAGTTGAATATAACATGAATTTGTTGGTTCTGCATAAGGTGACTTAGCGATTATTTCTATTGCTTTTTTTTGGAGAAGAAAGACTGATTTCAGTGAAGTTTTGTGTGTGCTCAAAATGACACAATTGGTTATATAGGGAAGAATGAATGGGCAGTGCAGTGTTCAATGATGACTGGTTTAGGAAATATTTGACTTTTCAATTTCAGGCATGTTTAGATTCAAACTTCTACTATTGAAATGTATGACAGAAAAGGTTCCTACAGGATTGATTTTATTATTGAATTACTCCTCAGTATAGTATTCACAATCGTCCTGCAACTCAAAATTATTATCAGGTTTAACTAGACTTTCAATATCATGATCTTTATGATCAGTAAATTCATACAGTTTTAAATATTTTAATAATATATTGTAATCATTATTTTTGTTGTTCCTGTGATGCAATATTTTCCTTTTGAGAAGTGTCACTTGGATCTTTATTTACCTTTTTTTGAGAACAAATGCTAAGCTGATGCCATGTTATCCTCATTCATTCCCTTTATACTTCTCAAGTTTGATGTCATCTTTGAGAAAAATTTTGGCTTCCTCCGGTGTTCCATTCAATTGTATGAATATTTTACTGCCAGTTGTCCTTGTTGATTGTTTTTTTCCTTTGTTTTCTTAGTGATCAAGCTTGTCTGGCAATTTAGGCTTTTTTTTGGGCCAAGTGCTCATTGATGAATACATTCGTGCCTCTTAACTATATTCCTTGTTTGAGTTCAGATGATTTTATTTTCCTGTCGACAAATTGGATTATCAGAGCCGGTTTTGTATCTTTGTTCTTCCTTGGTAATAAATGACAAGCCTCAATGTCTTGATTTGTTACATGTATGTCTTTGCTTCATAAAAAGTTAACCACCTGCTGTTCAAATGAGTCCAGGTCAGATTCAGTGGGAACTTCATCAGAATTTACTGCTTTTGACAGAGGTTTACATAGATATCTTTCAAAATAAAATACATTTTGTTCACATCGGATCATCTCAATGCAGCAGATGTAGTAGAAATAGGTAGTATAATGTCAGCAGTGATTGAAAACAAAACAAAACAAAAAACCCTAGTTTATTTTACTGTTTACGGTCCATCAGCCAGAAACTTGTAAACCTACCAAAATAAAATCAGAACTAATGTGACCCTTACCATATGTTTTAAACCACAAGGTGCACCTAAAATCCTTGAATTTGTTCAAAAATAGAAAATCCACCTTACAGTCTAGTTCAGTGCACCTTAACTATGAATTCTGGTTGTACTTACTGATCTCAAATAGATTTTTTTGGGGTAAACTGCACCCAAAAATCTGTCAAAATGTTTTAGCCTGGCTTTGTCAAAATACAAACTACTTGATGGATTGCTAAAGCATCATGGGAGTTATGGTCAGGAGCTATGGTCAGGAGTGGTACACCACTTAAATTTTTTTTGTACTTTAGTACTCACGCATTTTTTATTTTAGTTTATAGAATGAAAATCTTTACTTTTCTTTAACCATAGGGCCACTATGTAAAAAAAAAGGTTAAAAAAAAGGTAAAAGAACCATGTGGCTCCGGAGCCTCAGGTTGCAGACCCCTGGCTCAAACAGATTGTTAAACAGCATAAAGTGGGTTCAATAAAAACAAAAACACTCCTACAGTTGATGCCAGTTCTGCTTTTCATATGTGGCATATGTAAAATGCTGTAATCATCCTTCCGCTCCACAAACAAAAGGATACTTTTTAAAATAAGTCCTTCTTTACATAGACATGCTTTTAGTTCTGATAAAAACTAAAATCAAAGGAAA
Source organism: Adrianichthys oophorus (assembly GCA_036245035.1). Classification (NCBI taxonomy): domain Eukaryota; kingdom Metazoa; phylum Chordata; class Actinopteri; order Beloniformes; family Adrianichthyidae; genus Adrianichthys; species Adrianichthys oophorus. Next base: position 13,698,224 of record BSAI01000138.1, read on the forward strand.
GTTTTATACAAAATAGAAGTTGGTTTTGGCTTTGGTACATTATTAAACATGACAGGTTTGTCAGGCTGACCTCTTCCTTCCAAAATCCTGATGAGCAATCTGTAAAATATGGGTCATGTTAAAAAAAAAAAACAGGAATGAATTCAAAATTGCGTACAACGAATCAAAACATTGGCTGTAATGCTTTAAAGAAACCTGCAGGGTGGTTGTGTTTACAATGTATGTGTGCGTCTTTGTGTGTGTGTCGCCCTCAGAAATGAAAGCAGAGATTAAGATTCCTGTCATGCTTTAGCAGTGCCTGCAGAATTTGATCAAAAAGCCCAACTAAGCGACCGGTCAAACCACACAAGACTGAGGAGTCAAACACTTCTGTTTGCAATGTTTGAACGTGTTCTTCACTGGGGGAAAACGGTATACTGCAAGATGAAGGTTTCACTGCATCTTTGTGAGTACTTAAAACTTTTTTAAAACTGAGATTCAATCTCAAATTGAAATCCTTGTCATATACAAGGTAGATGCCGCTAAATATAGGGTTATCTTAACAAAATACTGACTTCATTTTCCTTGATGCATTCTTTTTACTGAACTGTCTGTTTAGATTTACTTTTATTTTGAAATTCCACACTATGTTTTTTTTTTTACTGAACATTAAAACTGCTTTTCCAACTTAAGCCTCCTTGTTCTAACACGATTACTAAATAATTATTGAATCACTACTATTAAAAAGGACGCGTCATTCTGAGGTTTTGACAACGATGCTGTTCTTTTGTAAACAAAGACAAACGTGGACAAGTTTGTTCGTGTTCGTTCTAATAGAAACTGCTGTTAGCCATTCTCTCCCCTTCTAATATTTCTGTTCCAGTTCACACAAGCCCTTGAAGAAAGCAGAAATAATTACTTTCTCCACTGTTGTCATTTTCTTTCCTTTCTAGGTTCCTTTGCTTGTTGTTGTTGTGGTTGCATTGTTTGTTTTAGTGAATTTATGAAAGTGCTGCAGTTCATTTCAGCTATCTGCAAAAGAAATGTAGGAATATGATTACTAATGAAAAAAATAGATAAAAAGAAATGAAGTTTTCATAGGGTTTGTCATTGCTGTCTTTATACATAATAAATGAGCTACAATAATAAAAAAAAAGACTATCAATCTAAAATAAAATCTGCTCTCAGAGGGGTAACAAATAAAATAAATTTATTCCAAATTTAGTAAAAACATTTTTGGGGTATTCTTGGTTGATAAGTGAACTTCCCCATCCTGAATATTCTAAGACAATTAAAAAATATATTCATTTTTTATTTTTCAGTCTTTTTTTTCTTTTCTTTTTTAATGAGTCTGTGGGGATTTAAGATCTCATTTGTGTACCGGTATTCAAATCCTGTTTGAAACAAACATGCAAGGACTCCTGTTTATGCAGCTCATCATTGCTCACGATGTATAATCTCTCTTTTCGTTATGCATTCCAAATAAAAATATAAATTGCAAAATGAACAGATTGCTTAGTTATAGAGGGACCTAAACAAATCCAAGTTTAAGTGCAATCATCAGACTATGATGGCTTAAACATTTAAAGTACATCATTCCTGTGTAGCTTGTTGAAGGTGTTCCTGAAAAATGTAAAGTGTGAAAGATGCTGCTGACTCATTCTAAAGTTCAGTAAATCCAGGAAATGGATGCATCTAACAGCAGAGTAAAACGAGTTGCTGCATCTCTCTCACATAATTAATTAGATTGATAAAAGGCAGATATTTTCTGTACAAAATGAAGAAAAAAAATGTATTTAGAAATGCTCTATTAGTCTGATTATTTAGAAATAAGCAAAAATTTGATTGTGTGATGAATGCTGTGAATCTGAACATGCACGCTTGCCATCTTTGGAAAGCTTCCTACTTTCTTGCTCCCCTGACAGACGCCGCCTCTCTGATCTCAGAGCTGTTGAGAGACAGCTATCCTCTCCAGGCTGCTGTCATTGTTGTTGGGCTTGGTACGGACTCACATGCATAGCAGATCGCTTGCTCCCACTCAGTCTATTTACAGTGATATGTCAAAGTGAGCATGAGCTCTAAAGGCTCATGGATTGAGTGTATTTTTTCCATGATGTGGTCCTTCACACTGAGGTATGTGTTGGAGTTTACCAAAACCCTTTGTGAGAATCATTTCTTCTAGAGCGTCCCTGAGGCTCAGGACATGTCACAACAGATAAACAACTGTTGCTCTGTTGATCGAACTGAGTGTTCTGAGTGTAACGGTTCAAACAGCACCGAACGTGTGTACTGCGGTCGAGGCAGAGGAGGGTTATTCCTGTCAGTCTATACGGAGCAAAGGAGCATGACATTTAAATCTGTTGAGGAGAGAAGATTGTGTTTGGATTTGTGGAGCGGGGCAGCAGGGGTGAAGCTTTTCTCAGCCTGACAGAAATGAAATAAATGTCATTTTTGCATTCATACTTGACTCTGAAAAGGTGACTCTTCTTCTATTTTGCCTCCTCCATCTCACTTTCCTCTCTGTTCCTCTTTTTTCAGATAAGTTGTTTGGAAAGCGTCTGCTGCAGGCCGGGAGGCACATCATGTCTCATAAGTCTTGGATGAAAACGGTGCCCACAGAGAACTGTGACGTCCTCATGACATTTGCAGGTCAGCCTCTTAAAGACAGCACTCAAGGTTTTATTTGAAATGTCAAAAATCAGTCCTGACGCTTGAAACATTTCACTTATTTTCTTTTTCTATTTAGAATTTTTTTAAGATTGACGCAACTCACAAGTTATTTGCTTTACACTCCAAAACCAGAATCCCAAGAAAAGAGTCAGAAATTCTTACATTTTAAAAAAATTATTTGGCAATAAAAAATCTACTAATGGTATAAGAAATGGTTTGAACAAGAATTCCTATTTTAAGAACAATAATTCTAGTCACCAAGACTTGTTTTCTTAAACTAAGATTTGCAAAAGAAAAAGTGTCACCATAACATGATTTTTCTTGCAAGACAGAACATTTTTCTTGAAACAAGGGATTTTCCCTTTCTTTTTTTTTTATTTATATTAATTACTATTAATTATGTTTATTATTTGTTAGAAAAAATCCCGAATGAACAGCCAAATACTACAATAATTGGAAAATTCATGATTGTTTTCTTAATCTTTCTGTTTTTTTTATGTATTTATTTTTTTAATATTTCTTGTTTGGTATATTATCTCTTATATCTCTATTATTATATTATCTCTCTTATTTCAAATTCAATCTAAGAAACACTTTTTTTTTAGATTTGAATAAACTTGGAATAAAAAAAAAACATTTGTTGAAGTCAGATTGAAACTACCTGCAGATCATGGAGACTTTTCTCCAAAAAGATCAGAGGCTGCTGTGCCAGCTCACCCCACGGGTGAGACGGGGGAGAGGAGTTCATTTTTCTACCTTGTTATTTGCTGAATGTGGGTCAGTAAACAGCAGGTTGATCTGTTTTATATTCTTCACCTGAATCCTCCAGTTTATTCTAGAAGCTGTTATCTGCTGTGACACAGACTGGTTAAAAAATGAAAGCTGTTGTTTTTCATTGCTCACAGTTACAAAGGTGTTTTTGGTGTTTATAATATGTTTGTGTGGCATTTATCTTGTGATGGAGGACACAAATAAAGAAAATTCGGCTTAAAATTGCATTTCTGAGTATTTCTATATTAAAATCGTTGTGAATCAGGAGCAATAACAAAAAAAAGTCAATTAAAAAAAAGCTTCTCTGTGACATAGAAAATACAACTGGCGGGCCACCGGCTCCCTGCTCCGCCCTGTTCTAATGCATCTAAATGTAGACGACTAGATCCATGTATGTCTTTGTTTTCCTCATCTGAGCTGGCTCAAAACAGTACGGCTGGATTGCTCCAATAATGTTGTGGGTGTGAGGGGTTGTAAGCCAATAAAGGTCATTCTAAAATAACGAAAGTGAAATGAGATTGAAAACATGTAGCTGGTGAGCATGTAGGCTGTGGAATCAAATACACTTTAGCGACTTTTTCGACACTGAGAATTGCAACTGTGCTCATAAATTCATAAATTAAAATTAAAAAAAAAAAAAACTTCAGCTGTCTTTCTTTACACGCAGTAAAGGATATCTGTTTTGTTCCTGCAAACAGCAATGCGTGGGTATGGAAAAAAAATGTATTTTTGTTTCTCATTTCCTGCCACAGACACTACAGATGACCACACGTTACTATGGCTACTGAACCACATCCGGCTTGGAATCCCAGAACTCATCATTCAAATCCGACATCACAAGCACACACGAGTCTACGCATTCTTCATCACAGCTACATACGAGAAGTAAGAGATCTCTTTAAATAGGAGTTTGTTTCTTCTTTTATGAACAAAGGTTGTTGTCCCTTAGGCTGCTGAGCTCTTTCATGGATTTTTATTTATTCAAACAGCTGTTTTCCTGATAAAAGGTAAAGGTCTTTAATACATTTCTAAAGTTTCCCAAAATTAGCTTGTAAATGATATGTCCGCTCCTTGTTAAATAAAGCAAAGAAAAACAAAAAAATTAAAAAGGGATTTACTGTAAATAAAAAATAATTTCGATGGAACGACAATTTTCACTCTTCAATTTTGAAGTGCAAGACAGTAAATGAGTATTTTAATGCATTTAGTGTTCAAGGTCTCCTATTGGATTATAATGATAGCTGTGTCTGTTATTAGTTCAGCTGGATATTAGCCATACCTTGCAGCATCAGCTGTAACTTGTGCTGTCATGAGCTGAAGCAGGTAATGTAGGATTTACAAGCACCTCCCTGAATCAATTCCATCCTCATCTTGGGCAGAATGTAGCCAAGTAGCTCCTAGAACTTCCCTCCACCCACACAAATATGCAAAAAAAAACTATGAATCATTTTTAGTTTGTGCAGGAAGTTTAGTCATTTATACATTTAGCTGGAGATGTAAAGATGGAAACACTCTCGCTGTTTGTTTCAGACAGAAACACAGTTTCTCTGTGAATCATTAGAAACCGATGTCGTACACCTCTGCCTTTGAATCCAGCAATCTTTGGCTTAAGGTTGGGATTTGTTTTACTCAATTAAGAACTGCGTATTTCAAACAAACAAAGATGTCAAATGAAGCCTCTGGAAAGGTTTGAGAAGATTTTAAGATTGATTTAGGAATGTAAACCAATTTATCCGAGTTCTGTGCCTCATTTCTTTCTTTGACAGCCATCGAGGCTTCTTCAGCTGTGGATTAAACTGCGGGACTCTTGAGAGACAGCTTCTGCCTGTGAATGGATCTGAAAAAAATATGTAGTCAAGAGGAAATGGGAAGAATAGGACTGTGAGAGAAAAAGAAAGGATTTTTCTTTTTTTGAGAGTGGATGTATAGAGTCTTCTTTGAAACTGTGCCAGTGGGGTTTAAATAAAAGGAAAATGATTGCTTTGTGACCTGGTCACTGTCTGCACACACACCCACACGCACACACACTACCTGCCAGCAAGCGGGTAGACCTACATTTCAAGAAATTGGAGTGATAACAGTATGCATATTTCCCGTCCAAAAATTCACATTAAACAGCTGTTCCTTTTATATTTCAGGACTGACATTCATGTAAATTGCTGAAATAATATGATTTATTTGCATTTTTAGCTGCAACTATTAAGCTTTGTCTGCTATGTGTGATTACTGTGGAAGAAAATGAATTAAAAAGTAGTTTGAGATTTAAGATGGTGGAAATAAACTCATTTATTACCTGTCAAACGCAATCAGAGCGAAAGCGCTGCTAATAATTTCAACAACATCTTTTTTTATTTCTAACATCCATTCCTGTCTCTTCTCTGAGTGGGCACTTCACAAACTCTCTTCCTGTTCTGCTGATTTTCATTAAATCGCATTATCTGAAGGATATTTGCTAAATTAGCTTAAATCTCAGGAGCCGTGCTCCGCCTCGGCGCCGTTTCCTCCTTTGCAAGGTGACTTTGTCCACACAGTGTCCTTGACTGCATCTCCACAACGACTACACTTGAATTTCCAGGCTAGAACTGTCATTTATTCATTCCTTTTCCAAACCACTTTTTCCCCTTCGGGGCCACGGGGGGCTAGAACTGTGTTTGGCTAAAAAGGAGGGATCATTTGGCCATAAAGAACATAAAAAACAGTTGATTTAAGCAACGACAGCACCATTTCTGTTTTCACCTGAGAAAGAAAGCTTCATTTTTGCAGTGCTGCACACTAAGCAGAAATCCACAGTGACATAGAGGCTTACGCCTCAAGTTTCTACTGTGCTGTAATCCATCGTGGAACTGTCTATGCTGGGCTGCATGCTGCTGCATGATGGAGGGAAGCTTCACTTCAGCCTAAACCACGTGCATGTGTGCACTACATTTACATGTGAAAGCTGATGGTCTGTATTGAACCTAGAATGCGTCGCTGCATTGCCATGTAATCTGCGTAAGAGGGTGCTGGGAAGGACAGAAAAACCGGAGGAAAAAGGGAAGCAGAAAGATGACAGTGAAGCTGCAGAAGTGAAGGAGACGAGGAGGGGCTAATGAGCTTAAAAAAGCAGAGAACGAGAATCTGATTCTGAAAATGCAACAATTATTATGAAATTTGTTTCATCAGTTAGACCTATCCAAACAAACGACAATAAAACAGTGGGTTAAATTCTCTGTGCGGTTAGAAGTGAAAGTGTCTTGCTCAAGGGCCAGAGATTCATCCACCATAGATCCTAATCCTAAATTAGTATCAGTCGACTTTTTTTTTCTATTAGTAGCATTGAAATGAAGCCAAATTTGGAATTTTTTTTTAGCATTTATATAAACAGCTGTTTCCTCAGAGTAAGATTGGTAGGTAGTTATCAATTTACTGTAAAACATGAAACTTTGAAAGAAGAAAGTAAGGAAAGAAACTGTGTTCAGTTAATATGATCATAAAAAGAGGAAAGTATGACGAAAGTAAATTCTGATTCACAGAACTTTTAATGATTAGATCCTCAACATTTGCTTGTTTGAGGACCCACACCAATGCAAATTGTGTTTTTAACATGTTCTTGTGGCATTTGTCTCATAATAAAGGGCATATTTAAATGAAATTAGGATCAAAACTGTTTTTTTTTAGTATTTCTTTATTTAAATCATTGTGAATCAGGAGAAGATGCAAAAAAGCCATTTTAAAAAAGAATGTATTTGTAAAAATATGCTCGGTGGGCCACAAGCTCCCTGTCTCGTTCCATTCTGATGCATCCACTTGCGGACAAATGGATCCCTAAATCTCTTCGCTTTCCTCGTCCAACCTGGCATCTGGCTCAAAACTGCATGGCTCGATAGCTCCAGGATTGCTCGTCTTTTTTAGTGCACCGATAGTGTTAGATTGGAGTTGTGAGGGGCTGTAAGCTAGCGGAAAAGAATGTAAACAAAGGGATGATGGGAAATGAGCTTGCTCCACGCCAACAGTCCCACGCTCAGCTTTTAGGTGAATTTCTAATGGACTCCTGTCAGGCTGCAGAAACTGTTAGACACTTTTTTTTTTTACTTTGGCTAAAAATGGCACATTCACAATGAAAAGACCACAGAGAACCCTTTAAAAATAGATCAAAAGATGATCGGAGTGGGACTTTAAGGAGCCAGCAGGGCATTTGCTGGGAATGCAGTGGAGATACTTCCCTGAGAATTCAAACAAACTTTTTTTTAACAGTTTTTAGTTAAAAAAAAAACCCTTGATTACATAAGAATGACTGTTATCCAGCTGGAGGAAAGCAAGTCTACAAGTTTACAGTCTCTTTAAGCCGAGCTCTTTCCTGTATGTTTCATGGTATAGCCACAGGTTAAATGCAACTATTCATGGAAATTTAAACTGAGCCTGCAAATCGACACCAGAATGCTTAAAAACTCTTGATTTTCCTGTAGTTTACTGAGAGGCGCAGAGGAGATGGGACTAAGGAAGGCGTTGAAGCCCGAGTTTGGTGGAGGGACACGAAACTTCTCGTGTGAAGAGGACTACATCTATGAGAACATCGAGAGCGAGCTGTGCTTCTTCACCTATCAGGTCGGTGCCTCTCTGTCTTGCAGTGAAGCAGATAACAAGCTGAAGTGAGTGTTTCTGACGGAACGTTCTCTCTCGTCTTCTCGCTGCAGGAGAGGCAGAACATCATTAAATACTGGTTGGACAATCTTCGTGCCAAACATGGAGAGGCTCTTCATAATATCACCTTCTTAGAGGGGCAGCCAATCAGTAAGCGACGAGCTCCATAAGCACAGGGCTGAGGAACACTGGGAGTTTTTACACTGACAGAACATCCTTTCTTGTGTGTGTTCACTGCATTTGTCTTTTTTTTTTACAAGGATTTCAATGATTTGTGCTTTTGTGTGACCACCTGCAGTCCCGGAGCTGAGAGCCAGAGGTGTGATCCAGCAGGTGGTTCCTCTCCATGAGCCGAGGATCCTCAGTCAGCTCATGAAGTCCTGGGTCCAGGCTGTTTGTGAAAAGCAGCCTTTAGGTTAGTTTTTCACACCGGCGTAGAGATTGTCTTTACAAAGTAAAAACGGAGATTTTTACGTTTTCCTGTGTTTTCAGACGACATCTGTGACTACTTTGGGGTGAAGATTGCTATGTATTTTGCCTGGCTGGGTTTCTACACCACTTCAATGTTGTATCCCGCTGTGATTGGCTTTGTGCTTTGGATGCTCACCGAGTCGGATCAGGTGACCAAATATCTTTTAGTTAGACTTAAAATGTATCATCATCTACTCCTCTAATCATCTAATTTTGATCTACTTTAAAATTGTTCCTAGTGGTCTTTTAGTTATGATTAGGCAGCTTTTAGTCAAACTCAAAAAACCTGTGTTGATTTCTAGAACATAGTTCATTAGAAAATCCTCTATGTTCTCTATCATTAAAAAAATGCCACCAAAACACAATTTTCATTGGATTGGGTCTTAAATGCCTGTGTTTTGGATTCCCTAGACAAGTCGTGACATCTGCTCTGTGGTGTTTGCCCTGTTCAACGTGGTGTGGGCCACTCTGTTTTTGGAGCGGTGGAAAAGGCGGAGCGCCGAACTGGCGTACAAGTGGGGAACGCTGGATGCGCCTTCTGAATCCCTGGAAGAGCCACGGCCTCAGTTTCGGGTGAGAGAAGCTCTGATTCCTCTCAAGTCTCAGTCTTCCTTCCTTTCATGTTCAGTCATGCCCTCTGTCTGCAGGGAGTCAAGCGCTGCAGCCCCATCACAGGATGTGAGGAGTTCTACTATCCTCCGTGGCGCAGGCTTGTCTTCAGGTGGCTGGTCAGCTTGCCCATCTGTATCCTCTGCCTCTGCTTTGTCTTCCTGGTCATGATCATCTGCTTTGAGCTGCAGGTCAGTTGGCTGTCAGTCATTGTCTGATGCTTTCCAACTCCAGGGTAAAAATGTTAAATTTCAGCTCGAAAATTTGCCTTTTGAGTATTTTGTGCAGAGACAAAACTACAGTAGACTGATCTGAAAGGCTCTTCACTCGTGTCTTTGTAGGAGTTTGTGATGGGGATCAAAGAAATGCCTCGGCTGGCTCGCTTCATCCCCAAAATCATGCTGGCTATCACTGTGACTGCATGTGACGAGGTGTACAGGAAAATCGCCTGCTGGCTAAACGACATGGGTGAGGGTCACGCCCACAGCTAACCCATATTATAACTAGGGGTGTCAAAATATTGCCTTCATTGAGATTACTTTAATTACAGACAGATTAGTGCATTTATTTCTGTGTAATCTAATTTTTATTCTACAACTATTATCTATTATGTAAGAGATAATTCCAGACGAGGTGTCCGTTATCCTGAATTAAAATACAAAGCAGAGGCCGGAATGGAAGTCCATCCATTTCTTATAATGGACACTTTGAAGGGCATTATTCTGCTCATACCATGGCCACTTACAAAAGAAATAAATATTAAATCAATTATTTGTACTTTAATCTTGTCATTTTTCATTTTGAAATTTTTTTTACAAAAAGCAGACTATTTGATACGTGGAGTCATGGTAACGGCGACAGTACCTGCGCCTACCTCGTTGTGTTACATTAGAGCACTATGATCCTTTTTTGTTAGTTTTTTTCTAATTGTTAAAGATTGAAAAATAATCCCTCTTGGTGGTGTAAAAGTAAAGATCGGACGTCTGTTAGAATAAAAAAAAAAAAAAGACTCCATAAAACCTCTTTTTAAACTGTGTTTTACACTAACTGTGCCACAATATCACAAACTAAAATAAAAATATTTCAAAATGAAGCTTTTCACAGCAAATATTAGGTTAGATTAAGAATAGATTAATTAATTAATTAATTAATTACAGGTAATAATTAATGAATTGCTCAAAAATTAATTGCATGACAGGACTAATTAAAATGTTGCCATCTGCAAGATTTTTTTCTCCAACATTAGTAACTTTTCTGTTATTTTGTTTAAAAATAAGTTTTTTTTTTTTTTTTTGGCTAACGTGGTTTTATTTCCCACAGAAAACTATAGACTCCAGAGTGCCTATGAGAAAAATCTCATCATCAAAATGGTTCTTGTGAGTTCCTTTTTTCTTTTTCTTACATCTCATTAACTTTTTACTTCAAACAACAGTTTCTGTGACCCACCCCCCTCCCCCCCTCCTTCTGCTTCTTGCAGTTTCAGTTTGTAAACTCATATCTAAGCCTTTTCTACATTGGATTCTACCTCAAAGACATGGAGCGCCTGAAGGAGGTACGAAACATCTAATGTTTTTGTGACCACCGTCCATCCGTCCCCTCGCTTCGTTCATTTGCTTGTTTGTGAAATATGCTGCTGGTGTTGTTAGCAACAGATCCGGCACAATGTGCCTTCCATTATCCTCCAGATCCAGATGCTTCTGGTGACCTGGATCAGGGATCAGGGTTTTAGCCTCTTCATGCCTCTGTGCATCTCATTGTCACCACAAAATAAAAAAACAAAGCCTGTTGTGATTGGTGTTTCTTCTGGTTTGATGCATCCTTTAGTTTCCTTATTTTTTAAAGCCTCTGACTTTGAACGGGAGTTTGAATGTTTTAATTAATTTATAAGATATTTAATCAAAGTTAAATTAGGCAGCTTGTATTTCTTGCCTTGTCGTACTTCCTGCAAACTAGTAGTTTATATTCCCAAGAGGTATCACTCCTCCTTTAATTGAGTTTGAGATGTTGAAATCAGTTCTCTTCATAATTTAAAAAGGACTTTAGTTGGTACTAAAATATATTTGATAAATGAAAGACCCAGTCCAATGAAAATCGTGTTTTTAACAGGTTCGTGTGGCATTTTTCAAAAAATGAAGGACATCGCGTAAATTAAGATTAAAATTAGAATTTCTGAGTATTTCTTTATTTAAATTGTTGTGAATCAGGAACAGATGAAAAAATGTCATTGGAGTTTGTAGACGTGACATAAAAGCTATAATTGGCAGTCCACAATCTTCCTGCTCCGCTCGTCAACTTGCAGACAAATAGATCCATGTCTTTCTTGGTTTTCCTTTTCCTGGCTCAAAACTGTACGGCTCCAATATTGCTCACCATTGCTAATGTTAGTTTGGGGTTGTGAGGGGCTGTAAGCTAGCAGGAAAGAGTGTAAATAGATAGATTGTGTTCGAATTCCTTCACTACTCACTGCATAGTGCAATATTTAGTGAGTTCACCATTTTCTAGGGCTGTATGAAACTACAAGTCCAAAATCCAGTTCCATAGAGATTTCCTAGAAGTCTCTGCAAAAAACCACTGTGCATTGATGCTCAGTAGATTGGCAAATATAGACCACAATGCATTGCGTTTGAATATTTTTTTATGTGGCAAACTGTGTTTTAATATATTTTTCATCATAACATCATAAGCAGTCTTCCGACAATACTCATATTTATCAAGTCTTTATTTCGGGAAATCTGTGACATAGTATTGATAATATATAATAATATAATATAATAACCAATATAATATTGGTTCCTGTTAGGATTTCTCCTCGTTCTGACTGCTGTCCCCTCCTCTACAGATGCTTGCCACTCTGCTCATCATCCGCCAGTTCCTTCAGACTGTGAAGGAAGTGCTGCAGCCTTACTTGTATGAGCGCCACAAGCTGGGAGAGCTGACACTCCGAGCTGTGTGGGACTTGCTGCTTTCAGTGCTGCTGAAATACGCTCGGCTGGCAGCAGGAAGTGCCCAGGTCTCTCCAACAGATCAGACTGTGGCAGGACCTGGACTGAGGGGCGTGAGGCCCAGGGTGGGACAGTCAGAACGGAGGTGAGTGAGTTAGGATTCATAACTGCTGGAGATTGAGTAACTAGAGCAGATGCCTTCCTAACTGTCCCCTTTAAATGTCTGCAGGGAAAAGAAGTGTTTGAATGGTGGATGTGGAGTGCCTGATGAGGAGGAGGGAGGGGAGAGGGATGAAGCTGACAGCGGGAGGTTCAGTGAAGGAGAGACAGAGGAGGAAAGTTTGATTGACTGCGGTTTGAAGCTGAGGAAGGTCAGCTTCATAGAGAAGGTAAAAAACTGTGTGCTGCTGAGCCTTTCTAAATGGACTGACAGCGAATCCACTAAATTGCTGTTTTTTTCCATTAAGGTGGACAGAAGGTCAGCCTGTAGTGGACCCCCCCTGGAAAACAGTTTTCTAGAGGAGGGCAGCCCTACTATGGTGGAGAAGGGAATGGACCCAGCATCTGTATTTGAAATGTGCGATGAGGATGACGATAATGGAATCCATGACGTGAAGGACCAGAGCGGCGGCGGAACTGAGGGGGTGAATGCCGCCGCTGCTACTGGCAGCACCGCCTCACCCCCCTCAGAGAGCAGCACATCACTGCGTCACAGAAGAGGCCGGAGTGCGGAGAGAGGCAAGACCAAAACCAAGAGGGAGTCATGGATAGATCCTCCAGAAGAGAGGGACAGCACCGCACTCACTCAGGCTGAGATGGAGAGCTGCATGCAGACATATGTGGTAAGCAGTTCTCTGCTCTCATCCTATAACCTGCGGTTTGCGCCAAAGCATGAAAAAACCCATCTGATCTAGGGGTGTAACGATACATTTTAACAACAATTTGATTCATTTCATAATTTGTGGTTGCTGATGCAATCCATAGTTGATATTGGTTCATTTTGAACGATCCGATTCACTGATCTAAACTCTAGGACATCTTTATCTAAAAATTCCATCAGCGTGAATCAGAGATAAACACCTGGGTATGGAACAAGTGCATGTGAACTTTGCCGGATTTCTTCAATTTATTGCAAGATAATCAAGTGTAAACGAAATGTGTTCAAACAAAAAAGTAAACAAGAATTAATGGCAAATTCATTCACATTTAAATAAATGTGTTTAAATGTCATAGAAATGTTGTCATTTGATTGGTTTTTCAGTTTGATAAAAGAAATGGCCACCGTGAACATAGCAGTTGAAAACTATTTAAACTACATTTGTAAATAGGGGGAAAAGAACATTTGGTGAATCATTCTTTTAGTGGAAAAAGTACATTTTTTGAGAAGTTTTTGCTCCTCTTCTATCCTCCCTTCTGAAAAATGAAAACACTAGTTTACTGCATTTACTCTTTTAAAAATGTCTTTGAAATCATTGTAAAATTTAAAAAAAAACAGAATCTGACAAGATTCCTAGTTTGGGTGAAATCAGTCTAGAGAGGTCATAAAGGACAAGGTAGGAATGAGCTAAAAAAGCTTTTGGATTGCACTCATGTCTAAAGGTGTGAATCAGTGCATCACTTTTGTCTCTCACAGGACACTTTTGAGGACTATCAAGAGATGTTTGTCCAGTTTGGTTATGTGGTGCTTTTTTCCTCCGCGTTCCCCCTGGCTGCCATGTGTGCCCTCATCAACAACATCATAGAGATCCGCAGTGATGCCTTCAAGCTGTGCACTGGGCTGCAGAGGCCTTTTGGAGTGCGAGTGGCGAGCATCGGCCAGTGGCAGGTGAGACCCTGAAAGTTACTGAAAAAAGAGAGACTGTACTTTTCTTATGAATGTATTCTTTAAAAAATGAATCTTAGTGACAGAATTAGTGAGCTGTTTGCCATGAAATAAAAGGAGTCACATTTACTGTCAGATGCTTTAATAATGCCTAAATGAATACTTCAACAGGGAGGTTATATAACTAGAAATGCTAATCATTCCCAATATCTAATTCCAATTAAATTAACTGACTAGTACATTCATTTAAAATGTATATTAATATAATTTTAAATGGCTACTTTTTAGTTTTAATTTGCAAAATAAGACGAAATAATGAATAGACAATAATAATGGCACAAAAGTATGTTTATTCTTGTAATACAGTTAGAAATCTCCATAAAAATCATTATGAAAGCATGGAATGTTAATACTGATCTAAACAAATCGAATACAACATTACATATATTAAAACCTTATATAATAGTGTCAAACTTTTAAATTGAAAAACAACACATTTCTAACCAGAACTTTGACCAATTAAGGATCAAATTGAATTGATTTCATCAATATAAAGTACACTATTTGAGTTAACTCCTTAGAAATACAAAAAAGTTAACACTTATAAGCAATACCACACATTTTTTCTCCAATTTATCAAAGCATGTTGCATAAAAATACTTTTTGTAATGAACAGACTGCTATGGAAGCCATGGGCCTAATCGCCATCATAGTGAATTGCTACCTGATTGGTCAGTGTGGACAGCTGCAGCGGCTCTTCCCGTGGCTCAGCCCGGAAATGGCCATAGTCTCCATCGTCATCCTCGAGGTACAGCAGCTTTCTCTCGTTTGTCATTTCAAAGTGCTTGAAACAGAATGTTTTAATTTATTCCACGAAGGGTAAATACTAAAATAAATAAAGTAATCCCTGTTTATGAGTTTGTCTTTTTGTTTGTCTGCTGGGCTGCAGAAGTTTGGTGAAGGCCGTTTTGCTGGTCATGAAATCAGAACATTTATTGCTGAAATTAAAAAGCAGTTTTCATTGTCTTAGTTGTAGAAAAATGAACGTGATTCAGAAAAATCACAGAATGGAAACACTTTCTAAATTGAAAAAAAAAATCAGCAGACTTAAACAAACTACAGTCAGCAAACATTTGCTCCTGCAGAAATGAGAAATTCTGCATTGATTCATTCACATTTACACGGAGACACATTTTCAAATGAAGCAGGCTCTGCTTCAACAAGCTAAAATGTCAGTACTTCACTGTGAAAAACCCTTGAAATGAGCACGATCCAAATATCAAGTGGCAAAAAAAAAAAAAAAATCAGAAAAATAATTGAAGAAAAAAAATGTACCAGTAGACTGATTGTTTTTTTTCACTTATCTGTGTTCTTCAGCTTACATCAGGTTTAAACAGGTGAACAGAAATACCAGCATGCAGATGATCAAAAGTAAATATCAGAATTAATTTAGTCTTTTAGCTTTCACACAATCTGAGTGTCACAAACGGGCAGACAGCTGGTTCCACTTGCAGCAGGTATATTTATTCAGACAGGAATCAAGCACAGCTAAAAGTCCACAAAGCTAACTCAGGGTCAGACAGGTAGAGGTCAATCACGGGCGTGGGATAATCCAAGAAGCGATTAGTAGACAGAGTGCGGGCAAGTTCGGGACACTGAGCCCCTGCCCTCTAGTCAGGATTTATAATAGAACACATTTAATCATTACCAGTTGCTAGAAGACTTGAATTAAGCTTTAATTAACTCCTGCTAGCTTACAGCCCCCACAACTCCAACCTAACATTACCAGTGCAGCAAAAATAACGAGCAATATCTGAGCTATCCAGCTGTACAGTTTTGAACAAGATGCCAGCTCAGACAAGGAAAACGACGACGTTCACGAATCTATCTGTTTGCAAGTAGATGCATCATAATGGACCGGAACAGGTAGCCTGTGGCCCTTGGATTGTATGCTACAAGCTTTTTCCAACTGTATTTTTGCACCTGCTCCTGATTCACAATGATTTGAATACTCAGAAATGCAATTTTAAGAATGTTTCCTCCATAATGAGAAAAGTGCCACAAACATATGTAAAAAAATATATCATTGGAATGGGTCTTTAAGGACTTCACTGTGTAACTAATTTCTTTTGACTGTTTATTGCAGCACTTTGCAGTCCTTCTCAAGTACATCATCCATGTGGCAATTCCTGATGTTCCCACTTGGGTCAAGGAGGAGATGGCGAAACTGGACTATCAGCGCAGGGAGGCCTTCAAGGTAAAACATGTTGCAAGGTGAAACAATGCAGGTTGGAAACAGCAAATTAAAAAACAAGACTTTACTTTACTGAACCTCATCTTTATGCTGCTGCACAAGCCTTTGTTTTTAATCTTTTTTTCTTGTTAACTCAATGGTGACTTTTAGCCACCTTATAACTAAAAAGTATGAATAAAAACTTTATGGTTTAGAGCTAAATGTTTGCACTCAGGTGTAGCAGCAAGCTTGTGTTAGAGGACAGGCCTCCTGCATTGGTGCGGGGTAGAGCACAGCTTGCAGCGCTCTCTGCAGTGCAGCTGCACAATTCCTACTGTAGTAAGGGATTTGTTAGAAGGGTAAAATAGCATTTTTGGAACAGTTATTAGCCGGTTTAGTGCTGATTCTTGTGAACGTTTCCCTTCCTCTGCAGAAGCATGAGCGGCAGGCACAGCAGCATTATCAGCAGCTGCAGAGGAGGAAGAGGGAGGAGGAGGAGAGGCAGAGGCAAGCAGAGCATATGGCCCGCAGAGAGAGGGAGCGGGACGACAGCAGAGGCGACTCCTCTGCGGACCACCACCACGACAAAAGTCATGGTAGCAAATCTCGTTCCGGGGGAGGAGGGGCAGGCGGGTCAGACAAACCCAAGAGGCCGAGCTCCCTGCTGGCTAATAATAACGTGATGAAGCTGAAACAGATCATCCCTCTGCAGAACAAGTTCTCCTCAGGTGGAGCCCGTTCCCCTCAGTCACCCACGGGCAGCGAGCCGAAGCTGTCCGGGTTCTTGAGCTTTAAGTTCCTCAAGTCACCTGAAAATAAAAAGGAAGGAGCGATGGCTTCTTCCGCCGCAGCAGCCAGCGCCACAGCGATGGCATCCTCATCATCATCATCATCAGGTAGCAGCTCTCAGGAGCATTCTCAGTCACCCACAAAAGCCTTCAACCCTGGAAAGTTGTTTAACTTTGGGAAATCTGAAGGAGCAACGTGTGTGAACGGGGCTCCACTGCCCAGACCTGGAGAAGGATTATCATCACAGATGCCAGAAAGACAACCCTCCCGCTCTGACTTGAATGGAGTTCCTGATGAGATCCCCTCACCGGGGGGCGAAGGGTCTGAGAACGGACACAGCACAGACTTGGACCCAGCAAGTTCTAAAATCTAGAGGTTTTAAAAGAGAAAACCAATCACTGGTTACTTTTTAAGAGGTTGCCTACTGTGAGAAAAGGCCTGACAGCCACCTGCGCCGTCTGAGGCTGCATGCAGAGGTACTTGAAACAATGAGAGATGACTTTTCCTTTGGTTTGCCTTTTCTTTGGCTGACAGACTTATATATAAAAAAAAAAAAAAAGCAGGCTTTGTAAGATCAACATAAGCCTTTCTGTCATGACCCGATAAAAACAAAACAAAAACGCACACACAATACACAAATTCTTCCTTGTCCGCAATACTTTAGGAAACACAAAAGCTGCATTTCTACTTTTTAAGCCTTCAAACCAGAAAGCTATGTTTCTTGATTCTGGTCAAAATTGTAAAAATATTATCCGCCTCATATCAGGAGAAATTTGTTGTTGAGGAAACATAAGAAGAAGAGACACAATCGTATGAAATAACTACCAATTATATCAAATAACAATGTTTTTCCATTTTTTTTTTAGCTATGAGCTCAAGTAAAGATCAGCATCATTTTTAACTGTGAGGACTTTCGGGGGGGGCTCACTTTTACAACAAAGCAGAAAAAAGACGAAAAGCAATATAAATCAGTGTTTGAATAATTCTTGTTAGTCGTCACAAATGCATTCTTACTCCCTGATAGATCACCAGCTTTATTTTGAAAGCTGGGGTGAGCGTTCCCCTTTTTCCTGTGGCACATTTATTTTGAAATGTAAAGAGCTCAGCGACAAGTAGTCAGTGTTTTATCCTAGAGACAGAGCCCAGAGAAAAGAAGGGAAACCCAGGAAGAGGTAGATAAAAGTAAAAAAAATTAATAAATACTAAAAGTAGAGCACAGATGTTTGTTGCGTATGGAGAGAGTTGTGAACACAGATGCGGCTTCATTCCACACACTTCAGCCAAACTTGGAAAATGAGTGAAAACAGTGAAATAATAACACTTATAGCACTAATCTTTAAAGACCTGCACAGAAGTGCATGTCTCTGCTTAGTGACATTATGCCAAAGTTGGATGAAAACTTTTTTTTTTTTACTATTTTTATTTATTTTTGATTCATTCATGCAATTCAAAACTCATTTATTTACTGTAACATTGACAGGAAATATATTTTTTGCTAATTTTTTTCCTCTTTTTTTTTTTTTTACTAAAGCAGTGTTTATCGCAATACTGTTCACCCATTACACGCACAGTATTCTACAAGAGTTTTGGGCACTAAGATAAAACAATGCTTAACGAATAAGGGTGTAACAATTCATTTTAGCAAATCATAATTAGCGGTTGACGATTCGATTCATAGTCGAAATCGCTTTCTTTTGACCGATCCAATGCGATAACCGACCAGCCAAAAGTTCATCCAGTGTGACTCAGAGATAAACATCTGGGTACTGGACAGTGCAGAGGAAAGTTTTCCTTGTGTTTCTAGCAAGATAATAAACTGTTAAATAAATACAAACAAGTAAACAAGAATTAATAGCAAATCCGTTCACATTTTAGTTTTATAAAGTTCAGCGCATTGTTGTTTTTCCACATCAAAATAATACAAACAGAATATTATTAGAACATTATTCCACACTTTATGGTCACATCCTTTTTAAAAATCAAATTGTTTCCACACATTGGACTGTAATGATGGCTTGATCATTTATCTTGTCTTTACGTTATAGTAAAAAAAGCTTACTGTGCCTCAACCCATACGGTATTTTCCAAGAACTTGCCTCAGACAGATCAATGGATCAACAAAATGGATTGTAGGGATTTAAATTGATTCATTGATTTATTCGTTACACCCCTCTCAACTAATAAGAAAGCAAAAACATCAACTGCAGTCCAGCACTGATCCGTTAGGATTGAGTACTAAAGTAAAAGTGCCTGAAGCTTTTGCACATTACTGTTCTGTCCCTTCAGTTGTGCTTCGCCATAAAAAGTACGTTACTCGCTCCTCATCTACCATCAAGTAGTATTTCACCTCTGCAGGATCTCCAGAAGGTGGTTGCTCTTTTCATCTTGGATCACGAAACAGCCAAAGAAGCACAGTCTGTGTTTGTCTGCAGGTTAATTACAAAGAGAAGTGTAGAACTGGAATGACACACTGAAAGAGGTTAAAGAGGCCATTGCACTGTCACTTGGGCTGAGATACACAAACATCAACTATGCATTTTCATACTTTTCACCTCTTGCTAGCATTGTGGCAATAACATTTAGGGCCCTTTTTTCTGTTTGCTCTTTCAGACCTCCTGTGGTGTGTTTAATGTAAAGAGTTCGTACCCGCTTATGATTTAAATACCGACAGTCACTGGCCTTTTTGTTTTTAAAATAGTTTTCAGGCGGCTTAAAACAGGTCTTTGTGTTTTGTTTTAATGTGTAGACTTTAGCGGTCATGTGGTTTTTAGATCACCTAAAGAGAAGGCAAAAACTTTTTTTTCAGGCAAAACGATCTAATGCAATACAGAAAGTCTATCAATGTGGTATCATTTTACTGTCAGTCTACAGTGTGTTATTTTCTACCATTGGAAATCACAGTAATAAATGAACACGAAGGATTTTTTGACTCTGAAAGAAACTCAATGTCCTCCTTAGCTTTGTGTTTTGTTTTCAGCAGCTGGCACTGGCACATTTTTGAGGGAAGCAGCAGAACAGATGGAGATGATAGCTGAACTCAGTCTCCTGATAAACTTCAGTCTGTGCAACTTTTGGAATGAATGGTGACATGATGCAGAGTCCATTTATTACCAACTGTATCTGTGCTGATGAAGATGTGGGAATTGTGCTGCATCATTGTGGAGATTAGTGTGCAAATCCACATTATTTAAGAGATAAATGTTACCACAGGGATTAGGAATGTAAGAAGAAACATTCTGCATTCATCTCTGTTGCTTTGTACCTGTGGCAGCTGTTAGATTTTGAAGTAATCCAGTACAGTTGGGTTTTTCCGTAAGCACAGAGACCCATTAAAAAGACAGCAGCTCAGACTTGTTGCCACACATTTTAAATCTACCATCAAAGCAATTACACTTATTTGAAAAGCCGGATTTTATTGTGTCAAATACGTGCAAAGTCAAGGATCCAGTAAAGGTTCTGAAGCATGAGTTGGATGTGACAGGCGAGAGTCTCACAACAGCTACATTACCCCCAGACCCGAACCTCAAAGTGAAGACATTGTCATGGAAGCCTCAATGAAAGAACATCAAAAGCTCTTCCAACATACCACTGTAAAAACCAACTAAAAAAGTAAATAAAAAAGGGGGGAAATGGGATTATTTATTTCTTTTATTTTGTCATATTTTTGTAAAATCAGAAAAAATAGTTATTAAAACTTTCAAATGCATTAAACATGACGACTTCATGTCTTTTTTTTTTTTTTTTAAATAATGTTTTTAATATGCTGGGAAGACTCCACAGGTCATGTACACATTTTAAGTGCCTTTTTTAACCAAATGACCATTGGTGAGTTAATGGATTTCACACCAAATACCACACAACAATCCATTTTGAATCTAGCTTTTATTGAGCAAAGCTAAAAAGGACATCGGACCTAACACAGAATGGGGGCAAGGCTTAGGGTGTAGTTGAACAGTCCATCAGAGCGTACGCAGAACATGGTTTCATGTGTAGAAAACGGTATTTACAATGTTGGTTAGCTCCACAGTCAACCCTCAATGCACAAACTGATAAGGGACAACATTTTGCGACTGCTGGGCAGTGATAAGAATTTGTAAAAAGAGGGGAAAAATAAAATGTAATCAATGTTGCAGCCTTAAAAATCAATACAAACTGAATCCAAGGGGCAAGAACGGGTGGGAAATACTGTTTATGTTTATTGTGAATCTATGGATGATCTGCGGTCACCTGTGCTAGCTCTTTGACAGAAATCTTCCAGGATTGTCAAACAGACGGAGCAGTCACTAAAAGCCCAGAGGGAGCGAAAGGGTGCAAACCACGAAGAGAACTTTTAAGGCCTCGAGGCTCGAAGTGTCCAAAACTACATTAGATAACCGCAGCAACCCTTCAGCTTGTTACTACCCTAAAAAGTCCAGCCTTGAAGGGATTAACATGCAAGACAAGGTTACATCCACTGTGCAAAGAGGTGTTTGTCTTTATTATTTTTCATAAAGGGTATGTTTTATTAACCAAAAAAAAGGCAGACACAACTATTTTGATGGCTGATGACTCTAGCTCTGATAGATTCAACAAAAAGAAGCATTCTTTTCCCTTTTTTCCACTTTCAGTAGTTTCTGTGCTGTTATCAAGCTGTGTAACTTGAAAAATCTGTATTTTTATTCTTTAGCATATTTTGCTAAAGATTTTTAAGAAAACCTTACATTTAGTTGCTCGTTTCAACCAGAAGATGGTGCTATAGGTGAGAAATATTTTTCCAAAAACCAAAAAAAGCAACACATTTAAACTTTGAGCACAAGTTCAAGACAGAATGCTGATATGAAGATTCACCCTACAAACATGTCTTATGGAGCATTCTGGAAGAGTTGGCTTTACTTTTTGCTCTTCATCACCGTGCATTCCTGGTTCTGTAGATTTCAATGGTGTGGAGAAATGCTGCAATGCCCCCATGTGGTTGAAGATTGGGCAGTGAAACTCAGAGGGTGGGCACTGTGGCTGGCAGGAAGCTCATTGCCAAACAAAAACAACGACAAGTAATAATAAAATTAAAATCTTAACAAAATGTTCACATATATCAGACTCTCCAGGTCACAGAAGGCTACACGTTAAAGTTTTTAAAAGTAGTGTGAGACTTTTGCTGTCAAGTCTGACTCTGAAATCTACCCACTTCTTTGACTATTCACTCACAACACATACGATACAACACACACACGCCCACACGCAGCTTAGCCTGCATGCAAACAAGTGTATTCCAGTCCACACAAGGAATAGTCAACATTATTAGAACAGCAGTAGTTTACCCACACACCTACAACCTTTCAGTGTCAGCAACAAAAGCAGAAATAATTCATTTCTGCTCCATTCATGTTTGCTAAATCTCTGTGGGTTGTTTTAGGACAAAAACATTTCTGTTGCCTTGTGAAAAAAAAGCTACAACTTTTTATTTCGCTAGGATCAGTCTTTATATTGCATTTTCTTGGCTAAACCCCGTGTAGACAGAAACACTTCTCTCTTTCTTCCACACACACTCACACAAACATGCACATATGAACTTTTATGAATCCTCATTCATCTCTTGGCTATCCGTCCTGGCAATCTTCCTCGGGGGTGCTGGACTGTCCGCCTCACCTTGCTCTTGTTCCCTTTTCTTTGCTGCGTTCTGGTAAAAACCATAAGGATTTAAATCAGTCAGTAAAAATTAGTAAGCAGTAAAATGTTTTATTAAAGACAGAACTTCAGGGCATTCATGAAAGATTGATCCAGAAAACCATGCTTACCTTTTTGTCCCACTGCTGATGGAGATAACGCAGAAGGATGTTGGTCTTCTCTGTTACAATTACTATAGGTCGAAAAGATGACAAATTACAATTACTTATATTTGAAGACAAGAAAATAAAGAGTTTAGCCAGAGGCAAGAGGGACGTCGCTCTAACATCTGCTGCACACGCTGTAAGATATATTTATGCACCTTAAAATTTAGAATTATTTGTTGGTTTCAGCCGAGGAGAACACTGTACCTTTCACATCATAGAACAGTTCAATTGGTTGAACTTTTGAAGTGGATGTGGTAAACAGAGAAAGCTTTGTGCTGTTTGGGGATCCAAAAAAAAGACTAAAAACAAGCGGAACGGTGTGGATCTGACACAGCTTTACAGCTGAGTCTACATAAGAAAGTGTAGTAGAATTAAAAAAAAGCCTTTAGCAGTAGTTTTTTATCTGTCTAAACCTTCATTCTAATAAAGAAGTAGAATGAGTTTAAAGATCTAAAGGAGGAGAGAATTTGCTTTTCATTCTAATGTAAACTTTGATAGGTCTGCAGCAATAAAATACAGATCATCTTTAAACTGGTTGGCTAACCCAGCACTTTTTACACTTAGACATTCAACCAGCATCCTTGCATGTTTTATTGTAGCTCTGCTCAAACCCACTGGACTCTGATCATTCAAAGTTTGCAAAGAAAAAAATATCCTACAGAATGAAGGATATCTGGCTGACGTTTTTGGTTTCACAGATAATGATATTGTTTTATATGTCAAAATGTACAGATCATTAAAGCCTGTTTTCTTTCAATTTCAGAAAAATCACAAATTATTGAAATCCCAGTTAATCTGGTTGGATCTTAACTCTGCAGAACTAACAAGTCAACATATACTTAATAAAGAGCACATTATAGGTGAACATAAATAACACACCATCTGCAGTCAATGACAAAAATACACACTGAATTTTCTCACAACTACCATCCAGCCACCTATTTTTTATGCATGAAGTGTTAAAGAAAAGCAAAAATATTTAAATGTATTCAATCAAATAGGCTGTGGCGCTTGTTAACTCTGAATTCAGTTTGGATACAAATTTACAGACTGGAGAGAAAATCTTATCACAACATTTATTCAGCAAAACCAGTGTACTATCCTGATATCGATAGCTATCTTTTCATCACCCAGCCCTATGGTGAACAAGATATTTACATGCTAGAATATTATCTTATGTCAGCTATAATGATCACACTGTAATAGTTACTACAAATAGAGGGTAAACAGCTGAGATAATATAACATTCAAATGTATAGAGACTCACAAAATGAATTTGTCAAATGAAGTGATGACAGCCCTGTACACGTTTTCTACTCCATAGTTTAGCTACAGGAATAAGCAAAAGTCCCTTTTCTCCTCCCCAAATAAAAAGTGTTCATATATTTGAGAAGCAGTTATAACTGAAGTTTCTTGGCTAAAATAATTTCGCAACTATCAGCTTTTACATAAATAGACCAAACCTATTGCTAACATTCACATTCAATAAGGTCAGAGTAACAGAGTTGCTGTAACCTTTTTCATATTTATGATTTTTTATTTATTTAAGCAAAGCTTCGATTCTCATCAGCTGTTAATGACCACAGTGGTGTTGTATTGTAATGACACAACCAATTCATGCTAATGATTCCATGTCATTTTATCAATTAAAGTTCATTTTCTTCCTTTTTTCTTAGAGCTGGGACTATACAAACTCAAAATAAATTGTGTTCCACTGTGTAAATTCATCTGATCTACTATCAAACTATCCTCTATCATAACGCAAGTAAAACACCCCCAAAAAAACCATCCTTGCATCATTTTAATGAAAATGTGTCCACCACATCAAATCTTAACAGTTTATGGCCGTTTGGTTGTTTTCCATCACTAATGGTACTTACTTTGTTCAGAAGGATATTCTCGTGTTGGAAGGTACACAGAGGGTCTTCGATTCTGTGTAACAAAACAGAAAGACGTCAGAGCTTCAGGTTTGCCTTTTCCAGTTTAATGGTGTTTGGAACTTATTAGACATTGACTTGGTGGCACAATTCCTAGTGTACAAATATGTGACTCAAGTCTATTGAAGTCCCACTCCAACTAAATCTTTTTTCTATTTTAAAAGCATTCCCAGTGGTCTTTTATTTATGATTATGCCATTTGTTGCTAAAATCAAAAAGCCTGTTTCATTTTATAAGACATCGTTTCTGCACCGCAACAGGAGCTCATTAGAAATTCACCCTCAGTTGTGGAAGACGTTGGTGGGTCTATTTGTCTGTAAGTGGATGCATCAGAATTGGAGCGGAGCACGGAGACTTTGGCCCACCCATGGCAGTTGCTGCATCGCAAACTTGAGCTTTTTCTAATTGCAGATTTTCATCTGACATGATTTGAATAAAGAAATACTCAGAAACGCAGCTTAACCTTAAATCATTTTATATAGGTCCTCCATCATGAGAAAAATGCTAAAAGAACATATTGAAAACACAAAAAACTTGGTTGTCGTTAGAGTAGGCCTTTAAATATGGCTACATACACAATATATCAATTTAGATGTAGTACACAAAAGAGTATTGTTTGATGTGCTTCAAATTCATAAAACATTATGGGTGGGGTTTTTTAGTAGTTTGGAACTATAGACATCAGCAATGTCTGTGATTCTGGTTAATATATATTTTCTTCCCAGTTCTTTCTTACAACCATGATTAAGTGTTAGCTTAAAACCATTTTTTGCACTTGGTGTCATCTTTTACCATTGATAGCGATCTGAGTTTAGGCTCAAGACTAAATCAAAAGCAAAACAAACTGCCTATTTTTATAGCAGCAGCTGCCTTAAAGCCTAGCAGTTGTATGATACTTAACATGGTGCACCTGCTTAACTATTTCAGCTAAAGGTTGCCACATACAGATTCTTAGTCTCTAAATTGCTTGGGTTGTGTCATCCAACCACCTTTGCTGTTTTTAGCACTTATAATATCTCTGAAAGGTCAAAATTGTATCTTGCCCACTTAAAATGTTAATTTATTATTCATAATATTTTCCCAGAACTGAAAGTATCAATAGCACCACACTGTTTCTATTTGTTTCACACAATAAAGGCTTTAGATTGCATTCAGTAAAAAAACAAAACATATTTTCTCTATTTTAGGCTGTTGAAGATGATAAATACTGATACAGAGTTTGCTGTTGTTTATTTTTCCAATGATGGCAGACATTATGGATGGCATGTCAAACAACTATAGATTCTGTTTTGAACACGAACAGATATTTTTTAAGGGATTTCCAGATATTTCTAAGATTATCACCCACTACTGTTTCAAAAGTACAAAGTGTCCTTTTTTTAAGCTGCAACACTCATTGGTAGATTCAATGCTTTCCAAGTTGGTCAAACAATTAAACTGAATGGTCATTCCAAGTCTTTTTTGAATTAGTTCATATATATTATAAAAGTAGCTTAAGAAGTAGGGAGGGGGCTTTTTTGTAAATAAACACCTAGTCAACAACACCAACAGAGTGACATCAACTGCTGTTAATCAAACATTGTAGATCATATTTTTCAAAGAAATGTGCTACACTAAATAACATTTGCTCTAATCTTTACTCCTGAACAAATACCTTGAAAGTTCATCATTAACTAAGCAAGCATATATTTATATACTACACAAGGCAATACACTTTTGTTTTCGAAACTGCCACTTGAGAATGCAAGTAAACAAGTAATTGAACCACTATGGTGCTGAATTAGTTTAGCTTTTTTTTTTTAACAGTTCAGTTATGTTTTGATAAGTTCTAATAACAGTTTGTTTATTTTTACACTGTTTTAGATGGGGTTGTGTCACAAAATGCTTTACAAATAAAGTTTAATTATTACCTTCAATAGCTGATATAAAAGCATAAAATAAAAAGACTAGCAAAAAAAAAAGTTAGATATGAAAACGTTCGAATCAACATAAAGATGTTTTACACATCAGAGAAAAAAAAAGTGAGACAAGCCAGAACTGTGAACTTTACATCTCACATTTGGCTTTTTGGCATCAAGCTCACTTGTCAGGTAAACCAAAAACTCAAACTCTTGAGCTCTTAACAGCAGACATATTTGGAAGAGACAATAACTTCACAAAAAAATTATGTTTACTAAAACTTTTGGCCTTAAAGTCCCACTCTAACTAATTTTTTTTCTATTGTTAAATCACTACAAACTGTTTTTTTATTATGATTACGCAGTTTTTTTTTTTTTTTTTTGCCAAAATCAAAAAACCTGTTGTTTTTTTAAAGACATATTTTCTGCAACGCTGCAAGAGCCTGTTAGAAATTCGATTCTGGTTTGTGGAAGAAACTGTTGGCGTAAAAGTTAGCAACACTAATTTCCCAGCATTTCTTTCTTTACACTCTCTCTCACTAGCATCTCACAAGCCCACTCTAATATTAGCGTTGCAAGAAAAAAAAAAAGGCAATCAATATCAGAGGCTATAAAGCAGGATGATTCAGAGCCAGATGGCAGCTCAGTCGAGGAAAATTAAGACATTAATGGATCTATTTGTCTGCAAGTGGATGCTTCAGAATTGAAGCAAAGAAAGGAGGCTTTGGCCTGCCCATGGCAGTTGCTGCATCACAAACCAGACACTGGGTCACAAACACGAGCTTTTTCAAACTGTAGGTTTTCATGTGCTTCTAATCCAATACGATTTGAATAAATAAATACTTTGAAAGTTTAAAGCGCCACTCCAATGAAAATTGTGTTTTGGGTGTATTTAATATGCCCTTGTGGTATTTTTGTCATGATGGGTGAATTATATAAAGAAAATTAAGCTTAACATAGCATTTCTGAGTATTACTTTATTCAAATTGTTATGAATCCAGAGCAGATGAAAAAATGCAGTTTCAAAAGCTTGTAGCTGTGACATAGGTGTTACAATCAGCAGGCCACAAGCTCCATGCTCCATTCCATTCTGATGCATCCCCTTGCATACAAATAGATTAATATATGTATTTGTTTTTCTCGTCCGAGCTGGCATCTAGCTCAAAACTGCACGACCGAATAGCTCCAATATTGCTCAAAAATATTTGTTGCACTGGTAATGTTAAGTTGGGGTTGTGAGGGGCTGCAAGCTAGCAGGAGACAGCGTAAACAAAGGAATGATAGGAAGTGTGGGTAGGCCTACACCGCACCACCACCCAGAGGCAAATTTCTAATGAACCCCTGCTGCTCTGCAGACTTTTTCCCATAGAATGACAAGTTTTTTTTTTAGAATTTTGCCTAAAAAACGAGACAATCACAATTAAAAGGAACCTTTGATAAAAGATCTAAAGATGACTAGAGACAGACTTCAACAAAATCTGATTTTCCTTTACTTGGTAATAAATAATTATTTTTGAATATTTCCTAAATCACTATGAATTGACTGTCAATAATGTGTAAACAAACATATTCGCACTTAAACAGACTTTTTAATTTATGTATTTATTTTTACTTACAGATGCTTTACAAACAGAGTCTGCATGGAACCTGCTGAAGTTGCTCTTGTTGTAGACTGGAAGTCCTTTTAAGAAATCGGCCTGAGAAAAGACAGCATATGAATTGACCTAGCAGACGTGATATTTCTTAGTAAACATGAAATAATACAACCACCAGCACTACAAAGCAAGCATCGGTCTCAGTCCTTAGTAAGCTTCCTATTTAGCTCAGCAAACAGAGCAAATGCTAGGCGTTACTTTATCTTGTGGGTCTTGATATGGTCCCGCTACTTTCCCGAAAAAGTTTATTTCAGCTCCCCTGTTGTGAAAACGTACAACATGTTCCTTCAAAATAACCGGAGAGTAGCTGGACAGATCAGAGATCAAATCGATGCCGGCTTGGCCTAAACAGCATTTTAAAGGTGTGGTAAGCGGCTAACAGCCACAGAAAGCTAACACCACGTATGTCAGTGGCGATGAGGCACAGCTAAATTAAGGTTAAATCGATCTGTAAAGCACTTACCTTCTCCATGATGGTGGCAGAGATCTTGAGTGTCCGAACGTTTACTTCTGAGCTGGACTCTTTATTTGTTGTGTTGCTCGTGATGGTCGCGCTAGCTTCGAAGGCTAGTTCAACAAGTAAGCTAATCTAGCGGGTCCTCTCGGCACACAAAACCCAGCAAACTTTAGAGATAAATTCACGTTTCCATAACTTATTCCAACGTCAACTAGTAAAACAAACTACTCGTGTAAAATAACACCCAACGTGTAAGCCATTCGTTCGTAAAACTGTTTAAAGGACTAGTTCGGCTAGCATGACGGTTTGATGGCAGCGACGTTTACTTGGCCACACCCCCGCTAACAGCTATTGGCTCACTCTTGGTCCCACGTGGTACGTGTTTGATAAGAAGGCCAATCACTGACCATTGGAATGTAGCCCTTCCCAAATTCACTCGCCATCACATGTGACGATGAGACAGACATGGGCTCGTTTTTCATGTTCATCCTTGTGAGAAAAGTCCACGATTTTTATTAAGTATAATTAACATTAAACTGAAATTAATCGATGTGAAATAAGTTTTATTTGGCAACATAATAAAGATTGAACTACATATATGACGCAGAACTATGAACTGTGAACCATAATTTTTCTCATACCAGTACTATATGCAAAATATATATGCAAAAAAAGAGTTCTTATGGAACTTCATAACTAACCAGTGATTAGATTAAGATATTTGCTAAGTTATGGGAGAATTTCTCGTTAGACTTAAAAAAAATGAACAAATAAATTGCTTGAGCCAAACCGGAAATTTAGATCAAAATTTCACACAATAAAAGATACAGCATAAAATGTTGTTGACAATAATAATAATATTAATTACCCACTGTACATAGTTATAGAAGCATTCATCATTTATGAAAACTACAACAGAACCAGCTAATTATAATACACAATGCTGATATGATTGTGGGTAAATGGTTCCCTATTAAGTGTTTTTTTTCCTAAAGAGAGCCACATCATCATAATAGGCAACTAAAATTCATTCAAAAATGTACTAATCACTATTCCAGAGACACTCCTGACCCTCCATCTGTGTAAAAGTTGCCATTCTCATTATATGTTGAACATGAGAATTCATTTTCTTGCCTTAATTTCCAACTATATGTGTTTTAAAATGAAGTAATCAAGTCAAATCTGAAATAAAACCATCAAATTGACAACCCCATCTGTGCTGTTTTTCTGTTATTTATTTATTTTTTGTTGGAAATTAGCCCAAAAGGCTACAGTCTTATATATTTGCATTAAAAAATAAAGTTGGAATTTAATTCATTTTAAAATGTCATTCTATAATTATGTCCGTGGTTTCCTTTTTAATAACATCATAAAAAATAACAGTTAAGAAGAAGAACAACTGCTCCTTGTTTCCATCCCAACCCGGGGCCACGCGGCGGCGGAGGGACCGCGCAGCGGCAGAGGGCAGCTCCGCGTCAGCGGTGGTTCAGTCCCGTGGCTCCCAGCAGCTGGAACTGAAAAGAAAAAGCAAGAGTTGTTCGTTTTTGAAACCCAGGGACTCATATGGACGCCTATGACTCACAGATATGCTGCTTGCCGGTCAATACTGGCCGGCCGCCATGTGGTGGCTACAGGACAACAAAATCCCGATAAATTAGATTATTGGATTGACTGCCACAGATTATTGGTCTCCTTCATCCTCTCATGC
This sequence comes from Adrianichthys oophorus, assembly GCA_036245035.1. Lineage (NCBI taxonomy): Eukaryota > Metazoa > Chordata > Actinopteri > Beloniformes > Adrianichthyidae > Adrianichthys > Adrianichthys oophorus. Next base: position 13,728,595 of record BSAI01000138.1, read on the forward strand.
TCACAAAGAAAACGGTATCAAACTGATCATAAAGGGAGGTTTCGGGATATCAAACCTTGATAGAGGTAAGCGCTCTGCTTGATTTCAGAGTTTGGTTGTGTTGTTGTTGTTGTTGTTTTTTTTTTAGTTGTGACTTGGATTATGGATTTGTGGAGGAGGAAGCGGCTGTGCATCAAGCTGCAGCTCTCGAAGAGACAGTTTTACAGGCCTTCAGTTCAGTTTACAAAACCTGCTTTCCTTTGTCATTAGATTGAAGCTGAAACAGCGAAGCGTTCTGGCATTTTCTGCCCTTACTGCATTATTTACAGTGTTGGAACCAATGGCTGCTGTTCTGGTCAATGCTTTAGTTTCCAATAACGCTGTTTCTGTGGGTTACTGGCTGTAAATTAGTCATCATTTAATCCAAACTCTTCATGTTTTCGTTTTTTGCTTATTAAATGCCCCATAAAAGATTAAAAACTATTATAATGCCAGTAATTAAAGGGTTTATTACCAAGTCATCTTAAATCATCATCATGACTGGGTCTAAAATACCTGTGAATCTGTGGTGGGTCTCTTTATCCCACAGTTCTGCTCCTCTCAGGAAAACAATCCCACTGTGATCCAATCTGATTGAGGTGAATGTTATGTAATAATCTCAGCAGAAGTAGCTTCTATTGCATCTCCTGTAGTAAACAAATAGGACCTGACTGCTTGATCAGACACGAACCATGTGTGTAAGAAGAGAAAGACCTGACATTTAAATCCATTTTCATATAATTTATTCTAAAAGATTCATTCTAAAGGTCAACAAGTTTTTACTTATAAATCAAGAGAAAATTAGAAAACTTCACATTGAGTGTTTGACTTTATTGGTGAATTCTATGGTGACTAAAATGTCAAAAATATTGGAAATGTTCAAGTATTATTATCTTACATTTATCCAAGAATTGTTATAAGAGTGTAATAAGTTAAAGTCCTACTTCAATCATATTATGATCTATCGTAAAAGCGTTCCCAGTGGTCTCATTTATGATTATGCCGTTTTTAGGCAAAAAAAAACTGTTGTTTTCTAGGACAAAGTTTGTGTATGGCGGCAGAAGTTCGTCAGAAATTCACCTCTGAGTTTGTGTAGAAGTAAGCCTCCACTGATATCCCATCATCCCTTTGTTTACTTGTCCTCCCGGTAGCTTACAGCCCCTCATAACCCCCTTGCTAACATTAGCAACAAAAATGGTGATCAACTTTGGAGCTATCCAGCCGTAGAGTTTTGAGCCAGATTGCAGGAGAAAAAAAATGAAGACGTCTATGGAACTATTTGCTTCCAAGTATATGCATCAAAATGGAGCAGAGCAGGGAGGTTTTGGCCCGCCCAGAACTTTTTCAAACGGCAATTTTCAATCAGTTCCTGATTCACCACAATTTGAATTAAAAAAATACTCAGAAATGCAGCTTTAGGTTAAATTCTTATGTCTTCCATCATGAGAAAAATGCTACAACATATTAAAAACACCAAAAACCAGATTTTCACTGGAGCGGGTCTTTGAACTGGACTGTAAATGCTAAAGACTCTGCTACAAATGCACTGTTGGCCAACAAACTAAAAATACTTTCATAGGAATTTTGAATTACCATTTGAATTGTTTAGAGTGACTACATCTAAGTCAAACATTTAGACGGTTGTTTCTTTCTGAAGAGTGATTAGTGCTGTATTCATGCCTATGATGTTTCATAAAAGTGATCAATCAGAAGCACACACGCCATTCCTTGTTCAAATTAATGCCTTTTCATGTTGGAAGTGTCTCCCCCCCACTGCACAGCTTCTTCCACTCAGCACTGTACTACTTACACATATAACTATATAACACAGCTGTGTGGGTAAAGGATATGCAAGTAAGCAAAACAAGCATGAAAATAGCAATCTCTGCAAAGCCCAAATGAAAGCATTCTGACAAGTCAAAGTAAAGACCAGTCACCGTGTGCAGGACTGCTGCAGCACAGGGCCATTGTTTTTATCAAGGTAGTAGATAGACAGATTTCTTGTGTGGACTTAGAGTGTCAGGGTTTAATCCTCTGGAGTAAGGAGGGGAGCAGCAGGAAGCTAAGATAATGCCGCTGGCAGAGATGGTGGCTCACCATGCCTGGCGGTTGCATTGTAGCCATGGGTCACACTCAGCTGAAGCCTTAGCCGTTTGTTCTTGTGTTGAACCTGCAGTGTTTATGGAGTGGGATATTGATTCACTCAGAAAAGGTCTAGAATTAGTGGTCAAGAATTCTGTTATTTTAAAGGTTAAGTAATTTAAAGGTAAAGTAAAAAGGTTCACTTTTTGTTGAGTCAGTTAATAAATATGTGCTTCTCCCTGAAGTAAATTAAATGGGAAATTCTTCAAAAGTACCATCAGCTACTGGTTTTGTTGTCTTGGATCTGGCAGTGTGTGTTCCTGCGGAGTGATCACATGGCAGACAGCTTTAACTCAAGCAGCTAAAACGGTCCACTGCTATTAATACCACTGAAGGCTATGCTGTGGAGCCATGCTTTAAAACAAACCACAAGAGTTTGAGTTTAAATGAGATTAAAAAAAGCACAAAACCTGTTTACCTGGTGTGATGTTACTAAAAAATGCATTGTACGATTTTATTGTTATTTTAAAAATTAAAAAAAATAACAGTGGCATGCTAGGCAAACCAATATTTAATAGTAGTACAAAGTGATGTGTGGGTGGTAGTAACTGAAATACCAGAGCTTCATGTTTGCAGGTTTAAAAAATAAAAAAAGGTTTTTTTTCCTGTTGTAAAACTAGGCTAAATTTCTTTGAATGATTGATTTTTAAAGGTCTGTCATTAAAGCCATAACAGCTCTTCAGTGTAATTTTTTAAAACTTTTTTGCAGTGTTTTTCAACTTTATTTAAGCCAAGGAACACTTTTTTTCCCCAAGACAAAATCATAAGGTACACCAGCCACCGAAAATGGAAAAAAGGGAAATCCTGTCCCTCATGTGTACTTTTTGTTATAGTTTAAATAGTTTTATTCAGTTTTTTTCCCGTCTAAGTCAGAAATGTGGATTTAACAAAAATGTTTTATTTACTTTTTTTGTGGGAAAAAAACCCCAATGATTTCAATATAGTTTTAGTTAAATGTGTCTGTTGGCCACTTAATCTTCATTCTGTTTCGTTCTTTGTTACATTTAATTTCTTATATTTAGACCTAACTTAATTTTTTTTCAAAAGGGCTCGAAGTATGAATTCAAACTGAATGCATTGGATGAAATTAAATGAATTCCCACAGCACCATCATATTAGTGTACTGCAGCACACTGGTTGAAAAACACAGCTTTACTGTATAACCATTTAAAAACTGTTTCCATCTTTGTCTTCTGTTTTTTTTTTTTTTTTTTGTTTGTTTATGTGGCAGGTTTTACCAAAGTGTTGCTTTGGTATAAAAACAAAACCCCTTTGTCTGCATTCAGTTCAGACTTTTACTTTGGTTTTATTAGATAGATCATCTAAAGAGAGACAAATGAATCAACTTGCTACTAGTTAGGTTGTCTTCTGTAAATTTCCATGATATCTTGTTTTTAAATGTTTTCTTTTTAAGAACAGTTTGTTAGGGTTTAATGGCAGTTTTGTAACGATTGCAATTTTTTTAGACGTGACTGTTACATTCAGTCTCTTATAACTGATGCATTTTTAACCCCTTCATTCCTGAATTTATTTTTTAATTAGATAAAAATATTTTTCAGTGTTTTTTTTATAATTCAAAGTGATACTAAACTAAGTGATTAAATGTATGAAGTGACATGTGGCATGAAGGGATTAAACTCTACTGCTACTTTGATGTATGATCATTTTTTGGGTGTTTTGTGCCCTAATTCCATTTTTTTTTCACACGACGTTCCATCCAAACTGGTAGCCATGCTGACCAGTTTTATAGAAGGTTTCCTCTGCTGCCTCACTTCAAAATCCGCCAACACTGTGGTGCCCATTGAAACCTCAGAACTTGCAGACGGCTATGAGTTTGTGGAGGTGAAACCGGGCAGAGTTCTGCGGGTTAGACACATCATCCCAGATCGCTCAATAGAAGAGGAACCGTCCCAGGGTGCAAGTGTGAGCTGCAAGAGAAAGATCACAGTTTACCGCAACGGACAGCTCTTTATCGAGAATTTAGGTGAGAGGGCGAGTGCAGAGCTGAAATCCTGCCAAAACGGAGAGACAGAACCATACAGCACTGTTGAAGTTGAACTGGCAGAATCTTGTAACTCCACTCCACCCGTCAGCCTTCCTGAGCCCCGCTCAGAATCAGTCACAGCCGGAAACAACGGGGCGTCTGAAACAGGAGCAGCAGGCGAGGCTCCAGCTGCGGCACACCCCGACCAGTCCCAGCAGCCCAGGAAGCGCAGGAGGAAGCCCAAACGCACCGTAGTGATCGACTGTGAGAGGAAGATATCGGCCTGTAAAGGGACGCATTCAGACGTGGTTCTGTTCTTCATCCACGGGGTTGGAGGCTCGCTAGATATCTGGGGAAGCCAGCTGGAGTTCTTTTCTCGTCTGGGCTACGAGGTGATTGCTCCAGACTTGGCAGGTCACGGAGCCAGCTCTGCTCCACAGATAGCTGCTGCATACACGTTCTACGCCCTGGCAGAGGATGTGAGGATCATCTTCAAAAGATATGCAAAGAAGAGGAATATTCTCATTGGACATTCTTATGGGTAAATATGAGAGTAGAGACTTTATTAAAAAAGCATTAAAAGCATCAAAAAGGACCTTCACTTTTTTATGCCAGCACAAAAAACTGATAGTAGAGCATAACACTCTCTGGATTGTTAGACAAGTTATTTCTGTTTCTTTTATTCCAGCGTGTCCTTCTGTACATTCCTGGCTCACGAGTTTCCGGATCAAATTCAGAAGATGGTGATGATCAATGGTGGCGGTCCCACAGCTCTGGAGCCCAGCCTCTGCTCCATCTTCAACCTGCCCACCTGCGTGCTTCACTGCCTGTCCCCCCTGCTGGCCTGGAGCTTTCTCAAGTAAATTTTTTACAAAACAAAAGAGGAAATGATAATCTTAAAAATAGTTCCCCTTTTTTCCCCATCAGGCAATTTTCAGGACCTTGGAGACCCTCCTATCAGTCAATTGTTGCGCTGCGGCATTCCTGCCATCCCCCTGTCACTGGACTGCCACAGCGCAACCTCCAAATGTGCCCAGGCGACCATTGACCGATATCAAAAAAACTGTTCGGTCGCTGCAAAATTTTAACTTTTTCGTAAACCTCCACGGCTGTCACGCGGCGTGTAAAAATGGGACTGCCACCTCCCGATTACAAATGCCGTCACGCAGCCACCTGCCGAATTTGCTGAAAAACGTACATTTAGGCCGCCGTGTGGTGGCATTTTGGGATATGTGACTGTAGTCTAACCGTCACACCAACGGACAATTTAGAGTAACCAAATAAGCTATGATGCTTTTGGACTGTGGGAGGAACCTGAAGTGTCTGGAGAAAACCCACACATGCACCAGGAGAACATGTCAAATGTAAAATCTCAAAGAGAGTAGAACTGAAATTAGAGATTCTAATTCGACAGCCAGATGCACAAATGTTTTTTTCTGCATGTTTCTTTTTGCCGTCAGCCTCAAATCTGTAGCAGAATAGTTTGAACAAAAAAAAAAAATTTACTATTTTTGGACACATTTCATCCTCATCCCCCTCCTCTGTTCTGTCCCGGCAGGGCTGGCTTTGCTCGGCAGGGTGCCAGGGAGAAGCAGTTGCTGAAAGAAAACAATGCCTTCAATGTGTCGTCATTCGTGTTGCGTGCCATGATGAGCGGGCAGTACTGGCCTGAAGGGGACGAGGTTTACCACGCTGAGCTCACCGTGCCCATCTTGCTTGTTCATGGTATGCACGACAAATTTGTTCCGGTTGAAGAGGACCAGCGCATGGCAGAGGTAAATCGAAGCCCACGGAAAGAATGTGCTCCTATGTCATGCAGTTAAGAGGTGAATGGGAAATTTACAGTGACTTTATTGAGCCGTTTTAATGCCCTGAGCCAGACTGACAGACAGAGAGATCGATAGAGAGAGCGAAAGATGAACTTAGTCTGGACTCGTAGTCCAATCAGTGAGCATGAACACATAATTATAAAACAGTGCACATACAGTGTCAAGAGTACACAAGATGACCAAAAAGATAAATAAATACATACAAATACAAAAGTAAAAAACCAAAAGAGAATATTGAAATAGTTCAAAATACATTACTTAAAAACACAGTTATTAAAAAGGCACAATGTAAACTTATGTAAACAGCAGAGTATAGAGGAAGCTCCTCCAGTGTTTCCAGGTCCTAGATCTAAAGCGAATGGTACTAAACTTGATGTTGTGTATGGACAAAATAAGTGTGTTTTAAGTGGAATCCAGCCTACACATGCACTTGAATATGAGGGTGCGCAGTAGAACATGTAAGGTATTAATTGACTGATGTTTGAATGTTAAAAATGATTAAGAAAATGTTCCCTTCTCCTGGTGATATGGATTATTGCTTCCATCAGATCCTCCTGATGGCTTTCCTGAAGGTACTAGAGGACGGCAGTCACATGGTCATGATGGAGTGTCCAGAGACTGTCAACACACTCCTGCACGAGTTCCTCCTCTGGGAACCGGCCACCCCAGCACTGCTAAAGAAGGAGAATAAAACTCGCCCGGAGACGGCCAAAGCTCAAACTGACAACAACAGAGCAGCGGCTGAGCCCGCCACAGTCCGGCCTGCAACCGCCAGGCAAACCTAATCCAGGACAGAGAAACGGGGGAGAAAATAACTCAGGAATAAGCTGATTCAGACTGTTCAAGCCGAAACAGTGTTTGTTAGAGCAAAACCAAAGCTGGCCCAAGCACTCTCTTGAGAAAATGAGCCGGTTTGAGCAACTGAACCTGACGATGATGAAGTGTTCTCAGCAGGTCAGTCGAATGTCAGATTTGTTGCAGGAGGACCAAGCTGAGTTTCTAGCTCTGTGGTCTCCATAACAACATGTTAACACCAGAGCTAAAACAAGAAGAACTCAGTCTTCAGCCAACCGTTTTGGTTCCAAACATGCAGCAGGAAGATATTTTGTTGTGCCTTGAAGTCGTTTCTGCAAAAATGAACACAAGACACAGCTATCCAGAAACACTGGGAGTCCAATGCAAAGAGGAGAAAGTTATGTGACTTTGCACATGCTGTAAGGTGGAAAAGCTAAACAGAGTATTTCATACTTCTGAAGAAGTGATTAAAACATTCTAGGTTGTAAACAAGCCTACTGTGTTAGCACTTTTAATTTCAAGCAGAGACACACACTGCAAACAAATGTTTTTGTAAAAGTTTTTATGAAGATGTGAAAAAAACAAAATAATAAACAAAAATATTGGATAGAAGTTTGTTAAATGTTAAAGAAAAAAACAAATTCTTGAACAAATTATGTTACTCAGCTTGTCCTTATTAAGACACAAATGAATCATTAGAATAGAGTGTAATTACTTAGAGATGTTTAAGTGATTTGTTTTACAGCTTTTCATTATGTTCAGTCAGCACTAATATTTGGCTGAATTAGGGACCAATCAACAAATCCAAATTATATCAGAACTGCACTTGATTCCCACGCATTTCTTTAGCACTAAAACATAACATCTATTGTGACATATTTTAAGAAAATGTCAAAAACGTCAAAAAACAGCTGGAAAATGAATTAGGAAATTTGTCAAAGTAATTGTGATCATTGGCAGCCTCATAGAAAACTCATGTTTTTTTTTTGGTTGCATTTTTTTCTTTACTTACTACTTCTTTTAGCAGTTTACTGTAGAAAAAAAACTGTGCTTTAATACCCTGGTGGGGAAAACAAGCAACATCGGAAAGCTTCAAGTCTGGGGCTTTTTAGCTACAACTCTTGTTATGTTATGGTAAAACCTGTGTACATTTTTATCACAGTAAATTGGTCAGTTTTGTCTTGTTAAAAAAAAACCCATAGTCTTACAATTTGATATTTGACATTTATTTAGAGTTTAAAAAAACTTTAAAAACTTCTTAATTGCCTTTTGAATAAATGCAGCTCACAGTTAGTGTAAGAATGTCCTGAACTGGAGGACTCTGCTGAATGATGTGTAAATGTTCAAAATGTTCTATTAGGAGTGAATACGTGGCCCTGTGATGGACTAGCGAGCTGTTTATGGTGTACCCTGCCTTCCCTTGAAGTTGATGGGATAGGCTCCAGCAACCCCATGACCCTGCATATGGCAAATAGAGAGAATGGAGCATGCCCATAGTATAACATTGTAATGGTTTGGATATATTTTTTTCCAAATAGTGCTCTCTTAACATCTGGTCTTCCTTGGTGCCTCCCTGCAAGCAAGTCACAGATGAGTGGAAGAAATGGATGGATGGATGAATGGATGGCTCTCTTCAACTACAAAACCATGAAAAAATTCCATAAAAGATTTTTGTAAATCTTTTTTTATTTTTTATGGAATGAAATTTCAAGTTGAGTTGTAATTTTAATTTCACGTATATTTGTGTAGGAACTAATGTAAAACACGTACTTGCTTTCATGATACAGACAGAATGAAGTTAGTTAAACGTGATTGATTAAAAATAATAAAATTAATTAGAATTAACTTGCATACATAAACACGTTTTGTATTTCTTTTTAATGAAAAGAAAGATACAGAAGAGCATAATGAATGTTTTACATAACTCAATTGTTTTGATCTAGCTGATATATAAAAATGCAGATCGTTGCATGTGTGTACAGTAGTAAGCCAGAAAACATTGTAAAAAAACAAAAAAACCCTCAAACCCAGCTGTAATAAAGATTTGGATACAAAACACACTTCTGTACCCTATCATGAAGTTAGGTCATAAGTTTTTTTTTTTTTTTTACACTGTAAAATAAATCAATGGTCCCTAGTTTGACTACAGCCATTTGGTAAACAAAAATAAAATTTGAGCTTTGTATTTTAAAAAATATTTATAACATATATGTTTAGATTTTAGTTCTGGAAAACTGCATAAATATGAGATTACATTTTTTAAAATGAAACCCATATTATTACAATAGATGAACAAACTAATAAAGCTTTACAATGTTTTTACATTCATAATGCAACTTAAGAAAGCATAAACTTAAAGCAAGTGTGTTTTCCTCATAGAAAAAAAAAAAAAAAAAAAAAAAACATGCACATGTTAGACCTCCACAGTGACAGCGGGACCGTTACTGGTGTCCTCTACTGGGGCTGTGTCCGTGGGGCCGTTGGAAACCTCCTGAACGGGCTCCTCTCTGTTTTCGTTTCCTGTATCAACCAGTACAGGGCAGCTTTCTGCTGCCGCCTGCTGGTCTTTGCTGGTAGTGCTGGCATGTCGTTCAGCAGCTTGCTCGCTCGGCTGCTCTTCCGCTTGGGTTTCATTGATGACCTGAACGCTGGCGCTCCCAGCGGCCTGAACTGGCTTTGTATCTCCGTTCTGGACGGGATACGCATTCTCCAAAGCACTATACAGAAACCTGTACTGTTCCTGCAATAGACAAAGATTTGGCTTTTGTGAAAACTTTATTTGTAGTCACACACTCCTGCTTAACCATCTACGAAAAAGTACTTTACAACATAAATTCTGATTAAATGTAATCATTTTAAAAATATTTTAATAGTTTTTTCCCCCTCTGGTTAGTACTTTAACTCACTATTTTGTAGTTTGATACGCTCAGACTTTATGCAAACAGAAAAGAAAAATAAGTCAAACATAAAAAAACTTTATTCATGTTTTTTTAAATTCAGTAATTAGTTTTAATTGGATTACCTGCTTAAAACATATGAACAGAAAAATTAAATAGTGCATTATTGTCTGCTATTCTTTTCATTAAATTATTTCTTTTATTTTCATATTTTGTCATTGTTTTAGATAGAAACAACACAAATACAATTTAAGTATGCAACTTTTATCACTAAAGGAACCATTTGGGCCAGTTTCTGGCTGACAATTACCCAGCGAGAGCCACAAAGTCCCACTTTATTGTTTATTTATAAAAAAAACACTTTATTTATACTTTTGTGGAGATTAAGCCATTCGTTTAAAAATATAGTTCTCAGATATTTAAAATAATTGAATTATAGCCGTTATATGTTTTTGTTTTAAACAATTTTATCTTATTGTACTCTTATCAGTACATACAAGTTCCTTTCAAAATAAAATACACCCTGTGTCAAAAAAGATCCCCCTGCTGCAGCTGATTTACTAGAATTAAAAAGGCAAGAAGCCAAGTCAAATCTGACAAAGGCTGCAGACCCCTGATCTAAATAAATACCAACGGCTGCTCAATGCAACAGCTAAAAAAAAGCTGTCATTTATGAAGTGAGGACATGACAGCAATCTCTCTGGATCAATTTGCCTTTAGTGTCTACTTTCTGAAATAAACATTAAAAACAGTCTTCTAATTCTGTCAAAAACCATGAATGCTTTCATATGTGTTCTCTTACCAGGCTGCAGATCATTTTTTGTCTCTCTTTACGCAGAGTTTTAACCACCTGGAAAACATCTACCAGCTTCTCAGTCTCAGCACTGTCCAGCAAGTTCCACAGAGCACAGAACACCCCTGAATGGGTGGAGCCATCACTGAGGAGGAAAAAATACAGAGGAATGTTATAAATAAATGAGGCATTTGAGCATTATTGTCACACATGCGTTCAATGACTTGCTCCAGCTGATCTAATTACCATTATGAATGTTTTACAGTCATGTAGTACTTTTCAAGACACTTTCCATACAAGACATGTAAAGGCCAATGATAATGTTTTTCATTCCATCTTCACATACAGCAGCAAAAACTTGTTATTGATCACTGAAAAGGGGGGGGGGGGGGTTCTGTTTTATCTGGAGAGAAAACACTCAGACAAGCTGCAGTTGGGATTTGAACCAAGAACCTTCTTGCTAAGAGGACACTGAACCCTCGGCGGCTTACTTGCAGTGGGCTAAAACCGGCATGCCCTTTAGTGATTTCCCGCTGCCACAGTTGCTCTTAATGTGCTTGATCATGTCTGTGAGGTCTTGCGGTTTCTCTGGAATCTCTTTGTTCCACTTCAGGAACTGGAAATGATTCACCTGCCGGACCTCAGTCTTCTGTTGACAGATGTGTTGGCTGACATTTCATTGAATTCAAAATGCCAGAATTGGCAGAATGGTTGTCAGTTGTGTTACCTCGGTGTGGCGAATCTTCATGGTGCGGTAGATGAAAGCTGGAAAGGTTTCTGTGTTTGCAACTTCCACCTCAACATATCCAAAATTCTTTTTCTCTCTATCCCAGTACACGGACTCACAATCCTGTCACACAAAAACACAATATTCACCATCGGTCATCAGTGCAGGGATTGTCATTTGCGTTTTGTCTTTTAGCTACCTTATCATCCTTCTCACACTCTGAAAGCATCACAATGTTTGGCACTCTCTTCTGGTAAATCATCTGCCAGAAGTCATTCACGGTGTCTGGGAGGGGGGTCTGTGCCGTGATGAAGGCGTGCTGGTTCCAGTAGCCCTGTGTAAAACAAAAACAAAAAAAGAAAACATCCAAAGAAGGACAAAATTTAATTAAATGTAAAAGAGAATCTCTTAGGATTTTACGTTTTTATTCCACACAGCTAAATTAAAAAAGTATATTATTAGGGATGTGAAGACATTGTCGTACATCAATGTAGGAGGCGTTGATGTATTTAGCAGAATCATCTTCCTCTTCATCTGATGACTCTTCCTCTTCATCTTCGTCAGGTTCGCTGTCATGACTCCGCCCTTCGTCTAACCTCAGCAGCACTCGGTTGTAGTCGTCTGAGGGTGGGAGAGTGGACAGGTAGTTGGCAGGTGAAATGAAGCACTCACATGCAAAGGCGTGTGCGCGTGCAGCCTATGCTCACATGGAATCACAGATGCACAGCGGTTCTTTGCTTTGTTTTCCTCTGTGACCCCTGTGTTGCATGTCCTCCAGGTTTTAAAGGAAGGGAGTCTCTGAAGTTACAAAACAATCACATATCAGCATCTATAGGGCACGACAACTGAAAATGTGATAATATAATAATATTTGAGACATTTTTTTTTTTAATATTTCTCAAATCTTTCCACTTTATTAACCTAAAAGGTACTCTGTAGACTTGCTATAGAACAAAAGGGAACGTACCTCAAACTCATCTTCCATTAAGGTGGATTCAGACTCTGGGGTGCCTTGATTGAGCGTGCTCAGTGTGCTGTGCAGCTCTGACAGACCCATCTCCGTTTCTCCAAACTGGTTGTGTTCCAGCAGGGCCTGGTGAATCAGGATGTACTGGGCCTACACCACGGCACCCGCACAAGAAGGGGAAAAGGATTTGTTTCAAAGCGCTTTCTAAGTTCACGCCATTTACCATAATGTTACTATACACAGACAAACAAGTTTACAATTTCATTTAACATAAAAATAGCAAAAATGTTGTGTGTTCAACAAAGAGCAACACAACGTATCAAGTGATTTAGACATTGAAGTGTATTAAACTACAAAAAGTAAATAATTGTTAGTTTTGATGCAGATTTTAGCAGTTTTCTTAGTCGTTTCTGGAAAATATTATAGCCAAATCCCTCACCCTTTAAACCCAGTTTATCTTTTCTCTACTAGTTTCTTTTTTGCTTTTTTATTTTATGCATGGACTACTTCACTCCATCTGTGATCCCCAACACATCTTTTTTTACCTCAACTTGAACCATGAGACATCTCTGCCTGCGCAATCTGACAACATAGCCGTAGATGTCCACTCTGCCTTCCGCCTCCAGACCCTCCATCATGGCGTCGATGCCGATGTAGGTACCCGTCCTGCCGACTCCAGCACTACACAAGTTACAAGAAGAAGTCGTGTTTGATTCAAAACTATACATTTAGGAAAAAGATATGCCCTTGTTTCCCCACAGCGAGATGCCCAAGAGTTTGCACGTTCTCCCTGTTCATGTGGGGATTTTATATTTAGATTGGTGTCTCCAAATTGCACTTAGAAAGGAAAATATCTGTGAGAGTTATTTTGCCTCCATATTTTGAACAAATTTCATTTTGAGAAACTTTTATTTGGTGTTAAATATGAAATTACTGAAGCAAAGTAAAAAAAATGACAAAGTTTCCCACTTGAGGAGCACTTTAAGTCACATTTCTCAAAATGCTACTGCATAGCAACCTAAATGCAAGTTTTTCAGCAAATTCAGCAAGTGGCTGCACAGTGGCATTTGTAATCAGGAGGTGGCAGTCGCATTTTTAAACGGTGCTTTGTGGCTGCAGAGGTTTTAGGAATAAGTAAAGATTTTAAGCCGACTGGAAGATTTTCTGACATTGGGCACATTTGGAGGTCGCGTGGTGGCAGTCCAGTGACAGGTGGGTGGCAGAAAGGCAACAGAGGAAAAAGTGACTAATAGGAGGGTCTCTTAGGTCCCCAAAATCGTCTGATGATTGGCCGATTTCAGACTGCCACCCTCCAGCCACCCCCCTGCCCCCATCCCACTTCCACTGTCCGATTGCTACAAATCATACGATAGCAGTGCAGGCACTCAGCGAGGGCTGTGGACATGCCGGCGATTCCCCATGGCGCTGTGGCAGTTGTGGCCGCAGCATTAGCAGTTTTACCCTCTAAAGTCGTTCACATTGCAAAGATGTTCACTGTAAGCCATAAAATAGTTGGAAAAAGGTGTTTCACGTGCCTGCAGTGAACAACAATGGGACCACTGAAGAAATTCTTGAAGGCATTGACGCGACGTCTCAGTTTCAGGAGGAGCTGCGGCTCTCCTGGGACGCCATGATCTGGCCAGCTGATGAACTGGATGTGAGTCACTTCCCTCTCCGGGTTCTTCTCTCTTTTCTGCAGACAAGAAACACGAAAACACACGTTTCAAACTCCAACATTGACAAAGTATAACCACATATTCAGACTGAAATCAACCACGCCTGCGAAGGGTTCTACAAAACGTGTTTTCATGGTTTTCAGTGCAGACTCACGTTAGTCAGGCACAGATGGCGGATGGTGTAATCTGGAAATTCTTTTTCTGAGGCGAGTTTCACAATAAACTCTTCATAGATCTCAGTCTCCCGGTCTTGAGAGGGCCAGTACTGAGCACATTTGATCTACAGAAAAGTCACACAGTGGGAAATACGAAATCTCAACAAAGTAAAGAAATAAGAATTCTTGATTACGTTTTTAAAGTTGGGGTATAACCAGGGGCGGAGCTACAAGGAGACAAAACCTTTGCCCAAATTTGCCAACTTTTGAGTCAATATTAGTACTATTATTGACAGAGATTGAGAAATCATTAATACAAGCCTTTTCATGCATTTCAAAAATAACAAAAGCAATATTTTTAAATAAAATAAAAACAATAATAATAATGAACTGTTAGAAATATATATTTTTGAGCTTCTCATTTGCAATGGTCTTTTTACTCTGGTGTTTTGCCCCCCCCATTTAAAATGTTCTAGCTCCGTCCCTGGGTTTACCATGTCACAAATAGTAAAGTGAGGATTTTACCCTGTTTCCCTCCTCACAGCGCGTCACCATGACAATGATAGAGGACTGCTGCTCCCAGATCATCCTCCAAAAGTCTGACACAGTTTCATCCTTTGGTCCTACAACAATAAACATTCGTGAACCTCTAATGTAGCCACATACAGGTATATTAACTGGGTAAAAAATAACAAAAACCTGATTGTACCTTGAGCTGCAATGTACTTTTTCGGTTCCTTGTACCCCTACAAAAATAAACAACAGCCTTCTGTCATGTGGGTCTTCAACAAGAAATACATTAAATCTTTGCTGAAAAAAATTGCTGAAAAAACATGTTTTTAATTAAGATTTGTGTCCAAGCTGACTATGTTCACATGTTTGTCAAGGTCTCAAAGACAGAGGTTTGAGTATTTACATACATCAATGAAGCTGGCGTTGATGTAGTCACATCCTGGTTCTCCGTTTCCTGTGCTCAGCTGAACAAGATTATGATCATCTTTGTGCGCAGATAAGACAAAAAAAACAAGAGTCTCCAATGACACATCAGCGATTTTACACAGCTCAGTGCAAAAGTCCATAGTTTGTATGTTTTTAACAACTGCATCATGCATTGTTGGGAGGTCTTATTGTGGATCACTCACATGGAAGGATGTCCACATAGCGATTCTTGGGGCCGTTGTAGTGCTTTTTGGCTTCTTTCACTGTGTATCTTGAGAAAATCCTTGGAATGCTCTAAAGGGAAAAACATATAATGTATTTGACATTTTCAAACAAATAAAAAACACATTTAATGTCTCACTGTAATCATTTTTTATCTATATTAAAAGTGTTTCAAGTTGTCTTTCAATTGTGATTATGCAGTTTTTAGCCAAAATCCTGTGCCGTTTTCTTTCGGGTGGGACTGATTTCCCATCATCCCTTTGTGTACCTGCTCTCCCGCTAGCTTACAGCCCCTCAAAACCCCAACCTAGCATTACCGGTGCAACAAAAATGGAGAGCAATATTGGAGGTATTCAGCCGTACGGTTTTGAACCAGATGACAGCTCGGATGAGGAAAACAAAGATGTACATGAATCTATTTGTCAGGTGGATGCATCCGAATGGGGTGAAGCTTGTGACCTGCTGATTGGAGCATCTGCTCACTGCTACAAGCTTTTTCAAACAGCAGTTTTTTGTTTGCTCCTGATTCACAACAATTTTAATAAAGAAATACTCAGATATGCAATTTTAAGCTTACATTTCTTCCTGTATGTCCTCCATCATCAGAAAAATGCCACAAGAACATATTAAAAACACCAAAAACATAGTTTTTATTGGAGTGGGTCTTTAAACTCATTGTCTTTTACAGTCTTTTTACTGCTTAATACACGCCTCTAGGTCAAGGCAGAAAAGTAGTGGTATAAAGCGTAAAAAAATTTTGAAGCCCTATATCTGCCTCCACCACACCTAAAAGATATCCCATGATGCATTGGGAACCTACAACAAAACAATTTGTACTTTTTATTATTGTTGACAGCCATAATTATGCCACTTATGGTGAGTTCTTGCACTGTAGTGAATAAAAAAAGCAGATTTCTAAACAAAAACCGCTAATTATTAATCATAAAATTCATTCATTCATTCATTTTCCAATCCGCTTTATCCCTTTCGGGGTCACGGGGTTGCCGGAGCCTAACCCGGCTACTCATGGGCGAAGGCAGGGTACACCCCTGGACTGGTCGCCAGTCTGTCGCAGGGGCCACAAACACACACCCATGCACACTCACATTCACACCTAGGGACAATTTAGAGTCACCAATTAACCTATGAAGCATGTTTTTGGACGGTGGGAGGAAGCCGGAGTCCCCGGAGAAAACCCTGCACGGGGAGAACATGCAAACTCCACACAGAAAGGTCCCCCAGCCAGGACTTGAACCGGCAACCTTCTTGCTGTGAGGCAGGAGCGCTAACCACTGCGCCACCGTGCAGCCCAATCATAAAATTAAATATTCTTTTAAAGTCAAGGTTTTTACCTGAAACTCAGCCAGGAAAAGCCGCCCCTCATCAGCAAGCTTCCTCTTGTAGGTTTCCAGCAGGACCTCTGCAGCAATTGGATCTACTGTCATCAAGTTCTCTTCATCACCTGAAGCAATAAAAAAAAGATAAAAGTACAAATTGTCCATCTTGAACCTTTTTCCCAAAGTGAATTACATTGAAGAGTCATCCTGACCAATTTAAATAGCTGAACAAGTTTTGCAGAATTCTTTTCTTGAATACTCTGTGTTTCATGGATTAAGCATAGAGAAAAAAAATAAACATCATATAACATCATCACCAGATTCTGCTTGCATTTATAACTAACTAACTAGAATTAACAAAATACACCAATAAATAAGTAGGTAAATGTCATTTCATTGGAAAATTTGAATACTGAATTCAGCTTAATGATAATTTTACAAGCGTTTAAGGGTTATATTTGCATTAGATTTTCTTTTACTCTGTATGTTTACCATTTTAAACAAATTAAATGAGCAACATGTGCAGTAAATAGCTTAAAATGAGTGTATGTTTATCCTCATATATAATGGGCCTTTTTCTTAATAAAAAGTGCATTTTTTTTTACATGGAGACTTCCTTTCTGGTCTCATAACTTAACAGGTAACCTGTATAAATTAGCTTCTTCTAACTTATCTTTACATTGATAAAAACAACACCATGTTACACTCAACCATCATTTTTCAGGAATGATCAGTTGTCTGAAGCTTTATGCATTGAAAGCAATGATATTTGGATAAGAATTAACATTCACACACTTACTTCCTGTTTGAATCAGCCTCATGTTCTCACCCATGTCACTGCAAAAGAAAAGAAAATGAGATGCTAAAATCTGAAACTATGTGAATTTGCCCTGTGAATGTAGAAGTGTCGGCTTATTAGCTAATATAAATGACCAGTTATGGACGTTAAACAAAAGTATACTGACTGGGAATTTTTCCGTTTCAGAACATAAATTTTGTAGACGACCAGAAGAAGAGCCACAGAGGTGATGATGATGAGGAAGACCAGAAATCCAATAAGAGCTTTGTCATTATCTGTAAAACAAAACAAAGACAATCAAAGTAACATAATTAGCTTAAAAAACAAAAGCATTGGTTAAAAAAGTGAGTAGAAATGAGTCTGCATAGGGTGAGTGAACACAGAAACAACAATGTG
>BSAI01000138.1:13746670-13788514 GCA_036245035.1 Adrianichthys oophorus
CAGATTGATCCATTCAATATCTCTGTCTCATTTCTGCCTGGTTTTGACAGAGAATTGCGGATGTCCCATTCACTTTGATAACAAACATGTCCAGGGCGGTCTTTGCTGACTTTTATGTCCTCAAGAACTGAAACACACAGTTGATGAACAAATAGTTTCTTTGTGTCTTAATTATAAGATAAAGATCCACAGCAGAGCAACATGAAGTATTTGTACTCACCTGCAGATTCTGTGGTTGTTTCATTTCCAGTACCCTGACAGAGTATTTTTGTACCATTTAAGTGAGCGTTGACAATGACTGTATAATCCGTACAGGGCTTCAGACCTCTGATGTTGCAGGTTGGGTTTTCATTGCAGGACAGATTTTTGAAATCTTTTCCATCAGTTACATTAACGTTGTATTTACTGTAAATCGCATAATTCATCTGAATCTGGAGGCCAGACTTGGTCCTTGTGATGTTGTAGAAACCTGCACAGAAAGTTAGCAAAGTTTTTATGGCAAATTGACAACAACAAAAAAAGTTTTAAGACAAACTTAACAGCAAGATACTGACACCAAAATATATTGAAAAGCAATGTAAATATTTAGCAACAACAAGAATAAGAAAACGATTAACTGGTACTCACACTGAGGGGGTGCTTGAGTCCCTGGAGGACACATTGAAATTTGATAAAAAGAAACAAAATGTTAATAAATGATTAGGCAACAATAAATGTACATTTTTCTGATGATTCCATAGTCATATATATTCTTTTCCTAGGGTTCACCACAGCAGAGCAAATTTCTTCTGTGCTTCATTTTGAAAACAAAGCTTTATACTTTTTCATGGCTTGTCCTTCATAAAAGGAAAATGTTTCCAACCTGAGGATGGTGTGGTGTTGTTCTGGGTGACTGCAGGTGAGGTCTGGTTCTGAGTGGTGTCAGACTGAGGGGATGGACTGAGTGTGGGTTTGGTTGTGCTTGAGATGTCTGCAGGTTGAAGAACTGGAGGTCATTTTCAAGTTGAAATATCAAAAGGCATCTTAGCAGATACAATGCTCAGCTTACATTCAGGATTGTTTTCCCCACAGTTAAAGGAGCACTAAGCTGCTGACAAGATCTAAATGCATTACCAGAGATGTTGGCTGAAATCGTTCCCTGAAATGAGGAATTTGAGGAGAGGTTTTTGTAGGTGGGAGAAGGTGTGATAGTTTTGGCAGGAGCTGCTGCCTCAGTGCGTGGAGATGAGGAGACTGAAAGAACAAATACATTTCAAAACCTAAGATTGTGGCATATCCCATTTTATCTGTTGTTTTCCATCATGTGATGCTGTCATCGGTCATTTAGCCTTCAAGAAAAATCATCTCACATGCCCCAGTGACAGCAATCATCTTACATTACTCCAAATGTCTTCTGACAGCATCTGAATGCTTTACCAAAGATGGTGGTTGAATTAGTTGCCTGAAAAGAGGAATTTGAAGAGTTCCCCTGCAACTGGGGTGAAGAGTCAAAAGAGGGGGAGGAGGCTGAGGTTGCGGCAGGAGATACTGCCGCAGTGCGTGGAGGTGTGGTGGACACTGAAGAATCTGCATTTCAAAAAACAGAAAAGTCAAGAAAAATCCAAGAGAAAGAAAAAAAAAAAAAAAAAAAAAAAGAGGATTTCCTCTTCAACTGCTGTAAAAAAAAAAAAGTCATCACTCTTCATTTTATTTCAAAATCATTTTCAATAAGTACAAATATTTTTCATAAAAAGTAACAAAAAAGCAAAAAGTAACTTGAAAAAAATTGCAAACTCATTTGGAAGAAAGAAATTTAAATTGATTTGTTTTGTAACTGAATTCTTTAGCTCATCACCAGCACAGAAGTACCCAAATTCATGACAGAAAAGTGGTCAAATTTAGGTTTAAATGTAACTTTTAAAACAAGCAGTTAAATCAGCACAATTTCAAGATGATCAAGAGATGAACTTAAATGAGTTTTTCACTTGTTTTAACACAGATGGGCAATGCAAAAATTAAAAGTTTTAATATTTTATTTCACTGGGAAGCCGCATTAATATCACAGATTACTATTGGTTTACTTAAAGTGTAGCCAGTAAAACTTGTGGGCTGCACCAAGACGAATGTCTTTAGAATTCAAATTAATGATGAAAAATTGACACAAACTACTGTTTCAGTTCATTATTTTGCTATGAATCCAAGCAAAAAAGAAACAAAAAGTAAAATTGTTGTCATATGCTTGCTAAATCGTTTCTGTTTTATTCTATCATAAAATGAAGGATTTTTTTTTTAAATCTTCTTGTCTTAATCACTTTATTAAAGCTCTGAATAAAAATGTTATTTTTAGTTTGTTGAAAAAAAAGCAACTACTAGCCAAAACTGTATGAAGGAACATGAAGACTCTTCCTCTTCCTCAATCACTTTTGTTGCACACTTTTAAAACACATTTTCAGCAATTTGACACAAAATAAGCTTAAGTATAATCCAAATATTCTAAAATCAATCGACAAACATTCACAACTCTTTGTTTAAAAAAAAATCTAAAAAGTTATGACAAGTACAGCATTTAAGAGGTTTTTTTAAACTAATTTATTTCAGATGGTTTATTTTCTACTAAATATCAGGTTAACACAACAACACCTGTAATAATTTCAGTGAAATGTGAAGCTGTGCTTCTCATGATTCTCAATGTGAAAGGTAGAAATGATCACCCACCTGTTGACGTACTTCCAGGTCCATCAGCACCTTTAAAAACAAAACACAAAAAAGAGTAAGTTGTTGGTGGGGAAGGGAGGAAAAAATTCTTTTTTCTTTTAGCAGGATTAATTAGCACAGGTGCTGCTCTGTGACTAATTGCAGGCAGTGGCCTTTTAAGGTGCTATAAAAACGCTAAGGTCCCCACTGGCCATCATGGGAATATCTTGGTCTTTGGAACAGCCCACTTCCTGTTGCGTACTTCCGGTTAGCCTTACAGCTCAGGAGTAAAACCGTCACTCACAAGCTCCATTATCATCCATGCTGTCTTGGGCGTGGTGCAGCTCGTCCCTCTCAGGTGACGAACCCGGGCCGTCTGGGACTTCCTGTGCTTCCGGTTTGGGAGACAGCTGCTGCTTTCTTAATGATATATTTTTTAAGCTTGTGCCTGTGAACGCGTCGGACGCGTGACGGGAGTCCTGCCAGTGTGAACACCAGCTGCTACGGCTTCCGAGCGGTCTAGCTGACGGACGGGGCATTCCCACACGGACTCGCCCCCCCCTCCATCAAAGGGATAACGGAGGGTTTCCCACCAGCAACCCACGGACTGTTTAATTGCTCGTTTTTCACGGGAGTGTTTGAATTGTGGCGTGAACCCTTTTAATTTTATTTTTCTTTTGTTACCCCATCCCTTCAGTGCTGAGGACCCGAGTGTTGGCCGGTCGTTGGTCTTTATTCCCACCTACCACATTCTCTTTTATCAATCCCTTAAGGGAATTGTTATTGACAGCAAAAGGGGCGGAGCTTAATTGGTTGCAGTGGAAAGAGCGGCTGAGTTATCTGGATGAGGCAGTGATCTGAAACTTGTCTTTTAAGGCAGTGACACAAGGAGCACACTTGCTATTTCAGAGCAAACCACTACTTCCTGCCTTGCAGTGCAGAACAAGAAGCCACACAGACTTGCAGAGCTGCTTTTGGCACAGCAGTTATTCTCTTTTTTTCAAATAAATTAAGCACAATTAAGAAAAAAGGGAATTTAGTAATTTTGAACAAAATAAAACAACCATTGTAACAATCTTAGATGGATGTTACTGAAGCTGTGAGCAAAAAGAAGATGGAGGTGATCAGGGACACCCAGACTCTTCGTGCCAGGATGTGGTTTGCGTGGTCTTGTTTCACAGTTCTGAGCAGCAAAATATGCTCTCTGCAATGACATTTTTCAGGCCGCCTTCTAACTGAATGTGCTCCCTGTTTGTTTTCCCAGAGGCTGATGGAAACAGTAACTGATGGATGCATGTATACTGTATGTCTCAAATTTGAGAAAACAAAGAAAAAAGGGACCAAAAGGTTTGAATGGGGGACTCATTGCGTTTCAGAAGTAAATAGCTCTCAAAGTCAGTTATTTGACCTTTACCGAAACTTTAAGAAAAACTTGATAAATTCTTGAATATTTATAACAGAACTTTTTCCACCTTTAAATATATAATAAACACAACAGCCTGTTAAAGATTACAAATTGCAAGCAATAACACACTGTAAAGACTGCAGATCCTCCACACAGAAAACAATTACTTTTTATTAGGTAATAACACATTTTCCTTTACTCATTTTGGATGTTGCTCCTACTGTCAAAAGCCTCTCATGAATAAAAAGGCCTCAGATAATTAAAGCAACACCCAACATAACCTTTAACCTTTTGACTCCATCTCTCCTTAAATAATAAAAAAAAGAACATATTAATTTAACACCTTTAGGTACAAAGTACTAAAAAGTAAAAGTGACAAAAATGTAATTAAAATAAAAAAAAACATTGTTTTGGTGGAATTATAGAAAGTTAAAAACGTAGTGACTAATTCTATACTAAATCGTAGAACTGTTTAAAAAATGTCCACCACTGATTTTTTTCACATGCCAGAGGAGGTGGTCAGCTTTACCAAAAAAGTACACATTCTCCAAAATATTTTTTTACCTTTTTTATGATTTTTTTTTTTGTGTCTTTTTAACAAAAGTAACTTGTAAAAAGAAATGAAAACTGAAGTTACTGGACTGAATATGGGGTTGTTCATACCAGAATTAATTGGATTCATTCTTTTGTTTTTTTTTTCTTTACAGACACAAATTTATAAAATGAAGATTTTAAGATCAGGTGAGAATAAGATAATTTAAAATGATTTACAGTAACTGAAACAAAAAGAAAATGATTTGAAACCACAATTTAGTCTTTTGAAAATGGTCACAGTGACGTTCTGCATTTTGACCATTTTATACAGTGGGAGGCAGCCTGACTACAAATACAAAAAGCTGATTTTAATTTGTAATGTGATTCCATTTTGGGAGGGAATAAAAAGCTATTACAATCTACAAATTTGTGAAAAATATTACAATTAAAGGGAAAATGTTAATAAACCAGTCAATTTCAAACACGATTCCCATCCTTTTAATTCAATTTACTATAATTTTCCTTAAAATAGATCTTTATTCTAATTGTGTCCTCTAAATTATAAAACAAAATAAATTCAGTGCAGTTATTTCATATTGTATAAAAGTTTCCCAATTGCGCTTTTTTCCATTTCAAAATGAAAAAAAAACAACTAAATTTCCAAATGTCTTTAATCTACTTTAAGTATTGTACAGGGAAAAAGGGTCAAATTATTCAGTCCTAGGGCTGCACAGTGGAGCAGTGGTTAGCGCTCCAGCCTCACAGCCAGAAGGCCCAGGTTTAAATCCCTGCTGGGACTTTTTTGTGTGGAGTTTGCATGTTCTCCCCGTGTGTTCCTTACTCCCACAGTCCAAGAACCTGCTTCAAATTCTATTCAATTCAATTTGATTCAAATAGCCCAAAATCACAACCATAGACTGGCATCCCTGCCCTTTGACCCTCCTTCTCGGTGAGGAAAAACTCTCCCAGGACAGACAGGCGATGTGCCGGGACTGTTAAAGAGGCATTTGCTTATCTAACTTTACAACTACATGTTTGAACATGTGATATTGTTACTATTGAATATGTGACATGTTTGAATACATGTTTCAAAGGTTAATTGGTTACTCCAAAGTGTCCCGAGGTGTGTGTGTGTGCGTGTGTGTGTGGGAGTGATGGTGAGGCCCTGCAACAGGCTGTCCAGGGTGTACCCCACCTCCGCCCAACAGTAGCCAGGACAGACTCCAGCAGCCCCGTGACCCCGAAAGGGATGCAGCGGGTTGGGGAAATGGGTGGATGGACAGTCAGTCTTATTAAAAAGAAGTCTAAAAACTGTTTTTTAGTTGCATGTTTGAGCATATTTTTGTTTTATTTGAGATAAGAAAAGTAATGACGTAGTAACGACACTTTGCATTTTTTTAAAAGTATGACTCAAAAACATTAAAGGAAGAGTCTAAAAAGGATACAAGTTCATTAATGAGATTACCAATGCTGAGAAAGTCAAGGCAGAGCCTCCGAGAATCAAGCTTGATTGAGAATAAGTTGAGCAACAGCATCAGACATTTCTGACACTATGTCACCTCCCACATCCTCAGCCCAGCTTTTGAGAGGGACCTGGCTGCAGACAAGATGGCGTCTAACATCAACGGCCAGAAGCAGGAATAAAACAACTGACCCTCATCCTATCCCTAACTCTAACCCAAAAGTGCTGAAAATTCTAGATAAAACTTTTAATAAAGTTCAAAAGGGGATAAAAACTTAACTTTAAGGGTTGCCAGTAAAAATGAAGGTTTTTTTGAGCGATATGGAGGGTCAACAGTTAAAGTTACATTTTTCCAGGCGATATAGATGGATGTCAGTTAAAATAAAGTATTTATTGAGCAATAAAGAGGATCGCAGGTTAAAGTGCTTTTTTTTTAGCAATATGGAAGGTCGGCAGTTGTGATAACGTTTTTTGAGCAACATGGAGGCTTGCCTGTTGAAATAAAGTTTTTTTTCTGGCAAATACAGAGTCACCAGTTAAAGATTTTTTTCAAACGACGTGAGGGGTCACCAGTTAAAATTGAGGTCTTTCTTTTAACAATATGGTTGCCGGTTGTTTTTAGCAATATGTGGGACCTCCATTTCCAGAGGAACACTTCTGGTTCTGGACGTCGATGTCTGCTGCCAGCTCCTCTTGCTGCTTTTGGTCTCTGTACTCAGTTGACAATAACACAAACAGAGAGGAAAAAAAGAAAATGCGTCTGCAGAAAAAAATGTGAAAAAGAGGTTTTATATTAATGTTTCTGCACCAGCCACCTGTAACCGGTCAGTGAGAGGAGCCTTGGTAATCAACAAAACAGAAAATAACAAAAACTAGTTGGTTTGAATAAAAAAAATACATAACTAACCAGACACTAGATGTATAAATTCCACCTTTACAAATACATCAACTAGTCCGTTATGAGGTGCGTCACATCAGTTTTCTTTTCAAATTTTGCATTCCCATCAGAGCAGTAGCTCTTTGTGACGAGCAAACCCACTCATGTCTTTATTTATTCAGGCCTAACTATTCTGACACAACTTCTTCATTTCAAGACACTTCCTCTTTGTTTGTCACGAATTCTCAAGTCATGTACTGGTGTGGCTTTTCTCTGCCAGTGCTGCTAAACGCTCCTCTAACAGGAAGTGAAGGCAAAGAGGGCGAAACACGGAAGATGTTTAGGCTCCAAACTGATGCAGCCGAGCTACACGTTTAAACCCTAAACTCCCTGCAGTTCACAAAGGTTTTCACCTTTGACCTTTAGTTTTGTGAGATTAAAAAAAAGAAATTGGGAGAAACTTAAAAAACATAAAACATTTGCAGTAAAATTTTTGCTCATCAGTTCGTCTACTAAATTAGCTACAGCGAAAGACAGTGAGTTCCATTAAACTGAAAATCAAAAACAGCACTGGCGCTTTTGAGAAGAAAAAAAACCCCAAAATGAATGTGTGCAAGAGTGTTGATACACAACAGTGAGTCACCTCACACATGTTAGAAAAACGACAAAAACTGACCCTGACTGAAGACCACAGAACAAAAAGAGTGAAGGAATTATTTTAACTCGTGTCTGTAGACTTGCTGGAAATAGAAAAGAAATGTCTGATGTGTCGAACAGTAGCTGAACTCCAAGCGATGCTGGAGGCAGTAAGGTGCACGCACACACACGCACACCCACACACACACACACACACACACATTGCTGTATATCTTAACACAACTTCCGAAGTCGCTGGGGTTGAAGTGGAAAGCTTGCAGGGACACACCCCAAATTTCTTTCTCTTTCATCTTTGACAGACGTCCCCCCCATCCTTTCCACCTACACATGTACAGTACACACTCATACCATTGCACACATGCACAACTTTAAAGCAGAACAGAAACATGATTGCAAAAATTCCCTCCGCTTTGTAGCAAATAAAGGAACACGTTTTAAAGAGCGGCTTCTTATTAAGAGTCGGCTTTGATTGAACACAAGTGTTTATTCTTTTGCTGAAGGGGGGCTCAGAAACCTGTCACTTCTCAGCTTCTCACATCACACGCTTCTGCCGCACTGAGTGGCGTTCTTGGGCTCGGAAACGTTAAGAGAACGTGAAGCAGCACAAATGCGGGCGCGAGTCAAAGGCTTGATGTACTGTAGCTTGTCAATTCTGCCCTCAGTTTAAATGAATTTATTTTGTGTGGTGATGTTTTCCACAAAAAAGAAAAGGTATCTCTGAGTTTATCTGCTGACAGATTTACATCTCTATCTCACACATGGAAAATAACTGACTTTTTCTGATAAACACAATCACACTCTCAACAACCAACTTAAAAAAAAACCTAAGGGGGTTTGGTGGATACCAGTTTCTGAATGTTTTGCAAAAATCTAACGCGTTTTTGCACTTTTTGTGAAACACAGAGACAATTAGAAACTGGGAAACACTCTTTCCTTAACGCGCTCACCTAACAAAGACAGCTTATCTGTTATCATTTCAAATGGTTACTCACAGTTGACCAAAGCAATGATCCCACCCAAGAGGAGCACGATCTTCAAATCAAGGACACCTGCCATGGTCAGGAGCTAGGGTGGGTGCAGCCACCTCTGGAGGACAGTCCTATCGAGGACCAACAAAGCGGCTTGATTGAAGCGATGCTTCCAGTTCTCAGCTAAAGAAAAATGTTACCTTATTTCAAGCTACATACGTTTGTCTGCCTTATCTGCTGCCGCAGCTTCCTTGACTTGTTCCCCAAACCCTGAACCTTGCCTGTGGTTTCAAGTCAAGCAAGCATGAGTGATGACACATACCAAAAGAGACTGCCTCTACCTTTAGCTTGGTGACAGGAAGTTCGGGTTTAGCTACGCCACCAAGAGCAGGAAGCCTTTTCTTGCTGCTTTTGCTAAAGTGTGAAAACTCAGAACCTAACAAAAAAGAAAGGAAAGGGGCTCTCACATTTTGAAGATGTGTTTATGATACTTAAGTTCAATTTAACAGACAGTTAAATTGAGGAAAATGGACACTAGCCCCTTCCAAAGGCCTTCAGACTGCAGTCTGCCCTCCTGGCTCGCTTCTCAGACGACATGCAGTAGTGAGGCTTCTGAGAACCCCTCTTGTTTGTCACTGACTCCTCCCTGCACTCCGCTGCCATTTGTCCAAGAAACTCACATGGAGTCAGCAGAGCTGAAAACTTTCCTTTCTTACACTTTCTTCTCTGTTTTTAGTTTCAACTCCAAAAAGAGAAAACATGTGACCCCTGGCTGCTGCTCAGACTATCAACCATGTATGAGTAATGTCAGATGTGTCTAAAGTCACTGACATCATGACACCCTGGCTTGGATCCCAAAATGCTTTACTTCTGCTTACGCGCACAAGAAAGACGTCATCGATGTAGAAGTAGAGAGGAAAAAAAAAAACTCCCTGGGGAGAAAGGCTGGCACACCAGGTGGTGAGCTGATGTAGATCCAGATGAAACATGGCTTCCTCATGCTGTTAAAAGCCATGGTACTTGAAACTAAGCAGGTTTTGTTTTTCAGCCAATATAATTGGCTTTGAATATTGAGTCCTGCTGTGGCTACAAACTAGGCTCAGCATGGAACCAAGATGACAAAATCAACAGCACTGTTTCCATCTGTTTTTTATTTTATTTTTATTTTTAATCAAAGAATGATTTTCTCTGTTTTTGAATAAGATCTAAATTTGGATTTACTGTCAGACATGTGCTTTACGGCTATTTCCTATTCTGAAAATTGTTGTAATCAGGATATGGCTCTTGAGCAAGCAGGTACAGGTTCCTGAACCCCAAATGACGACGCTGCCAAGGATTGGTTTAGTTTCTTGTTGATTTCCTTTGGTTTAGGTATTTGTTTGCAGGAGTGAGATGCTCTTTTTGAACTTCTTTCCCCCCAAAAATCTGTGAAAATTCTGAATAGACCTTCGTACAATCATGCTGTCAACATTCCCATCAGAATTTGACAAACACTTTGCGTAAATAACATTTAGAAAGATTCATAGATCAAATTAGAAAAAACCTTTTTTAAATGTTGAAGCAACGGAAACTAAGAGCATCATAAGAAAGATGTACGAGTCATGTTCTTGCTGTTTGTATATATGTGGTTATATCTGGATTTAATCGAAACCCTGACGGTGTCAACATAATCTTGCAAGACATCAGACAAACTTTTTGTACTGTTTTTTCAAATGGAAGTATAGGAAAGTAAACCTGCATTTTTTGAAAACCACTTTAATAATTCATTAAATTGGACCAAAAGCCAAAGAAAGATATGTGAAAGTTTTATGAAGCTCGTAAAAAAAGGCAACAGGAAGCTGGTAAGACATATAATATGATTAGTTGATGCCATTTTTTTGTAATATGTACTTGTATTATGAGTGAAAATGAAAGTCATGTCATACTACAGGTATAAAAAAGTATAAATCTGACTTTATTTCTATAAAATGCTGGTGTTTTCGATGCCTTTAAAGTTTTGAGAGTCATTCATTTGATAAATATGTGTGAAATAACTAAAAATCTCAAAATGTTGGCCAATTTTCTCCAAAAGAATTCCAAATGTTCAATGTATGTAATCCATATTTTCATTCATTCATTTTCCAATCCGCTTTATCCCTTTCGGGGTCACGGGGTTGCCGGAGCCTAACCCGGCTACTCATGGGCGAAGGCAGGGTACACCCCTGGACTGGTCGCCAGTCTGTCGCAGGGGCCACAATCACACACCCATACACACTCACATTCACACCTAGGGACAATTTAGAGTGACCAATTAACCTATGAAGCATGTTTTTGGACGGTGGGAGGAAGCCGGAGTACCCGGAGAAAACCCACGCATGCACGGGGAGAACATGCAAACTCCACACAGAAAGGTCCCCCAGCCAGGACTTGAACCGGGAACCTTCTTGCTGTGAGGCAGGAGCGCTAACCACTGCGCCACCGTGCAGCCCGTAATCCATATTTTGATTTTACAATTTTTTTGTCAGGAGAAAACTGATACAGTTTGTGCTTGTAATCTAAAATGACAATACAAATAAAAAAGACATGCAAAAATGAAATTCCTTCATTCTTATAAAAGCCTCTAAATGTGTTTAAAACTGTTGAAAACATAACATTCTTCTTAGCATGCTAACACAAGTCAGCTCAGTAAACAGAATGTCTCAGTCGTTGTTCTGTGACTCATTAGTTTGCAAGCTTTTGTGATGAGCAGCTAAGCCACAACAAAATAAGTTCCTTAGTAACTTCAGTATCTGATACAATCTTTTTTATTTTTTGCAAGTATACCAGACCTCTGGTTTGAGCCAAAAGATGTAGCAGAGACTAACAAAGGTGAAAAAGTTCAGATTGGGTCTCTTGTTTCTTACCACATCTTTCTGCCATTAAGGCAGTCAAGCATATTCACACACTTTCTATTTTAAGCTACAAAGACTTTTAAATTGAAAAACCACAATGTGAACATTTTGCAATAGAAAGAAAAAAACAGGAACTTGCATTGGGCTTGCATGGACAAAAAATTGGAATCGGCAATCTACTTTTTCTGGCACAGAGGCAGAGTGGTCAACCTCTGGGGGGCTGGAACGGAAGTTCTTAATGACCCACTCCATTGAAAATCCTGTTTTTGTTGTTTTTTACATGTTCTTGTAGTGTTTTTCTAATGATGGATGACATATATATATATATAAATGTAAGATTAAAACTGTGTTTCTCAGTATTTCTTTAATGAAATCGTGATAGATCAGGAGCAGATAAAAACCCACAGTTTTGAAAAAGCCCAGACTTGTGACACAGCAACTGACATCGGCGGGTCAAAGTCTCCGTCCTTAGTTTCTGAATCCTACACTTGCAGATAATTAAATACATTACTGTCTTCATTTTCCTCGTATGAGGTTAGCATCGGGCTCAATGCTGTGTTGCTGGATAGGGCTGGTATTGCTCGCCATATTTTTTTTTAGCTACGTTAATATTAGGTTGGGGTTTTGAGGGCCAGTAAGGTAGTGGGAGAGAGCGTAAACAAAGGAATGCTGGGTTGTCAGCTTAGGGTTACTCCTGTGCTAACAGTTCCACTAACAACTAAGAGGAAAATTTCTGATGAGCTCCTGCTGCTCAGAAATACAAAACCACAGTGAAAGATTTTACGTTAGATAAAATATAGTTGGAGTGAGACCTCAATACAATTGATAATACCAGTACAGAGAGTGCAGCATTATTTTTTAAGTGTGTGTGGAAACTGTAATGTTTTCATCTTAAATGGTTAGTAAAAAGCAATTCATATTCCAGATGATAATCTGTGAAAGTTGTCATGCATGTTGTTTTACAGGGCGAAGAGGAGCCTCACAGAAATGTTACCCTTCACTATTATGTGACTATACTGTGAGAGAGCGAGGACCAAGTCAGCAACAGAACTAAACTAAACTAAACGAATCCTATTTAAAATAAAATACAGACTGCAATTTTCCAGTCTTTCCCCCATCACCATCTATACAAAACCCACAAATAATTTCTGCAATACAAGTTCAAACACATGAAAAAAACACATACTTCTTGTGTTGAACAAAACAGCAACACCAACATCTTGTTTCTCCGTCAAAGTGCATGTACAGACACTGATTTTTTTCATGCAAGCAGTCTGTGCTTGGTCTAATGTTCACGTTGGTGCCAAAGGTGGTGTGAAAAAGTCAACTCTGTCCGAAAGGTTTGTGTTTTCTTTTAGAGACTAGTGGTCAACCAAGACTTCAAGTTGTACAGGGTTGACAACGAGCTTCAGTGTTTAGAGAAACACAGTGGTTTTCTAATTCTTTCTCTTCTGTTCTTTCACTTGCAAAGCCATAGAAACCGTTTTACATCAACATTTGGTAAAGCTAACGAATGGGTAGGAATGCATGAAAACCTGCAGATATACACATATATGTTACTCCAGCCTATTTTAATACATCCTTCTTCTCAACTAATCCTAATTAAGTAGTAAAACAATATTTTTTCAATAATTTGATATGGGGCCAATGTTTGAACTAGTATGTTCATGCTCTATGAACCTGAATTCTTATTTGAGTTATGATGCAATATCTGAGAGAGAGGTTTTGGCACAATGAGTCAAACTTCTCATTTAATGTGTACATCATTAGTGGGCAGATTCCATTCTTGCAAAAGAATCAGAAAAGCGACCAAATAGACTGAAAATTAAAATACATACATGAGATGTTTGTTTGAGAGATGCTGCCCTCTTGAAATGTTTTGAGTGGGTAATGATTGCAGAACCTGGAATCTGGAAAAAAAACTTAAACTTTTTACATTTAACCTCAGCTTAATCTCACTGTCAATTTTGGGGATTTTTTATGTGCAATGGCACAAGAATTTCAAAGTCTCCATCTTTCAAGGTCTTTTTTCTTTTGTAGAACGGTCTTTTTCTTGTATCAAAGATCTTAACTTAGTAGCTAGCCAGTAAAGACCTAAAAGACCTCAACCCCGCTCTAAAACAATAAGTCCCTTTTGACTGGGAGATGTTCAGTAACATTATTTTTCTCAGTCCAATGTCTGGGAGGTTGCAGTTGCTGTTTTGCAAAAAGTTGATCCACCACCAGATCAAAGTCCCGCTCTGATCACTTATTAAAGAAGCATTCCCAGTGTTTTTTTTATTTATTTAACGATTACGTCATTTTAGCAAATACCAAAAAAATCTGTATCGTTTTCTTGAATAGAGTTCCTCAAGAGTGGCAGTAGTTGTGGGCGGGACTATTGGTGCAGTCTCTGTTGGTATATTGGTATATTTCCAGTCTCTCACACTCCTAACCTAACATTAGCGGTGCAACAAAAATGGCGAGCAATATTGAAGCTATCCAACCGTCCAGGTAAGATGCCAGCTCGGACGAGGAAAACAAAGACAAATACATGGATCTTTTTATCTGAAAGTGGATGCATCCGAATGGAGCGGAGCAGGGAGCTTGTGGTCTACGGATTGTAGTTCATATGTTAATAACTCCAATCTTGTTAAATAGCTTTTTTTTGGCCTGCTCTTGATTCACAACAATTTTACTAAATAAAATACTCAGAAATGCAATCATGTTATTAATTTTCTTTCAATGCATCCTCTATTTAAAAAAAAAGGCACAAGAACAAGTTAAAAACGCAAAAAAACACAAGTTTTATGGTCCCTGGTCCTGGTCCCTGACCCTGGTCCTCGGGGCACACTGTCCTGCATGTTTTCCATGTTGCCCTGCTTATGCACACCTGTTACAGCTCATCATCTGGCTCTGCAGAATCCTGACAATGACAGTCATCAGAGGCAGGTGTGTTTGAGCATGGTTGGATTGAAAAAACACAGGACAGTGTTCTCCGAGGACCAGGGTTGGGAAACACTGCTTTAGTGTATATTTTTTGATAGAAAAAGAGCTCAGGTCCCATGTGTGGCCTAATGTATAAATGTATTATTTGTAATTCATAACAATTGTGAAGCACCAAGGATTCGAGACGTTATAAAACAATTCAGTTCATAATTTTAGATGAATTAACCTCAGTTAGGCACAGTAAACTGTCTTCAGTAGCTCCTTGTTTCGCATCCATCTGAGAAAAACCTGCAAGGCTGTGCAGTGAAGGGAAACTCAGCGCCGTCTTTCCTCCCACACAACAGAACATCCTCTGTTTGATCCGATTTCAGGGGGAAACACAGATCTTTCTTTAGAAGAAGTGCACTCACATAAAAATAAACCACTTTCCTTTATTAGGTCAGAAATATATAAAGGATGCATCAGGTTACCACTGGATTTATGAAACTGTATATATAAACAAGAAACAAGGCTGCACCACTCCTATTTAGAGAAAAAGATCATATTTACAGGCAGAATGCAAACACTAAATACATCTTAAACTCAGTGGTTTCAGAGGTAGTTACAGTTATGTTGCTAGAAGAACAAAACATTATTGAAGGAAAGAAAGGCCCTAATAACAGATTTTCTTCATTGTTTTTTTTTTTTTAGATCAGCAGTTATTTAACTGTTGGTTATGACTTAAGGTCATAACCAACAGATCTTTAGTGGTACTCTTCCTTTTGAGATTCTTTTATTGATAGTAGGTGACCTCACAGCCTCCAACACAACAGTTAGATAAATGCTACTCGATGTATTTGTCGAGTTGTTTTACTTCTCCAAACCTATAAAAAGTCGTGTTCATTTTTTTTTTTTTTTTTTTACTTCAACTTTGTTGCTATTATGTTTCTAGGCTAAATAACAAAAAATCCAAACTTGTGTGTGGCAGTAAAGACGTTCTCACAAACGCCACCGAAACATGAGTTGAAGCCTTTTTTCAGGTTGTCGCAATTAAACCAAGTTTTTACTTAAAAGAAGAACTTTCAGAAGAAGATAGAAGCAACTGTCTTGTCTTTACTTTACTTCACCTGTCCAGCAGCTGAGCTAACAGTTAAAAGCTGAAGGCCTCTTGTGTTGGACAGATTTTACTGTTACAATAACGGGTTATGAATCTTCAGATACACAGGGTGCATATTTGTTTAAACCCTTTTTGTATTTAAGGCTAAACTTTATTTTTATTATGTTTATATATTTCTTGTTGGACATTATTAATGATCTTTCACCACAGAATTGTGGTCAGATTGTTTGACCTTATGGTCTTCTAGAGAAGCAGAAAGTTTTCTAGTAGTACTGCTGCTTGCACTTTCACTTGTCTCAATGTTTCAGCTGATAAAACTTCAGAAAACTTAAATTATCACAGAGATAGTGCCTCTTGCTGAGGATCAAAGCACATTTCTGCCACTTATTCTCTTATTTTGCCCTTAAAGAGCAGCTTCTCTCATAAAATATTGGATTCGTTTTGGTTTGGTTGTCACTTTTTGTCGTTTTATTTTATGATTTAAGCTCCCAAGACGCAACAAACTGATAATATCAACTATGTTTGACGTTTAAGCTCTAAAAGCAAGAAAATGACACTTTTTTTTTTTTTTTTTTTTTACAGACTTCCTCATTTCAAACACAGGTCTTGTTAAAACCAAAACTGCCAATGAAAATCTACTCAAACGTTTTCCATTACATTTTCAGTTTGTGTCATTCACAGATTCACAAAAGAGGATGTGTGGTTTTGACTGAGTCCAACAAAAGCAGCAAAAATAACATATTTGCTGTTGCTAACAGTAAAGACTTGCCTGACATCTATTTTAAAACTTGGATGCTTATGTAGGAACTCAAGAAGGAGTGGTTTGCATGAGAAATTGTGTCACAGGTTCCCCATTTGTCCTTTTTTTAAACTTCACTTTAAACATCTTGGTTTGTTGCCTTAAATTTATTTTGTTGTTTGAGCTTCCTCCCATGTTTACTCTCATTTTTCTCCTCTTCCATCATATCTTCTTCCTTGTGTAGCTTTTCCTCCTTTGCCATCATTACAGATGGTTAGTGTTTGAAAAAAAAAGCCTTGTGAGGAAGACTCCAATTGAAATATGTGTTTGTAGTTCCTCTCTGCACTCACAGCTGTGACCACAGGGAGGTAGTGCAAGCATTGCATATGTAAGTGCTACACCCCGATGCACACCATTTTCCCTCCACTTTGCAAACTGCACCTACACTGTGTGTAGGTTAAAGGTTTCGGCTCAGTCATTTGACATTTCATGCTTTTATTTTGACATATTACCATTTGAAATGGAAATCAGCTATAAAATCAAAAGAAGAAAAGCGACATTTTAAGAAAAGATCAAACTTAAAAAAAACATGTGTTCTGTGGAATTTTATATTTTGTTCATAACTGGGATTAAATTTGTTTTAGACTCAATATGGAGCCTACTTTTGTGTTGGTTCTTTTAACAAAAAAAAGTCATTGTCAATAGAAGAAAAGTTTTTAAAAAGTTTTTTTTTCTTTTTTAAAGGTTTAGATTGTGATAAGACATAAATTAACATGAAGCAAGTCAAAAGTTATATCAATATGACCACCATCTGAGGCCTTTAGTTTGCTTTTAAAAAGAAACACACAGTCTTTAAAAATATTAGAATTTGTTAGGATCTTAAAATGCTCACTGTTTTTCAGCAACAAAGGCAGGTTTCTGCAGTGAGAGAATGAAACACCAGAAACAAACTTATAAGCAAAAACACACATCCAGAAATGCACTTCTGTGTAAATCGTTTACCACTACAGGAGATCGATGAGACAAGACTTGCACAAAGGCTAGATCATTGCCAGAGCAACTTTTTACACTTCCCCTTTCTTCTTCCTGTCTAAACTCTGAAGTGCACCCAGTCAGACACCGCCAAGGTTTCATGATGCATCTCTTCTTGCTTGGTATACCACCCATGAATTTAGTGAAAAAGCTAAGAATCTTTGAATGTTTTTTAGGATCTCAAATCTCCACAGTGCACTCGTGGGCCTCATGTTGTCTGAGCAACAAAGCCTTCAGAATTGTTTTTTTCTACTTGCTTCTTTGGTGGTGAAGGAGGGAAACAACCACTGGAGGGCAGTGTGGCTTCATGTTGCGCTTCCCTCTGTACACACACATTCCTCTCCTGACTTGTTTTTCTGGAATAGCCAAGTGGCTGAATGCATTTTATGTACACACAAAAACACATAGACACACATGCACACCCGCTCAATGTTGCGATTTGGACTTCTTTTGGTTCCCCTCTGTCGATAACTGACAGGTTCTTAACGAGAGCAGCCTCGAGCTTTTGCCCTCCAGGCCTGTACATCAACCATCAACATACAGCACACGCTCTCCCACACACACACATGCTCACTACCATATTTATACGCACACCCACATATATTCCACACACAGGAATCCAGTTGCTTTCTTTGCAGACGTTCTCCGTCCCATCTCTGAGGCTCATTCAGTCGATCCATAGCTGAGGGGATGTTTGACAGTCACTGGGAGACGGTTAGGCTTAGCAGCATTACTGTGTTTCTATGAAGCATCCAGAGACGACACAGGAAGAATGTCAGCTGCGCCATTGTTCAAAAAGGTTCCATACAAACACGTTGCAGCATCACACAATGCCACAAAGGAGTCCACCAGCACGTGTGTTGCAGGTACTGCGAGGGCCACAATGGTGAAGTGGCATAGCTAGGGAGGTGAGGATGGAAGCCCAGAGCAGCAAACCCCTCCAACCATGTTTCATTCCTCCTCTCACCTCTGTTAGCTTTTTTTTTTTGGTGTAGGAGAGAAAACCCAATTAAAATACTATGTGGATGGATACGATGTAGAAAGACATACCTCCTCCATGACATTCTCTCTACCCCCCATCAGGTGACAGATCTGGTGCATTGAAGAGGAGGAGAATAATGTGCAGGCTCCCACCCTTCTGTTGCTGTTTAATGTTGAATATCAGAAAAAATATATAAACACACACACACACACACATTTAAATTTATATATGTGTGTGTGTGTGTTTATATTTATATAGGGTTATTTTGTGTACAGATAAAGACCCACAGTACACTCACCAGACACCTAAATTCATACATAAACTATTTGTTTGTTTGCTGTTGTGCGAGAGATTCCTGCTCCCCATGCATACACCTGCTGCAGGAGTTGGGGAATGAATCTACTTTTTACATTTGACTTAACGCACGCTCACGTGCACGCATGCATATACAATGGCCGATACACATCCTCCGTGTACATCTCTCCCTCACCTCCTTTCTTTTTCTTCACTCTTGTTTTCCTCTCATGCTGACCCAACATCCGGCCCTCCCAGGAGATCTTGCTGTCAATCCAGGAGCAGATCAGTGCAGACCTCACCGCCTCAGCACTGCGGAGGTCAGGTTTTGGAGATATTTGTTTGAATGTGTGCGTGCTCTGAGAAAAACATGGGGTCAAGGGGCTGGGCAAGGGGGAGGACTTCAGGTCCACTAAATACTATATGCTGTTGATATTTACTCGCCTCGGTGCAGCAACAAAACACCTTAGGACTGTGTGTGCATGTGTGTGCACGTCCAGCTGCAGCGGAAGGTGAAAAAATTTTGACTCAGATCACTAGTCAGTAACAGGATGTGGATACAAAACCTTCAATTAATCACTTCTCTTCTCTGAAGACGTGCAGAAGACGTCTTTAAAAATTGCAGTAAACAAAACGTCCTTCTCTGAGAAAGTCCAGAGAGACCGAGCTAATAGCAATCTCTCACAGACACGCACAACTACACCAGATCTAGTTCTGGGCTTTGAGTGGCCATTTAGAAATCTGCACGGCAGTTCACTGACCCAGCACTAACAAGGCACCGACCCCGGCCTTTGAGGAGTAGCGCCTCTTATCTAGTGACCACACAGCTCTGTCTATCTACTGAACGGATTTGACCCGGTTAAACTGATTAGCCCATTGTCCAGTCAAGTTACAGTAAGCAAGGATAAAGGGAAAAGCATTTTTGGCTCAGAAAGGCAAATATTTTGGACAAACTTCTTGAAACTGACCGCTGGCTTGCACCAAATCTCATACTTTAATTCTGAGATTTAAACAATCATACAGTTTCTCTGGATGAATGGTCAGTGAGAGATGGCAGGGAAGGACATGTGATGTCCTAAGTGTCAAGGACTGAGGATTCACTAGTTTAATGAGAATCTATGGCCTGGACTGATAAAGGGCCTGACTGAGAGGATGTGAC
The DNA here is from genome assembly GCA_036245035.1 of Adrianichthys oophorus. NCBI lineage: Eukaryota > Metazoa > Chordata > Actinopteri > Beloniformes > Adrianichthyidae > Adrianichthys > Adrianichthys oophorus. The sequence goes on from BSAI01000138.1 coordinate 13,766,347, forward strand.
AAGTCCTAATCCTCTCATGTTTGAATGATGTGGCTGGATAAGTGGCTGCAAGGGGTTAGAGGACACAGTCCCCAGAGAGCATGGGAGCTTTTAGTAACAGGCTAAAAAATGTAGATAAAAATCATTTTAGAAAATTAGATTAAACCCAAGAGGCTTAGAAATAGATAGCATATAGTAAGCCACATATAGTAAGTCTGTCCTGACTTCCCATAATCCCTCTGATTACACTCTCTCCTGCTATCTTAAGCCCCTCAAACCCCCAACCGAACATTAGCGGTGGAACAAAAACGGCGAGCAAAATCGGAGCTATCCAGCCGTACAGTTTGGAGATTGTGGCCCACTGACTGTAGCTTCTACGTCACAGCTACAAGCTTTTTCCAACCGCATTTTTTCATCTGTTTCTGATTCACAGTGATTTGAATAAAGAAAAACTCAGAAATGTAATTGATTTCCTTTATACGTGTTCTCCATTATGAGAAGAATGCCACAAGAACTTTTACTAAGGATTTGCTTCAAAGGGCTGAGGAGGGCTCCGTGGACAATTCTGGCTTCCATTCAAAGTAGTCAAAAGCAAACTCCGGGAAATTAATTTTGGCAAATTTATCCTGCAAGGCATGTTTTTGAAGATTAAAGAGGTAAGACAGACAACATTTTGTTGTTCTGATGACCTCCTATTTCAGAGAAGTAATCTCACCAGAGACAAGTTTGCCTCCCTTAACATCCACAGCACAATGATTGACTTTCAGTCTTGTCGTTCAGAAGTGAATCCATTCTCCTGAAATAAATGTCATCAGCATTTAAGTGTTTGAAAATGAAGTGAAATGTGGATATAAATGCAAATCATCAGTTCGGTTTGATTAGTATAAATGAAAATGTCATTTAGTCTCCCCTGTGTGGCAAACGTTCAAAGAGCTGCACATCAGACACAAACAAAAAGCACACAAACGTGCACGCAGAAACACAAACTCACGCACGCAGCCTTTGTTATGTTGAGAGCATTTGTCTCTGTACGCCGGAGAGGGGTTAAAATCCGATTGAGTCGATATCACTAGAGAATAGCTCGCTCAGTGTGCAGTGAGTGTGTCTGGCTTGTGTACACGTGTGTGTTTGTGTGTGAGCAGCATGGAGCCTGGGGACTTCCTCCCTCTCCGTCTGCAGCCCTCAGTTGAAATAGAATTGAATAGTTTGAATCCTCGATGGTAAATGTTCACAAGTCAATACCAACTGTTAAATCTCCCCTGCATTGGGGTTAGGGGCATTACCATTTCTGAGACTTCAGAAAACACACACACATAAACACACACTCAGACACACACACACACACAAAGTGAAGGAATACTCACCAGATACCCCTTGAGATGATAAAATATTTTTGAGTCTTTTGCAAAATGCTTACTGTACATCCTGCTGGAAAATTCCCTTTTAGTGTAACGTATTCATCGTGGGCTTGTTTTCATTTTTGTTCACTAATCTCAGAACAATGATCATGGAGGGCGTGCGCCATTTTTAAAGTGACATCAGCGCCTGAGGGACAGGGACTTCACAGATCTGACTAAGCAGCAAATCCAGTTCAGCTCAAGAATGTTCAATGACAAAGAGGCAGAGGGGAATTACATTAATATTAAGTGGAGAGAATGCATAATCATGAAGGGATTATAGGTTTAGTACACAATACTGTTGGAGTGCATTACATAGATTAAGACGGAGAGGAAACACCATCTGCTAATATTTACAGGCCTTCATAATGATATGGTTTGACCTATGGGTGGTTTATATACAGGTATGCAGCATCGTCACGGGGCAACAAGGTTTATGGTTGAAAACCTGCATTGGATTTTTAGATTATTTCGCATTAACACATGCTTTACAGCCATTAGATGACAGCGTTCTATACGCAGGGTACTCGTCTGCTCAGGAGCAGGATATGTGCTGCCAAAAAGGCTTTAAAAACTTCAAACGTTTCCTGTTTGAATTTCAATTGCTGAATTTTCTTGGATTATCATTTTGATATTTTTATGATAATTTAAGATTCCACAATAATGAACAAACCTAATCTGTGTTTCCTTTCCATAAACTCTCCAACGCATTAGACATATTTATCACATATGACTTTATAGACTTTTATCACATAATAATGATCATAAATAAAGGGCAGACTGTATATAAGTTAGATGTTTTGTGTTTTACCACAGAGGTGTGTTGTTGATAAAAAAATTAATAAATAGCATTACATTTTGGTGTGATATTTAAGTAGCCTAATTATTAGAACCGATAACTGATGATACAATAATTGTGTATTTGTTTTATATTTCAGAATATGTACTGTATGGAATTGCATACATAATAATAATGTTGTCACGTGTGATCCAAACCATAAACGTTTCTAGTCACAAGTTAAAAAAGGCAAAAGGAAACACTCCCTTTCGAGCTATGTAAATCATATTGTTTTTGTATGATATCTGTTAAATAATTGTATACAAGCTTGGAATAACTAACACAAATCAAATCAAAAATTTTCGCTTGAATAGATCAACAAACGACATCATCCAAACAGTGATGTCCTATTATACCCACCTTTTTGGACTCATCTTTTAACATTTCATTTTGATTTCTGGAAATTACTTTGGCTTTCCAAATTTTTATTTTATTTTTTTTTTACTTTTGGTCTCTGGAATTTTGCCTTGACTTCTAAAATGTAAAGAGGGCTTTTTTTAGTTTTGCTTCTTTAATTGTTGTTGTGATCATTAAAATGTTTTGCATTGACTGATTTGTTGATGTGATTTGCCTTTCAGGGCCACTGTAATTGTCTACATCTTTAGTAACACAAACTTCAACAAACATCAAGCCCCTCCTTCATAATTGCTTTTTGGCTCGGGTCAGGAGCAGGTCAGTGCCGTATGCGGTAGTGTTCACACGGTGCTGCTCTGTGGAACTACAATAAGTTAGTTTGGGGAAATTTGCTGCTCAGCGCGGTAGCTAGTTTTTATGAGGAGTGCAGACTCTAGCATGTACTGCTAGTCATTTATGGTGGGCCAGCATGGACCTTTTACCTCGGCACAGTCCCTCATTGGCACAAGCGGCTATAAAACCCCAGGTTCTGTCATTCAGTGTCATTTAAAGCAGGTCTGATTGGGGCTCTTTCTGGCCTTTGCTTCCCCACCTTCCTCCCTGCTTGCATTCATTCCTGGCCAGTTCATGAATAATGTATGAGGAAGCATGCAGGCTGAGCTCCAATATTATTGGAGCTGAAAACAAAAAGAGAAGCATCCTTTGTGCTGCTAGCTGTTTCTTCTGCTAACATTTCCTCATCACCCCACCACCACCAACTCACACACACCTTCTTTATTTCATTTTATTTTTTACCTGGCCTTTTCTTTCTATTTCTTTTCTCTCCATCCTCCTCCTGTGGGTGAGCAGACATAAAAAACAAAGCTCAGTCTCTGTTTCTCTCCTACCTTGACTTATTCCCTCCTCTCCGGGCAGTCTGTGTGGGGGCAAAGGACAGTGACTGAGAAGCAGAAGGAGCAACTTTCAAACAGCAAAAATGGGCATACAAAACTGAAGGATATAACTGAAGGGTTGACTTGGCTGGATTTGCAAGGTGGCTGTTATCTGTAACACCACCTCTTGCTCATTCAAGGGCATGGCTTTGACCTTCCTTCTGCGTTTGCCCCTGTATTTCCTCCAGCTCCTCCATGATCTGCTGACTCTGACCAGAGATGCTCAATGACTGAAGGGGCTAAACTATCTATGAGGAAAGTTGCTCAAAACTCTGTTGTCATGTGCACAAATCTTATCTGGAACCATCAGATGACAACATTAAAGTCTTACTCTGATCATCTTTTGATTTATTTTCAAAGCATTCCCGGTGATCTCTTAATTGTGCTGTTTTTAGGCTAAATTAATAATAAAAAACCTGTTGTTTTCTAGGACATAGTTTCTGCAGAGTGGCAGTAGTTCCATAGATATTCACCTCTGAGTTGTGAGCGGAACCGTTGGCGTAAAGTAAGCCTGCCTCCTTTCCTATCATCCCTGTTTCTCCCGTTGGCTTACAGCCCCTAAAAAACTCCAACCTAACATGACAGGTGCTGGAAAAATGGTGACCAATATTGGGGCTTTCCAGCCGTGAAGTTTTGATTCAGATTCCAGCTAAAATGAGGAAAACAAAGAGGTACTTTGTCTGCAAGTGGATGCATCAGAATGGCGTGGAGCACGCAGCTTGTGGCCCATCATTAAAGGTCTTACATTACACATACAAGCGTTTTCCAGCTACATTTTTTCTGATTCAAAACAATTTGAAGAAGATACTCATAACTGCAACTTTAAGATGAATTTTCTCTATATATGCCCTCCATCATGAGAAAAATGCCACAAGAACATGTTAAAAACACAAGTTTCATTGTGTCATGGAAGTATTTTAAAGAACAAGATCAACTGTCTGACACTCTGTCGCACAACAACATTGAGTCCAAGCAACAAAGGTCTCCGGAAAGCATGTGGTATGAGAGGACTAGCAGTCATTGAAGTCTGGCAGAGTCATCACCCATCCTTGGCTGACTTGTGCAACCAGGCCAGAGGGCACAAATAATGGGCAGAGTTGTCTCCCCCCACTTTATTTGTGCCAGAACGCCTCTGCATTCAACAATGTCACAGCCACACCTTATAAGGTCAGACGAGCAGAGAATCGCCACTATCAGGCTCAGAAAAACTGCGATTTGGCTTCAGGTGGAGGCAATGAGAGGCGGGCCAAATCAAGCCCCCTCAACCTGTGACCCAGAGCAGCTCTCCATTGTAGACCAACTGTCGTCTCCAATGACCTGTTCATGTAAGTGTGTTAATCACCTGTCCAAAGAAGGCCCGCGCACTTGAAGAAGAAAGTTTTACTTGTTAGTTTGCTCTTCAGATTTAACAGACAGACTCACAGATGCATCTCATTTGAACATTTCACGAGTTGAATTTGTTTTCGAGTGCAGTAAATAATATGAGTTTTTAGGTGGATATGGGTCATTTTAAAACAAGAGTCAATGCATCCAATTAATCTGTCTTTTACTTGTCTCCATATTTCTGTATTCATGCAGTCATTACTTTTTTTTCCGAGCGCATACGTTGCACTATTTTAACTTTGCACAACTTGTTAATGGGACTTGCAAGTTGGCAACACTGTTTTTCTGTCCACACACACTCTAAAGACTCATATGAAATATATTTCCACCATGAAGAAAGGTTTTGATCTTGGAATTGAAAAAGAGTGTCAGTGAAATACGGCTAAAAAGGAGTACAGTTCAAAAAGTTTAAAACCCAACTTTTTCTGCTTGCTTGGGTGAACGTTTCAGCTAATTACGCGCAAATCCCTCACGCTCACAGCTCCAATCCACCGGCACCGCTGTCTCAGCAGAGGACAAAGAAAACAAAGGAGACTGACAAACAAACAGTGACTGAAAAAAAAACATAAAAGAGAGGAAGCTTTCTTTCCATATAGCAGCAGAGCTGAGGCGACAGTGGCGTTTAATCAGTTGGTTTTTGCAGCGCCGTCAGCATGAGCAGCCTCAGTGCTGCAGCCCTCTGATCAGTGCTGTGGAGAGGAGCTCCCCACTGAGCTGCTGCCGCCCCTGAACCACAGGTCAGTCCTTGGTGAGGACGTTTCATTCTGCTGTCGCCGTCTCAGCACCATCTCCTTCTCTCATTAAGATACGTTGTGTGTCTGTGTGGCTCTTGCATGCGGGCTTGTGTCGGCTCTGGTTGTTTGTGTGTGTGTTAGGAGTAAATGCACCCCAGGACTAGCCTAAAGGGGATGTGGATTCCCGGCCTCCGCTGAGATATGGCAGCACAACCAGGATTTCTACCAGTGGGGGGCTTGTGTGGGTGTGTGTGCATATGTGTGCATGTAAATGTGTGTAGACAGAGATGCAAGAAGCATCAAGTGACTCGGTGCCTCGGGGTCAGACACACACATGCAGAGGGAGCTGGTGCTGCAGCAGGGTAAACAAGAGCAGGCTGTTAGATCTTATCAGCTTCATCACACACTTTATTATGCTGATTTGGGAGTATACTGTAAACTAATCAGGAATACTGGAGTCACGGGGGGACGCTTGGCTTAAAGGTTAGGTAAACTGGGAGAGCAAAACTTGCTCTGCATCTGAACTTTTTATTTTCCTTTTTTTTTTTTCTGTTTTCCTGCTTCTGTTTCTTTCAAAGCTTGACTGCTACGATACAAGGAGATTTGAGGCAGAAAGGTTGTACCCTTTCACCCAGGTTTGAAAGGTCCGTTTCATGAGCGCCTTGGTTCATTTCATGAGGGCAGTGATTGACTATCACCAGAGAGCCTGCTGTGAGATGGGGATTTGGAATTGAAGTGAAGCCTCTGTCTGCCTGTCGCTGTATGGTAATGTTGGCCTTTAGACAAACTCACAAAACACTCCTCAAGCTTCATGTTTGCGCACTTGCATAAATGCATATGATTCTTATTCTGTGCTCAACATCCTCTCTGACTTATTCCACAACACAGCAGCACAGTGTTAAAAAGTTCACGTCTATTAATTTTTGAGGCGTCTGAATAACATCTCAGTTTATTAGAGGAGATTTGGAACTCAGGAAATAATAAATAAAAGTCCACTTCATGCTTTGTGGACTTGACTTTTTAAACTTTTCTGTTTACAACTTTTTATAAAACAACTCTCCCATTTGCAACCTTTCCTAATTCGGTTATGGAGGGAATTTGGCATCCTGCTCTTCCACGCTCTCGTATCGGCAACATTTAACAAGAGCTTTCAGGCAGCACAGACTCCCATAGAAATCCGGACATTAACGAGTTAGAAACCAAGCCGTAAACAAGCAGAATGGCTGCTGAGAAAAAGCCGGCTTGAGAAGTGACAGCATTTGCGTGAAGACCGAGCAGAGACAAGAGCATTAATTAACAGCTTTGTGGAGATGCAGGGACGGTCTGGGACATCCAACAACGCTGAGTCTTTAAAACTATCAGCACATCTGCAAGCGTGCAAACCACGTTCAGACACATTCAGGAGGGAAAAAAATGTGAGCCAGAAAAGAAAAGCATTTAGGGTATAAGTGGACCGACAGCTGCTAAGGACATAAAGTTAGTTTAAAAAGAAATGCACGTTTTCACAAGTTCATAAAGGAAAACTTAGCAAAGCACTTATAGACTATAAAAATTCAATATAAATGGGAACAAAATTAATGTCATTTCTAAATTGGGGCTGCATGGTGGTTAGCGCTGTCACCTCACAGTGAGAAGGCCCTGGTTTAGATCTCAGTCGGCTCTATCTGTGTGCAGTTTGATGGGTGAATCGTTTCTTAGCATTTGACTGAGGATGTACCTCACCTTTGCCCTTAAGTGGCTGGGATTAGCTCCAGCAACCCCTGTGACCCTGCATGGGACAAAGCAGAAGTAGGAGAGGAATAGACTTTTAAATTCTCAGATCATTTTGGCTTTTTATGAGTTGCTCTCAGACAAATAATGATAATAAATAAAATGTGCAATAAGTGAATGAAAGTCTAAAGAAGAAATTTAGTTTCAAAATATAAAAGTTTTTCACCAAAGCGCCTACTTTCTTGTTTTAGAAACAAACTTGCTGTGACGATGTAAGGCTGAGAGAAAAAAACTTAAAACTAAAACCTCCAGGTTGAGAGGTAATCCCAGAAAAAAGATGTAGAGTCTGGTTTAGTATGTGTATGTGATAACGTGAACATTGGCCAAAAAACATAAAAAAATTAATTTGCATCAAGAAATTTACACAAATAATATTTTAAAGCAAAAGCATATAAAAGAGGTCAAATATGAAAAAAAAAACAACATATAAATGGATCAAATATACTGCAGTTTGTAAGAAAAACATTTTTGGGTTTTTACGCTGGGTTAAACAAAAATAGATCTTTTTTCAAGATAATTAGAATGTTCTCAGAATTCATTTTGTCCCACAAATATCAACATAATTTAAGGATTTTATTTTTCATCAAGTGCTTGATCATTTTTGTTTTTGTTTTACTTTTTGAAGGATTAAAATCAAAAACACAACAGGTTTTGCAAAGAAACATTACAAATAAAAGGATGTGATCCAAGGGTTATAGTGACAGGAAATTATTTGGAGTAACTTGACTTTGAATGTAGATGTATAATCTTCACAGATTAGTGTCTTTGTGGACGCCAACCTGTGGATTCTTTTGATCCTTAAAGCTCAAATGTTGCCATAATTTACTTCATTAGTATCCAGAGCTTCCTCAAGTGAAGCCCCTCTCCTGTAAATGATGATAATCTGTGGGATTATAATCCCTTGTGTGCGTGAACACGTTCAAGAGGCCTCCTCACTACTGTACGTTCATGTGACCAGATGGAGAGAGCCTCTTTTTCCATCTGCACCTGCATGCACCTTCATGTAATGAATTGTCTGGAGTGTGTTCGTGTGTGCTGTCAATGTGATCCTGTTCCGACGTTCAAACCAAGCACATCCGCGGCTCCCCTCCTCTGACACGCGAGGCTCCAGCGGGGCTGTCTGTCGTTTAGGACTCGTAAACAAGATGCATGTTCAGAATGTGAGTGCCCCGCTGCTTTGGTGTCTCTTCTGTGCTGTCAAAGAACATGCAACCGGCAGAGCGGCAGAGAATAGATGAGGATGAGACAGGAGAAGATGGAAGCCGACCAGACAAGACAAAAGCAGACATACGAGGAGTGCAAACCCAGAAGGAAGAGTGACAGGAACAAAGGATGACGGGGGGCTGAACAGGATGGGGCAAGAAAAAAAACGATTGCAGTATGGGTGAGATGGGGCAAACAAACACCATGAAAAGTCAGAACAAAATGATCTTACACTGGAAAAGAATAACAGAATTGAGGCGTTCAGGGAAGTCCAGAGCATAGAAAAGAAGTGAAAAAAGGAGTTATAAAAGTAGATAAAGACATAACTAAAGAAGACAGAAAAGATCAAGTTCAACCAGAAGATGAAAGAACAAATCAGGATTTCAAACACTAATTGGGACAGGAAGGAAGCAAGGAGGGACGACATAAAAAAAAAATACATAAAGAACATTTAGGAAAGAGCAAAAAAAAAGACAAGAAAAAAGAAGAAAATCTTAGTAGAACACGGGAGAAATGAAAAAGCTGAAAAGAAAGATCTGAAATAACATTAAAAGAGTGAAAAGGACATTAATGAAATGAGATAAAAGAGAAAAAAACCTTATTTCTTTAAACTATGGATTCACTTTGCAAATAAAAATAACATCAAAAAAGGCTTATCAGACACAATAAAACTATCTCCGTTTTGGTCTAATTCTTTTTGAAATTAAAAAATAATAAAAACTTGAGATTAGAGTGGTAATTCAACTAAATTGAAGTTGTTGTAATCCAATTAAAAAAATTAAAACACATGCTTTGATGAGAAAAAACAAAAAGATTCATCTTAGAGAGGGAACAAATGATAACGAACATGAAGAAATTCACCAAAGTCTGTTCGAGGTGGTGACCGGAAACTGGTGATGACCTGCCAGCTCCCAGCTCAACCTCAGTGTTCCTCATCTCTGTGATTTCTGTAGAAAAAGGACCAGTTTATGCATGCTAGCACACATACGCCTGCACGCATACACACCGCTCACCTGGAGGTGGTGGGTGGGTGTGGGAGGATGGGGTCTGTGTTTAGCTGTGGGCCCTGCAGACAGGGCGATCAAAGGCTCCTCAGTCTTTGTCTGCTAACGTTGAATAGACATTGGTAAAGAGGGCTTGCTTTGATTTCAGCTCACTTTTATTGATCACAGAAGAGCAGGGATTGAAATATGAGAGACAACCCTGAACTAGATTCTTCTTTAGCTATTGATTAGATCCAGAACAGACAGCATCTCACAAGGATCCAAGTTTTTATTTTATCCTGCCTTTTTTTTAAACCATGAAAAAGAACCTCCTCGCTGTCTTTCAGGTGCAGCTCGTGGCACCCTACCAACTTTTATTTTATTAGACAGTGCTGAGTCTAAAGTCTTATTTTCTAACTATTTCTTAAAGTTAAAACCCCAAACTTAGTCAGGATATTCTGACATAAACCCCTGTCCCCTTTTTCAATCCCACTCTGCCTCCATTCACCCTTTCAGTCAGTTTAGGGGAACGTTTTGTTTCCGTCATTTCAGAGGTGGAACGGGCAGTGAGCTTGAGGAGCCGGAGTCTTGGTTTGAAGGCTGGAGGGGTTGGCTGCTGCACAAGAAAGGACCGTGGGAACCCAAAACCAGCATGCCAACAAAAAAAAAAAACAGCCACACAGAGCTCTTCTCTCCTGCATGTAACACCTTGAATCATCTGACAGCAGTGGAGTTTAAATCCCTTTTGAGATACAAACAGCGTGGCCTTAATTTAAGACCAGAAACCAGTTTACTGTCTCGGAGTTCCTCTGTTATGAGGTGAGATGCAGGAATTGCATGAGCTCAAGTGCGTGACAGTTTAACTTGGAGCATAATGAGCTTTATTGCATGACAACAAAGAGAAGAAACACAGCATTACATAATATTGCATAAGAATTTAGTTTAAAAGCAGCTGAAATTCAAATCCGCCACCATCTTGTAAAGAACTCATCAAACTCCTTTTTTTTAAAGAATTTTAATGGGACCTTTATTTTGAAATGCATCAATTATACGTCCATGCTAGAGCATTAACCTTTCAAAATAAATCTTTCTTTAATCAAGTGGGTTTTCTCAAAGTGCAGCAGATAAAATCTCTTCCTCTTTAAGAGCACCTCTTTAGGGTGTGTTTGGGCTGAAGCTGACAGATGTGGTTATTTGGGGACAGCTCACTGGCAAGTTTATGGCCGCAGTGCTTATTTTACTGTTGCCAATCACATGTGCTCGTGACAGTGAGGCAAATCCTGTTGGAAGTCTGGCATGTGACTGAAAGACAGGAGGCCTACGAGGACCTAAAATCTACCAGATGTTTATCTGCCAAAGGTGTTTTGCTCCAATTTTGGGAGTGGATTTTAGTAATGTAAGTTTTTGCTGCTAAAAATGTATGACATAAAAATGTTATCTTTATTTGTATTCTGTATTCTAGATTCTGGTTGGATAGATTTATGCTACACGTCTGGTTACTATGACTACCAGGACAATTTACAAAGTGTCCCACCTAATGGTGTATCATTTGTTCTCTGCTTCGTTAGCAGGGCTGGACGCCCAAAAGAGAGACATTTATATTAATTTCAGGTAATGTTTTGCCGTTAATTTAAAAATGTGGATATTTAACCAAATGAAACTGGGAAAGAAATAATTAATAACATAAAAAGGGTTCCAAAAACAATAAAAATTATAGAAAAATATTGTAGTTAAGACCTGAACCCTGTTGTGATGGTTTCATGAAATGTCATGATCTTCAGAGATTGTTTAACTGGAACTGGAAGTTCTTCACGAGAAGGTAGAGATTTGCTAGGTTTTCAAAATAAAATACCACTTGCTTATTTCTATATTTAAGATGAGGATGCTCAAGGTAATTCATAATTTATTTTCACCCTGCAAAGTATCCATCTTTGAAAAAAATCAGTGTTTGAGTAGAGTAGAGCCAGCCTTCTTTAAACCGTCCCTGCTTTTCAATTTTAGGATCTATTCACTAAATTCTACTTTTGAATGTGTATACACTTTTAATAAATGAGTTTCCTAATGCCTGGTCAAATGTTCCCTCTTTCAGCACCGGCCTTACCTGAAGTGTGTATACTGGAGATCTCAGGGTTCTCTCCCAGACTGAATCCACGTCAGGGCCCTGCAGAGATCGACAGTCTGTTACAGAAAACTCAGATGATTTATTGATTATTCTGGTTGATTTGTTGTCTGTCAGGCTACAGAGGGAATCTGGGACTGTTCAAATACTTTAAAGAATGTAGTTAAACCTACTACTATGAAAAGTCAGGTAAACTTTAGTTTTATACTTAAACTCCACTCTGTACATTGAGATGTAAACTGTTGTACAAAGTGTAGAAATCCCTGGTCAATTACATTTCCTTCATTTAAAATGTGAAAATTGTATTTTCTGCCCTAAAGGGTGAACGGGACTATAAGGCGAAGTGTCAATGAATGGTCTATTTAGGAAATTATGCCTTAAATGAGGCACATCAAACTATATGGCGCATTAAAACTACGGTCACACATCCCAAAATGCAACGCGGTGATCCACATAATCCACATATAAGGCCCTCTGAGTTATAAGGCAAACTGCAGTTTCATGAAAAAAAAAGGGAAAGAAATGAAGGGTTTTTAGTCTACCTTAGACTATAGTGTGGAAAACACAGTAAATGTCAAAACTCTGCGTCCAAAGTCATTTAGTGCTTTGCTTTGTTCACAGGCTGAAGAAAAGACGGGGTCTGTGGTCGTTTGTGTGTCTGTGGTGGGCGTGTGTGTCGAGGCAACCCGAGCCACCTGTAAAGCTTCCCCGTGAAGATCGGGTTTCTTTTGAACGTGTTTAAGACAACATTTGCTCCCAGCAGTTTACCGTTAGTGAAATCTCCTGCTCCGGAAGGCTGAGCCGACGCTTCCGACCTAACTTTTTGTGGGACCGAGTTTTATAAACCTCCTGTAGGTCTGCTGGATGGACATGGAGAGAGGAGGTGCATGCATTTAAGAGGCCCTGACAGTTTAGTGAGCCACTTGGCTTTTTATTTTGGCTCTGCTCACTGCAGGGTGCTTGTTCTTTACTGCGTCTCCTCCGCGCTGGTCTTGTGGATGCAGATTAAGGACACGCTAAGCAAGTGTCACCCGCTACATCTGTGATTTTTTGTGTGTATGTTTGCTGGTTATATGTGGTGTTTAGTGTATGCGCCTGCCTTCACATGTGTTGGTGCGTCAGCAGCATTGCTGATGAGTGATGCCGGTTGTAGCCTGCTGGCTGTAGCTTCCAGCTGATAAATGACTACAGGGACCATCTTTCTTTTCCTGAACCTCACAACATTCTCCCCGGAGAGCAGGCGCTGACAAATATTCTAACCTGAAAACCGAGCGGGCCTACATGACAACCGTTTCATTCTAAATATGAGTTTAACCTGTTTAGAGTTACTGAAGTTCAAACAATGGCAGGCTTGAAATGATGAACTGGATCGCGCTGCCGTTTCCGCCTCTGTTTGGAGACCGTCCCTGGTGGATCTCATCTCCCAGCAAACTAATATGTTTGAAGCCTGAGGCAGTCATTCCCACCAGCTATTTTAGATGTGCAAAAGATATTGATATTCCAGGTTTCTAAAAACAAAACCGAAGGAGGAGGGGAAGTCTGTAGACGTCCCTGGAACGGCCCCATTTGGAGCCCTCAGAGATCTTTGGTTCTCGCCTACCAAAACACAAACTGTTTTGTTCAACCACTTAAAATACAAACTTTTTCTGCTCACACGCAGAAAAATGACTACAGATTTTGTTTGTTTCCAAACACTCATTAAAAAGTTCAAGTCTGACTACCCACAGATTGACAAAGCTGCTGCTTTTTTACGTTTTCTAGTAATCTTTGCAACAATATAATCAACACAAACAAGCTTTCTGGATGGCTTTTAGAATTATGGCATTACGTGAGGTTTTAATCCAAAAATACCCTTTTGCACTAATACAACCAGAAATTGTACAGTTAAAAAGTATAAGATACTGCATCCTGTGTTTAGGTTAGGGGTGAAAAAAGAAAGCAACACTTGTCTCAATGAAGTGGTGTTAGATTGCAAATCCTGATGGGCTTTACTTAGTAAAGTTTAAAAACCAGACATCGGATTTTTATCCATTTTTCATGCAACCACTCTGTGATCTCCTGTGAATACAAACTGAAGAATTTTCACTGCTGCAGACCTTCCCCGACTGGATAAAAGTCTTATCAAAAAGTACGGTCACCCAGAATAAAACTGAAGTGTATCTTCAAATATATTTTTCTATAAGAGATCCGAAGCTTTCCAACAAAATACCACATAAAGCCAATCGCATTCACTGAATCCCTGCACTGCATCAGTCGGGGGGCTCAAGCTTTGACATGGCAGGTGTTGTAACTAAAAGTCTGAAAATGACTCATCACACTTTATACCCTGCACTATTGTTCTTTTTTTTGTAAACACATGTTTCTGCATTTTAATAAGCGCTCGCAGTGGTTTTTTAATTATGATTATGCTGTTTCATGCTGTTCTTTACAAATTCGCCTCTACTTGTGGGCGCGACTGTTGGCACAGGAGCAGGCCTGCCCACATTTCTCATCATCCCTTTGTTTACACGTTCTCCTGCTAGCTTACAGCCCCTCACAACTCCAACCTAACATTACCGGTGCAACAAAAATGGCGAGCAATATTGGAGCTATCCAGCCATACAGTTTTGAACCAAATGCCAGCTCAGACGAGGAAAACAAAGATGTACATGAATCTATTTGTCTGCAAGTGGATGCATCAGAATGGAGCAGAGCTGGGAGCTTGTGGGCTGCCGAATGTATTTCATTCGTAACAACTACAAGCTTTTACAAACGTCATTTTTTCAACTACTCCTTATTTACAATGGTTTGAATAAAGAAATACTCAAAAACACTGTTTTAATCTTAATTATGTTATATGTATGTCCTTAATCACGAGTGGATACCTTAAGTCTGATCACATAACTTTCTCATCTGTTGTTCTCTTATGTTTGATCATCAAAATGTCCAAACTGTGACTCCATGGTCCAGTAATGTCAATAATGAAGACCTTTCATTGCATGTAGACCAAAGCACTGTCCATCTTTGCTGGCAAAACTTATTGTCTACGGCCCAACAATAAAGAAATTGCAAACTCTTTCCCTTCTTTTATACATAAAACATGTTTACAAATACCATAATAAACAGAAGTGAACACCAATGCATCCCTTCAATCATTTGGTGCACTGTGGACGGAACCATCCATGTTTATTCATACCTCCTTCATTACTGTAAATGCTTTTACCTGCTTGGTTCATTGTGACTGCAATGAAGAGCTTTCACCACAAGATGGTCTTACGGAGGCACGGATAAACAAAGTATGGAAAACAGCAGGAAAAAAACAGCCCTCTCAAACCACACATACACAATCCACACACATACTTGACATCATGTAGATGCTTTTTTGTGTAGTGCGAGCTTGAGAGGGCGGGGCCTCGGATGCAGAGAAAGCCCAAACAAATTGTGTTTTAATTCTAGATATTTACTTATGTTTGTTTTTACTGTCTTATGGGCTCCGTGGGAGCAATTTTTGCTGTGATGAGTCTGAAAAGACGTCTCTGTGGATTTCATTACTGGGAGAAAACCAGTGCCCATCCCCAACACTCGTCAGCCAAGAGGGATTTAGCAGACCCAGAGGGACGGGTTAGTTAGGTGGGTGGGGTGGAAGCAACCTGCAGGATGGGTAGGGGGTGTCATGGTGGCGAGGGGGATACCCAAGGGAAGTGGGGAGAAAGGAGACCATAAACATGCAGCTAATGACCTCAAACACACTAACACAGAAGTAATTAAGAGTATGACATAAATGAAGACGCTCACTGCTGGAGAAATGGGCTGAACCCGTTTCTTATCAGCTGCAAAATCTGAACTAGGTTGGCAGCACGGATAGAAGCAGGAAGATGCTTTTTAAAAAGTGCATTACATCCTCTAAATGAACAATTACTGCAAAGAGTTTGGGATACATTGGTTTTGATAAAATCATATTTTGACACAGTCATTTTCATGTTTTCATTTCAGAAAATCCAGCATGAAAACACCTTAATTATATAATCAATTTAAGGCACAGGAGTGTGTTTTCTTTGAAACAATATCATTTATTTTTTTTAGAAAATGGACTTGGTTTTGAACTCGGCTTGCATGTATAATGGTCACATTTTAAATGCACACATGAGAAGTCAACTATGAAGTCAAACCCAACCTTTAACCCTGATTAACACAGCAATGGAAAGGCGTGGAGCAACAGAAGCCACACCTTGTTGTCTGGAAGCAACCAGACAAACACACAGAAGAATGAGATGTTTCCAAAGAATGATCATAAAGGCAATAAACCCCAGACAAATGAGCAAACGCACACACACTCATGGATGATAATAAATTCCTAATCCTTTTTAAAAAGCAGATTGTTGTTAATGCAGATCAGATAAATCAGCTTCTAGTTTGAAGCTTATCAACCCCACATGGCACAAAAAGGGACAAAAAAAACTGTTCTTTAAATATCTAAGGCGAAAAGATGCTAAAGTGTCACCTTACTAAAGTTCAGACTCATCTGTCTGCCCTTCTCCACTCTTTGATATAATTTCATTTCGCACACACTCATTATAAACTCAGAGAAGGATCCTTTTCACCTGTGTTTGAATAGTTTATGTTCAAAAAACTAAAGCAGATATAAAAGTTGAATGAATGTTTGGCACTGGACTGGACTGGAAATGAACAGGTTTGAAATGGTTTGAAAGCAGATTCAGAAGCGGGAAAACTTTACTTGAATCTCTGCACATCACTGAACAGGATGCAGGGGAAAGATAAAAAAACGAAAAACTTTTAAACAAAATGAAAAGACAAATGATAAATGTTTCATGTTTTTGTATGTGGTAACTGAGCACCTCAACATGCAGAGTAGTCCTAATGTGGAATACATGTTGAATAAAAGAAACAATAGAGGAAAATTAGTGGAACAACAAAGTGACAACCAGCAAAAGTCATGAAGGACGCATTCCCACTGACAGGTTTAATTCATTCTGGGGTTTGTTTCCTTTTTTAGGCAAGTAAATAAATAGAACAAAAAAACTGAGAATTATTACTTCCAATTACAGTTGTAGTCATCTGTAACGTGTAAAGTTAGGATAAAGTACAGGTACTTAAATGTGATAAACGATGATTAGCAAACTACCCAGTCTTCTTTATGTTTTTCCCACTCACCTTGGTCACTCATTTGGTCCCTCAAGTGAACAGCGTTTAGCCTGAAACGGTGATCCTTTTCATTCTTTGGTTCACTTCTTTGAGCGTCGTACATGAAAGCAAACCAGACAAAGGTGAGACATTGATCAACATTTTCTGCCTAGTTGAACTACTTTCACTGGACTCTCCTCGTGTGTAACCAAACAAGCAACTCAAGTGTCACAAGGTTAAATAAAATAGTGAAAAAGGTGAGATTCCACTTGTAAACTCCAAAAAAAAAAAAGTAATTTACACAAATTTTGTCTGTGCCACAACAATGTAGTCCACACACAGCACGCCGGTGGGCCAGGAGAGAAGCAGGGCCTGGATGAATGGGGTGAGGGTTCTCTCTTGTAGTTTTCTATGGGTCCAAAAGGGGGCGCTCCAATTTTTCCCAGCCTGACAAATGCTAAGATGTTAACCTGTTTTGATGATAAGCATTACATATTGTAAAATGATTTAAAACATTTTTAAACTACTGAAATATACAAATGTCTTTTTATCCCAGTTACTACTGCAGATTACATTTATTCTTGTAATTCAATGAAATTATTTTTTAATGAAAACTATTTTTGTCTAACCTCTTTAGCTTTTTACTTTGGTTAAAAAAAACAGTAGCTTTATTCTTTCGACTCTCAACATGCTTTCAAAAATGTCTTTTTTTTAATTTGTGTTTCTCATAGATTTTTTTTTAAGTCCTGAAATAGTTTTCCAGAGCATCCTTTTGCAGGAGCCTTAGGTGGGATTTCTACTTCTGCAGACAAGTAAAGTGAGCTGTAAGACTTCCTTAAATAATGTACACTATAAGGACATTCAGAATTTAGTGGCAGCTGCAACATAAACAAACTAACTGCCATAGCAAGGTATAAACTATATATTGGTATAGTTTTGGATTACAACCAAAAAGACGGTTGGAAGACAAACAGAAAAGAAAAAAAATTGCACCACGTTGCTTCTTTGTTTTTCTACTTGATTCTAACTGATTGTATTTTGAATATTAGAACAAATTTGCTTATTGCTGAAGTGTGCACAATCATTTTTTTTTGTTGTTTAGTTTTGAGGAAATAACTTTTTTTAAGATGTAAGATTTGTCATGTTGATACAAATGTTGTCACATGTGCTTTTCATCACCTCATTCACGTCATCTCCTGGACATGGTGAGAAATGTGCAGCACATGCAAAAAAACATTAGAAAAAAGCATCAGGACTATGACTAGAAACTAAAGATATTTTACATGTGTCCTACATCTGTTGCTCTAAGCCCTCAACAATGTTGGTAACAGTTTAACAGCTGATCTTTTTTGGGACTGCAAAGTCTCCTGAAATAAGACATCCATGGTTCAATTGTTTCAGCAAACACAAACTTCCTACAATCCAAAGGCCTGCGCTGCATGTCAATTCACTGTAGCGCCTCTTCACAGCGATGGTTCAGAATTACTCTGTTTTGATGGTAAGAATGACCACTGACATATTATGTAAGTGCAAATACTTGTTCAGAATAATTGACTTAGTATTTGAGCAGGTGCTACACACATTTCCTTTCATCATTTGAGATCATATAAAATCTGGTTTACCTGGGTTCTTTTCTTTATGTTGCTTTGTTGCCAGGTTGGCAGTTTGTAGCAGGTCTTTTGTGCAGTCCAGCCTGCAGAGACCGTGCCAGGTTCTTTCAGTGTTTGCCACATGTCTGCCTGTGACTCTGTAGTCTTTTTTGGATTATTGTTACCAGACCTGGATTGGGTTTTGGATTATGCACTTGGATTCTCCCTGAAGAAGATTTATTATGGATTCTTTCCTCCCCTTTCTGGAAAAATCCCAATCATAAAGTGCAAGAGATACTATATTTTAAGCAACCTCTCTAAATCCATTGGGAACACAGATTCTTCTTCTTCTTCCTTTTCATTGGTACAGTTACTCACTCTCACCACCCCCTGGACACACCTGTAGAAGACGCTTACCCATACCAAGTTAACCTTCCGCTCCCAGCATCTGCCTTCTACACTCGTGTCAGTCCAAATTCGCAAGAGCTCAAGAAAAATGTACTTTTCTTAAGTTCACCCTCACTCTACTTACAACTTTTTGAACTTTTAAATGTAACTATAAACAACCCCAAGGTGGTATTTTGATCCATTCACCCATTTCTGGGTATTCCTCTAAAAACCTGCGCTCTGAGCACCAGCCCCTCCCAATCCATGAAACAAACGTGTTCTCAGATTCATGCGCATGAAGGTTGAGGAACAGCCCCTTCCAAGATGAGTCTGCACTGCCCGCACCGCCCCCAGGCTAACACAAACACACAATTTCTCTGCAGACCTAACTTTGATCTGCAAAACACTTTCATTTCATATGAACAATCTGCACATTCATCTTTGCAAAAGTTCGGATGTTGGTCGAATTGCTTCCCTATCCTCCCTAACGTACTAATTGTAGGGTCATTTGGAGCTTTAGCTGTGTTCAAACTTGCTTTTTTTTTAAGGGGGAGCCGTAGCGGTATCAGTGGCGGTTTTTGAACAATTCACTTCTCTTTTACATTTGTATTAATGTTGAAAATTACCTTTCAGCATCATTACATTTTTTTTAAAGTAACTTAAATATTTTAGCATCTTTAAAATCCTTCAAGTTTCCTTTGTGCTTTTGCAAACTTTATTTGCAAACTTCCTCAACATTTCTATTTAAGAAACCTTCAAATCATTCAGTTATGTTTGCATTGAGCAAAGTGCTTCAGCATTTTATCTGAACACCTTTAGCAATTTGTCAAACATTTTTGCTGAAGCAAACTTCAACTAGTTGATCAATTTTTTAAAAATAAGCAAAATCTCTTCAGCATTTTTAGGAAACTTCTACTGCATTTTACTGAACTTTTTATATTAACCATACTTAAACTTCTTCAACTACTTTTGCGTTTAGCACATCACTTCTGGTAAACAGCTTCAGCATTGTCAGCGACCAAGTTCAGCTCAATGGATTTAAAGTTGCGTTATTTCAGTCTTGTTCTTGATGCTATTTGAGCAATTAAACAACAACAGTCAGTGTGAGAAGGTGATCCTCTATAAGACTCGACTCATTTGTTGAATCTGAATTTGGAATTTGGCCTTTCAAGGTTAAGCACACGTGAAACATAAGATACAGGAAGCAACTTATTTCCTGATTCCTGCATAGTCAGGGTGAAGTCAGAATCTACGGTATTTGCTCTTCATCTCAACATTCACATATACTCATCATCCTAACATGGCAGCTGCTTCTGTTTTCTGGTTCCTGCTGCTTTGGACTGGCATCATCACTTCCAGCAGCTGTGAGTAAAACCTGTGTTCTGTAAAACGTAGTTTGGATTTGTTATTTATGAAACCACAGATGTTGTGCAGCCTCACTAAGAAAATGTTTTTCTATCAACAACAACAAAAAAAGTTTAATATGAAGTGTAGTTTAGCTTTAAAAGGGTACTGTAAAATTTGATTTATATTAACTGGAAAACATGATATTTTCTGTGAGTAATGTCATCTTTTTATACATTTCTCAATGGGTGAAACTGAAAAGCAGCAGAATCCACAGATAAACATGCAAAAGTGAAATCATTTAGCACCAATACTGGTAAAAACATTTGGAACTTTTTTGATTAAAACAACAAACTTGAACTGTTTCATTTCTTCATTGTTTAAACAGCAGGAAAACTTGCATTTTTTGGGGGGGGGGATTCATGTAATTTAAACTCAATATATGCTGGATTAGTATATTAGACAACTGTAAAAAAGATTTTTTTCAAGTTCTGTACATTGACTTTTAAGAAGATGCTCAAAAATTCACCAATCGGGGGTCAGTCTGGAAGCTGTCCCTGACCTATCCTCCTGCCTCATATCAGAGTGATTTTGTGGCGGGCAGCCTTCGAAGCACCTCAGGGATGGAGTACTTGGCATATACCGGTAATTTTCTGTTTTCTAGTGTTCCAGAGGTAAAATATGATCATATATGTGGGTATAGTTTACTCTGAAAGGCTTCATGGTATGGCCCCTTTAATCTTTCTTCTAAAGTCTGTCAATTGTATGTAAAATGTTTATTTTACATTTGAATTAACATTTTTGTCACAAATCCCCAAACATGCAAATGATTTTTTAGCACTTATAATATTCAAGAAACTATCTTGAAACTAAAGTTTTAGATGTAAAAGTCTTAAAGTGTGTGTGGCTTCTTGTTCTGCACTGCAGTGTAGGAAGAAGTGTTTGGCTTTGATTCAGCAAATAATACTCTTCGTCACTTCAACACTTCTTATCATGAATTCTAAAGATATTAGGTTTGGTGCAACTCACAATTTTTAATGATTACCCTTTAAATAAGTCAACACTAATCTGTTATATTTTCTTAAAGTGGTTGCAGCATATTCCTCAGTAAAATAAAACGTAAAAACTTTGAATATTTGCATTGCCCATCTATAAATATCTTGACCAAATAGAAAAAAGATTTAACCCCATAACGCCTTCATTTATTTCCGGCTGTAAAAAAAAAAAAAAAGATGTCACTGATGTTTTGCTTTTAGGTAGATGCTGCATTTAGGTAACTTTAGGGCCGAAGTAATTTGTCGCATTTTTGCGACAACAGGCATTAAGGGGTGAAGTTCTTGCCCGTCTTGACATTGTGATCATTTGGCTGCTTGTTTTAAAAGTTACATTTAAAGCCAAAGTTGCATCATACTTCTGTTATCAATGTTTATTTCACGTTATAGCTGTGTGTTTCAGTGGGTTATCCATGGTTAGGTGCAGACGGCTGTGTCGCAGTTCTGTGTAGCTTTTATGGTGTGTGGTATTTAAGGTGTTGCACATTTTCAATGGTGTCAAAACATTTTGCTCGTTTCCTGTGTCTTATGCTTCATGTGGGCTTAACCCTGTAAAGCCTGAACCATTAAATAACTGACAAAAAAAAGCCTTACATGGCCTTTATAGATCCCTCTGAACAAACACACCAAAAAAAATGTTTTACGTATAAATTTCAATTTGTTTCATATTTGATACATCAGGTCACACAGCTCAATATCTTTTTTCCTAAGGTAAAAAAAAAACATTCTAAGACCCAAAAAAATACAGGAAATGTGTATTTCCATTCCATTGGTCTTGTGGAGGGCCGACAGACTCATGTATCAAATAAGATACGTTTGGCTTTATTAAACATATGTGGGTTCTGACTGTCTTGCCTCTGAGTCCTTCTGGGTCCTCAGTTCTCCCGTTGCCTCGGCCATGCGCGTTCAAGGGACTACTTCGGATGAAAAGTCTATGTAAATAAGTGTAAGTCTAGTGTTTCGGGCTTCTGCGTTTGTAAACG
>BSAI01000138.1:13797918-13864869 GCA_036245035.1 Adrianichthys oophorus
GGAGTTGGGGGGGGGGGGGGGGTGGGGGGGGGGGGGGGGGGGGGGGGAGAACAGAAAAAAAAGATGGGGGGGGGGGGGGGCATAAACTGAGATTGTTAAATGACACAACAAAGATGAGCAGCTGACAGTTTGCTGCCGATCCTTCAGGAGCATTGTTTACATCCAGACAGGCGCTGCAGGCACCCCCCTCATCTCCATCTCTCCATTGCCCTGTCTCTCGCTCTATCATTCCTGCTCTTCTTCGCTTTGTCTTCCTTTCTCCTCGATGGGGGTGACATGTCGGGGAACACTTAAACTCAGCATGGTGTGTGTAGAATGAGAGCTCTTCTTATAAATACACACAAGTACAGTTTTTGTTGCAAGTGCTTGAAATGCCTCCAAAGTTTGCTTTTATCAGCCTAATGAACTAAACAGCAGAGCAATAAAATTTACTTTTTTGTTTTTGCATGATTTTCTATGGGATTAGAAGATCTCATGCAAGAGTAGCTCTTTCAAATTCCTCACAGTAAACTTTTGGATTGTTCAGTGAAAGGAGGCTCCCCTTTTTGTTGCAACTATGGCTTTTGTGGCCACTCATTTATAACAACATAAAATAATTAGTCACATTAAGCACTGCAACTGTATCTCATACACAGTTGCTTTTACCCAAGCAAATTCATGGTGCTTTTCTTTTGGTAAATTGAGAAATATTTATTCTTAAAGGGAACAGTCAACATTGTCTGATTTCCACAAAATATTTTTCAGTATAAGGAAAAAACCATAGGATTAATGTGCCTTAGCAAATAAAGTTCTAAAAGTATAATTGAGAAAATAAAGTGCTGTTTTCTTCCAACATTGCTAAATGTAGCTCATCCACTTTTCAACATTTAGGAGCCTGAACAGTGCTTGAACGGGTGGCTTCAAAAATAAAGAGAAAAAAACAAAAATTCTTTCCACAGGCATTAAAGTGTGATGAAGCAGCGAGACAGGATGAAGGAGAGCGCTTGGATGTGGGGAAGATGCTTTATTTCCATGACAGTCTGAACTGCAGCTCAGTTTTCTCACAAGCGGAAGTAAACACGTATTTCACCACTAAACACCAAAGCATTAGCCTTTTCTGAGAGTGTTATACACATCGCTCTGATCCATCAGGTCGCTGAACTAGAATCTATTGGTGTGAACTTTGGTCCACTTTGCCGACAGCATTTTGACTGAAGCACAATGTACTGCACAGCTGTAGTGCTTCACTTGTTCTTATTTGAGTTATGAAGCACCAAAATCTGCATTTTTATATGATACTGGCAGCAACGTGGCACATAGTTTTAGTTTGGTACCCTTACCAAATAAAAACTAAGCAGCACATGTCTCATAACAAAGAAACAGGAAGCTGGCTGAACATTTAACACAAGCTGGTTCTCGCGAGATCTTGTTTTGCTACGGTGTAGAGCTGCTCAAAGAGGCTCAGTGTGCTGTGCTGCCAACTAGCGCTTGGGGGTTTAGGCGAAAAACAAAAGCAAGACACTGAAGAATGCTCAAAAATGATCAATTAAGTAGCGTCTTGTCAGCATTTTAAATGGATACAAGTATCACCACAAGAAAAATTGCGATATATCACCAAATTGATTTTTCCCTACCCCCTTACAATTTAACCAAAATTATTTGTGGACTGGACACTAGATGGACAAAAATACTTAACAAAGATTACTGGGCATACTGTCACTTGTTTTACAAGACATAAATGAAGAAAAAAAGTCTTAATTGATCAAATTAATGCAATTAAAAAAAGGAAATAGTATCAGCTTGCTAAATATTGAAAGATTGATGTTGACAGACATAAAGTATCCTTTGACTGTTTTTTCAGCAAAATATAACAAATGTCTGAAATTTTAAAATGTTTCTTAAGCAAAGCAAATACAGTGAAATGTGCTTTTTTTAACAAAATTATTTTAATTTCTGCAATTATTTGTCCTAATCTATAGAATGAGGGGTCATGACTTAAAAGCCTTCCTCCTAACAGCATCTAAACCAGTACTTTTACCACTGTATTTAAGGGAAAAGCAGGGAAACATCTTTAAATGGAGGTTTTTTCTTACTACTTTGACCATGTTGTGCTGGCAAAAGCTTTTAAAAAATGTTTGGTTTAAAAATCCAATTTACCCAAAAATATATATTTGAGAAATTGGGTAGGAAAGCAAAAGAACAAAAAATAGTAAAAAGAAAAAAACAGCTTGATGTATATGTAACTAGGTAAAAGTCCTTACAAGGCCTTCTGCAGAGCATCTGTTCATGTATTTAGTCATTATCAGAGCTTTTGCATCCAAGAGGACTTGGCTAAGTTGATTTAAGAGAAACTGGCAAACAAAAAGTGGCATCCCATGCAAAAATTGACATGAAAACAAAAATCGGAACAGACTGAAAGACACGTCATTAGTAATCAGCAACAGGACTCTATTTTACCGCAGTCTCAGTGAATTACTATGACTGGAAAGTCCTCATACAATCACATGATTTAATGTTGATTTGTGGAAACATGACACGAACCATTTTGTTTTAGGCCTCTTTAAAGCATGACCACATGCTTTAGATTAAACATTAGAAAAGTTCAAATGCAAAACAAAAATCCTGGCTGGTTTTTTAATCACAAAATAGTATCATACATTGTTCCTGTAGCACAGAACAGACAAGCTGAATACATAAAGATTTATAAAAATAGCTTAAAACAACTAATAATCAAAAAACTGGGTTGAAAAAGACAAAGTCAAATGCCTAAGCTTAAAATAGAACTTCACTTAAGGGAATGTCAAATGTTTTCAGTCTACAGGAGTCAGAACTATTACGGCTTCTGCTGAATTCATTAACAGGTCTACGTTTGAAGGCGTTGAAATATTGGGTGAACTATAACATTGTTGTTAATGCTTACCTCTTGTGAGTAATGATCTGATGGAAGAGGGGGGTAGTCGCATTGTTGAATCTTCGTGCAAAGGGAGTACAAGTTCATCTTATCCCCATAGAAAGGACTCTGTAAGGCAGCCATCTGAAGCACAAACATGAGAAGAAACATTGAAGAGACAAGAAAAAGAGAGGTGGGTGTGAGATGAAGAGCAGAGAAAAAAATGAGTCAAACTCCCTATCTAACTCTCAACAGGTGGTACACAGAGGACACAGCAGTGGTCTGTTAAAAGCAGCATCTGCACAGTTGACTGCTCTTAAGGCCTTCAACAAGTTTTTTTTCTTTGAGGGGTAAATAAAGACAAGAAATCAATGTATTTAACGTTCTGCATTCATGTCAAATCCCTACCTTGTGCTTTCAAGTGAAATAGTACAATTAAATAACCATTCCAAACATTTTTGAAGCTTATGGCTCCCACTTAGTGACAATTTTCCGAATGTCACGGAAAAAGCTTCAGTAAAAAGAAGAGAAAGTCTGTGGTTGAGGATAGAATAGTGCCATTGAAGAAGAGGGGTTAAAGGATCCTGGAGGAGAGAATTTTTTTGTTAGCTGGAGCAACAAAACTTTCCCAGAAAACAAACTGGGTGGAAAGAGTCAAAAATCCTCTTCTGCTATTTGAAAAATGGAACATTAGGAAAGACTTATTTCCTAAGGTAAAGATGACAGATCTCCTGCCTATAATTTGAAAATCTGCAGGCCTGCACAACAGCTATACCCCTTTGCAAAAATACAAAAATACCTACCAGTCATCGTTTTTCTAAATTTGATTAGCACAAAGATGCTTTACTGAGAAATTCACAGGAAAATGGGTTTAAAGATATTTTTGCTTAGTGAAGCTTTTGCTCTTTATCCTGAGGCAGTTTTAAAGGACAAAAAAGTCAAACTTTTTTTTTAATGGGGCCTCATACTGAGTACATGACCTTTTTTGAAAATATAAATACAGGGTTTAGCAGAAGGAATTGGAGTTGAATTTAATTAACTGAATAGTTTTTCACCTGAAAAATGCAATAATAATTGATCAAACCGATGAATCTCTTCCCTCTTTAGGCCATTTCATTTTTTTTGTTTTTCAGTTTGTATTAAATCTAACATTAGCCATTTGTTATAGAAAAACAATTTTATAACATAACAGTTTGGTTATGGGTGGAAGTTTGAATCGATATTTAATCAAGTCGTGTTGAATTATCAATCCAATCATTAACATGTCAAATCAAATTAGATCAAATTAGTATTCTGGATGTGATCCCTAGGGAAAAAAAAAAGCTCCACGTTCCACGTTTAGGGATAAATTGAAATGATCATGTCATTTTCTGAACTCTTGAGTAGACTGAAATTTTTGGAATAAGGAGTTTTAAAGGGAACATCTTGCTGGAAGATATTTTGCACGTGATTTTTCTGACTTTTTTTTTTAGCTGCATCTGCATGGTTTATAATACTGTAAAATTTGTTTTAATAGTTGCCAGTTAGTTGCATTGCTACTGCCTTATTGTTTTTATGGTGTACATTTAACAATAGTTGTACACAGACATGTCTTACAGAAAATTACCTTTTGTGAATGGACCAATGTTTACATTACAGGACAAAAATAAGGGGGACTCCCCTTTAAATTAACCTTTTATCACATAAATGTGATAATCTTCCTTTAAATAAAAAAAAAAACAGAGAAAGTCAGATTAAAGTGCTTCTTTTTAATATGTGAAGCTATCCTAAGAATGGACTTTTTTGTCAAGTTTGTGGTGTCACAGTTTTCAATTTTCATTTAAAAAAAATGGTAGTAGAATTGCTATGGGTCAGTCCTCTTCTACACATTATTTACCATCATGCACTTTTTGATATTCTCTATCAAACTGACACCTTATCGCACGCCCCACAACACTACAGAGCTGCATTAGGAGATAATATCTCCATCTATCTTTCTCCCATCTCTTACAAGCATTGGTGCTGAGGCTGGCACAGCGGGTGGTTGACAGTGATGAGAGGTGTTTGGAAATGCTGTGTACTTGTGTGTGTCAGCAGTGATACACTTATCCCAGAAACAAAGCTTCATATCTTTGGTTTTATATTTCAAATTCAATTCAAGAGTATTTGGAAAAAATGGCATGTGGTAATCTTTGAAGTAAAACTAGAAAACTGTTTTACATTGAGACAAATGCACACAGTCTGCTTTTTTCAGGTTGGAATACAGGTGTGTTCAAATTAGTCTTTTGGAATCAACACAGATTGTTTCAAATATAAAAAATAGATGTTTCACTTTGGCAGAAGAGCTCCATTAATATGATTTTTCATTTTTAAAAGGCCTGAAATCCAAAAAAGAATAATTTTAACTCATCAGTTCACATCTGCTTTGCAGAAATCAATGAGAGGCCTTCATTTATTGCAGCCAAAAGTGAGCTTGGTGTCCTACTTGAAATATAATTGAGATTAAATACACCTCTTCCAAATAAATCCCTCACAAATTCAGCCACTTTTTTGCGACGTTTGACAGCATAACTTGCAGATAAAAAAATGGAAGCTTCAGGTGAATTTCTGTAAAAAAAAATAAAATAAAAATTCACCTTTGGAATCTAATCACCTCCCTTGGATGGATGGACAGGAAATACAGATTTTTCATCTTGATATCAAAGACTATTAAAGCATCTTGGAGAAAACCAAGTGAAAACACTCTTTCTGCGACCAAACGCCCACAATTTAATAGGCAGGAGGGGAAAGAAAGGAGTGAGACAGAAACAGCAAAAAGAAGAAACCAGGCAGCTACAGACACCAGGAGGCAAAGGGTTAAACAAGACCCCCTCGTATTTTCATGCATCTTCTGCTTTTGACAGATGAAAAATGTCAACTGTCCTGTTTGTATTTGGGAGTTTTTGCACTATTCATCTGCTTCATTAGTGCCTGCTGCTCCTAGCCCCTGACAGCTGCCGGCCCCCTGCTCACAGTGTACACACACACGTGCGCACGCACACACACGAATAAAAGCATAGAGACGCATCCACACACACAGAAGATATCCACACTTGCACTTTTTTTTTTCAGATTGTGTTGTCGCAGCTGTTTAGATGATTGACTCCCTCCCTGACCTCAAAGGCCCTGGTGTGTTACAGTGTGTGTGTCACTGAGAGTGTGTGTGTAAGTATATGGTTCATTGATATTCGAGAGACATATAATGCACACGCATGCCTGCTGTCTGTCTGTGTGAGCTGCTGGTGGCAGAAGATGCGAACATTCTTAAAACTACAAGCTCACAGGTTTTCAGGCCTGTTTTTGTGAAGACCCTCACCCAGATGATTTCTACCATGTTCCCTCGTCCCAACAGTCACAACTAACAATATCAACTCCATTTCCTGATCCTGAAACACTGAATTGTTTTAGCCTTGATTATCCATTTAAAGCAGCTAAAACTGATAAACACTTTAGTGTGTGTTTCAAAGCTCACAATTGAGGTTTTCCTTTCATAGTTTACACCTGATCCTCTTTGATTTTAATGTTTTACTTTCATGAGCTGAAAGTTTGAACAAAAACACCAGAAGAATTTCAGATTTTCTGTTATAATAGTAAAAAGGTTTTTTTTTTTTATCAAATTTTGAAAAAAAGCTTCTATTGTTTACCACTTGAAAGAGTCAAACCTAAGTTAAGGTTCAAAGTGATCTGGGGTTTCCTAAGCTAAGCAGCTTTTAGCTTTTCCCACATACTGTGCTAATCTGCATCATGAAATTTCAATTTAAATGACCATTCTGATTTTTTTTCTGTTCTATTTATCTATAAAATATTTAAATTTGTACTTGTTTTTAATGCTCCTAATCCTGGTGTTAACATGTTATGCTGTACAGTTAGTTTTGTCCAGCTATTAGCACACTGTAATACTCAACTTGAACCCCATTGGAAAGAAAGTTAAAGGTGGGGGTTTCTAAACTAAAATGATAAATTATCGTAATGTATTACTGTAAATTGCTGGTAAATACAGTTCCATTGTGAATTTTACTCCTTGTATTAGAAGTAGGCATCAGAAAAATGAAAAATCAGAGAACTGGATAGGTTACCAATGAAAAGGAAAAATTGGGTATCTACCATTGACTAGAGAACTGGACCGAGCAAGTGAGATGTCACCCATGGAAAATGACTTATTTTCAGTTCCAACCAACTGAAGTCACTTCAGTGGCCATTTTTCCACGATATGTCCATCACCATTTTAGAATCAGACGTCCTTAGTAAGCCGCGATTGGTCCGTGTCGGTCTTAGTCTACGTGTTTATGGAAATCACTCTCTCCAATCATTAGTGAGCATGTCAGAAGGCCACACCCCTTCCAATGAAAGAGAGCTTAGGAGAATCTGTCAAACACTTCAAACATTTGACGCGAGGCCACCTACTTTTGCGGCATCTGATTCGTCCATTTCTAACTTGATTAACATGCACTAACTACAGCAAGAATGGATTAGCAAGAACATGTAAAAAAAAGGTAGCAGAGCAAGAATGTTTATTCTGTCAAATAAAATTACTGAGTAATAGCTGTTTATTTCTCAATAGAAGTCTATAGCATTTCATCTTTTTGGGACCAGTGGGTACTTCCTATTTGGAATCCAAGGGAGGAAGTCACTGTCCAGTTTTCATATATAGTCAATGGTATATACAGATGTATGCAAGTTTTTGAGTATTATTTGGTCTGAAGAACAACTATAATTTTACACACTAAAACTCTACTTTGCTGTCAGGTGCTCTTCCCCTTTTCCAGGTGGTGCTCTCCCAAGCCATGTCATGTAGCTTTGTATCTTTGTGCATCTTAAAAGCCTAGGTTAGGCCTTCTATTTCAATCACCACAGATCTCAGTCTCACTCTCACTTCAGGTTCTCTCCGTGCACACCAATTAAAAGAAGCAAGAAGACACAACCATCATTTCCCCTCTACCCCTTTTCTCTCTAGAGTCTTAATATTCTGGGACCAAATGGCTTTTTTTTTTTTTTTAAAAACTTCCAAATGTTAACATGCAAAGTTTTGAAACAAATACGCATTTTCTTTTGGTTTTATTAAAGATATTTCTACATATAGCTACACAGTGTGTGCACTCCAAACTATTGAAGAGTAAAAATTATTACTTTTTAATTTGCTCATTGGTCCTTCATGAGGTTTTATGATAATATATTAATCAAGGCAATCAGTTAAAGTGTAGGGATAGTCATTAGACCTATACCTACTCCCAATGGAGTCATCATTGCTCGACTTCAACACAGTCAAAAGAGAAATGGGAATGAAGGGAAAAGAAGTCAGTAATGGATGGGTGACTTGAAAGCATTAGATTACAGTGGACTTAAGCTTTGAAGAATTTGTTAAAGAATATAATCTCATGGGCCAATCTCCCTGTAGCTGCAGTGAGTGGTGACAGTTCAACTCTGCAAATTAGAGAACTAGTTTTACATTTCTTAAATGCACACCTATGGGTTAGAAGCAAGATTGAGAATATATCAGTAAATCTGAAACTGTATATTGTTTGAAGTAATAATTATAAATAATTATTAAGACTATTGTTTCTGCTGCAGAAATAAGACACCGTGGACATGTGGAGTGATCTATTCCACTAAACTTTACATTTCATCATGTTGGATCTTTATTCTTTAATGACAAAATTGATTTCGTCAAATTGATTCTCGAGTGTAAAGACAACATTTTACCAGCCATCTAAAACATGTAACTGGTATTGTATACAAAATCGATTATCAATTGTGTTACCAAAGACATGGAAGTAAGTCTTTGTAATTTATATATAATGGTCCCTTACTATATCGTGGCTCACTTCTCACGGTTTTGCAGATTTTTTTTCAGTGCAATTTTAAATGCTTTTTTTTTTTTACATCATATTGGGCTCTGAGTTGCTGTTGACCTTGTCAATCACTCACCACAGTACCATCTCTCCTGTACTGAATGCCTTCCGCTGGCCACATTTACAAAAACTTTATTCGTGAGCAGATTTTTGTTCATTATACAATACTTTACTTATTTTTCAATGAATTTTTTTTACTTTGAGAGTTTACAAGAGAGAAAAGTGTGAAAATGTTAATGTCTGTATGAGAAAGTGTATAAAGTGTGTAATGAGGGGTTTTACAGTCTTAAAGTCCTGCCAAAACTATTTTTTATCTATTGTAAAATCATTCCCAGTGATCTTTTAGTTCTGATAATGCAGTTTTTTGCCTAAATTAAAAAGCCCATGTCATTTTGTTAAGACAAATTTCTGCAGAGCGGCAGTATTTAATTAGAAATTCACCTCCAAGTCATGGGAGGGACTTTTGGCGTGAAGTAACGCTCCGCTGTTATCCGATCATATCTTTGTTTACTTACACTCTCTCCCACTAGCTTACAGCCCTTCACAACCCCAAGCTACATTAGCAACATTAGCTGTGCAACAAAAATGGTGATCGATACAGGAGCTATCCAGTCATACAGTTTTGAGCCAGATGCCAGATCAGATGAGGAAAATGAAGAAGGTAATGGATCAATTTAAATGGCTGCTAGTCTATGCATCAGACTGGAGCGGAGCAAGGAGACTTTGGCCCACCCATTTCAGTTGCTGCATCACAACTGAGAGCATTTTCAAACAGCATTTTTTAATCTGTTCCTGATTCACCACGATTTGAGTAAAATAAAAAAAAAACTCATAAATACAGTCTAATCTTAATTTTTTTAGTAATGTCCTCCATCAAGCGAAAAATGCTACAAGAACATGCTAAAAACACAGTTTTCATAGGAGTGGGTCTATAAAAATCATACATCGAGGGTTTAACCTATCACGGATTATTTTTAGAACAAAGGAAGAAATACTGTACCGTTAAACTGATATTTATCAGTATATAGAGAATTTATACAGATTTTCTTCAGTGTTGTCAAAAAACAAGCTCTATTCTTACAAGTTTATGTGCCATTTTTCTGATGTGATTACCAATCAACTTTTGGGGTACATGCTTTTTTTCCCATAGGAAAGAACATTTTACACTAATGTTTGAAACATAAAAATGTTTTCAAAGATCTTCCACAAATGGAGTTCATTCTTATTTGACTAAAGCAGTATCATCAAGGACTTTTGACTGGCAATACAACAATTTGCAGACAGGGGAAAGAAAATCCTCCTTAAAAAAAAGAGAGAAAAGGCCTTAGGCACAGATCATCACATGCAAACACCAGCTGCTGGGAACCCAGCTTTTTGGGGTCTCATAAAACCAGCAGCAAAACAGGAGGGGAGGGAATGGAATGAGGCAGCAAGCATGAGACATGGGCACAGTCAGAGGTATGGATGGCTGGCCTCTATACAGGAAGGAGACACATTCCAGACTTTTTACCAAATGCACTAACCGCAACGTATCTGAGCAAGGCAGGGGACCAGCAATGTGTGTGTAAAATGCATTTCCTTTACAGGAAGCGCACTGAGTTGGTGAGAGTTGGTAATCAATGGGGTGATTTTGACTTTGAGTAAAGTAGGAGACCCCCCATGTGTCTGCAGTCTCACTAGCTGGCATTAGACTAAAGCTGTGATCTCTGTACTGGTTTCCATGGGACACAACTGGGGGGGAGAATTTCTCTTTACTGTGACATGGTGGAATTGGGTGAAGGACACAGGGCAGAGTGGGGTGATGTAATGAGATGGGACATGAGAAAAAAGGGATCAAACAGAATGGGAGATAAAGAAAGACGCAGACACAATGACCAAGTATTGACAGGCAGACCCTTCAGACCTTACCCCAACCCTCGGGCATAAGAATGAAAAATGCAGGCTCCTTCAATGGGAGCCGTTTCACATATAAGGAGCAGAACTCCCAGCGATACAAACACACACATTCATGGAAGTGAAAACACATTAAAACACCAGCACATTCCTCATCCCTGACTGTATTTTCAGAGTGAAATCAATGAGAACCAAAGGGATCAGACATGAGTCTTGTGTGTGAATTCCATATGCCTGAAGGTTAAGTTAGAAAAAAGAAAGCATATAAAGGGGAGTGTTAGAGAGGGGAGCAGAGCAGAGCAAAAAGGAATGAAGAAGAGAGTTCTAAGAAAGACATAAGTTTCCTGACACTTTATACACTGTGGAGCCCTCTCACCAAAAAAGAGGAAAGCAGACACCGCGTTTTCAAAGAGAATATGCATGGGATGGTGAAAGCGAGTAACAATAAGGTTGTAAAATCTTTGTTTCTGCAGGCTTCTTGCATCGCTAACCTTGGCCTGATGGTCAGAGCTCTGTCTCTGCTCTTGTGCTTCTAACTCTCCATCTCTCAGAAAACCCCCATCTTTTTCTTTGCTCCACCAATCCATAACCCTTCTCCTGCTATTTGTTATTTTTCTTTCCCACTTCTTTTCCTGCTCCTCTCAGCCTTCTTACTCATATTAATCTTCCATGACTTGTGCAATGTATAACTTTACTATATTTTTCACACCACCTTTATAAATTGTTAAACTTTTTCAACAATTGTCTTAATTTATTTCTTTTGGTCTTTTTACATCTAAGAATAGACTAAACTGCTTTTAAAATGCTTTTGAATACCAAATGTATGGTCTCTGGCTGCCATTTTACTCTACAATTTTTTTAATTCTCTGACAAAAATTTCAGAAAATAAATTTAAAAAACTATAAACAAAAATTAGCAGGAGCCAAAACAAAACCACATTTCTATTACAAATTAGAGAGACAACAGAATTAACTTACATTGTTATAGATATGAATCTAAGACGCTATAGTCTAAAGTAAGCAAAAAATAGGAGTGCCATAACCAAACCATGGTATTTTGTCCCATCATATCATAAATACCATGTAAACAAATTGCACGGACCGAAAGATAGTACAAAAACAGATTAGGAGCTAAAAGCCCCCAACATTCAGCCAGCCACACATGCACTGGTGCAAAGCCTTGCTTGAAACTAATTAGCATGAAATACTGTGATCTCCGAGCACAATCTCCAACCAGAGTAAGTCTTCTATTGTGAAGCCTCTCCATCTCTATCCCCGCACTGGGGGAAAAGATGTAGTTAGTGATGTGTGGAGAGGAAGCCCAAAAGATCCGGAACTCAGGGACGGTCGAGGGCATAAAAATGTTAGGGCCTCTTCATCTGAAAATAGGCTTCTGAATTCGGTCTCGTCTACGTGTGGTCAAGATGTGTGAACCTAAGAGTGAGCAACGCCAGGCAGGCTGCCGCCGTCCATCTGTATCATTGTTTTGCTCGTTTCTATTCCCATTTTTCTCCTGTTTTATGGGATTTGAAAAAACCTGATTTTTTATCTGATTATATAAATCGCAAGTTTGAGAAACAAAACTTTATTTTTAACAAAGTCAATTATCCATACATCATTCCTATATTATGTCATAATACAGTATATCTTCCGATAGTAGCCCCGGCGTTTATACCAAAAATTTGGCAGCTGGTCCAGCATTTATTTGACACCAGCATCTATTCTATCACAGACAGAATAGTGATGGCTAATGGGTTCATTTTGTGTTGAAATTCAGTCACAAAATGCAGACAACACCAGATGAACATTTCAGGGTTTATTGATATGATGAAAACATTGTATTATCTTCTGATTACCACTGGCTGTAAACGTCTTTCTCTTTAAAGGATCATCAATCTCCGTATCAAAAATCCTCTTCACTTTCATGCCAATCATTTTCATGGAGACACGCGCACCTTTCCATCGTTGCTCAATAATCCAGGTTCAAACCGGTTCTTTCTCTGCTCCTCCACCAGGAAACAGTTCGCTCCTTTTCTGCAGCCGTCTACTCCATTTCACCATCTGCTTGCGCCATTCCCAGAAACGTTCAGGATCCACCCCAAATGTGGTGCAGATTCCTCACCAGAATGTTCTTTGGCGTTTGCCAGTGCACAAAATTTAAAACTCAAATGTAATGAGCCATTGCTAAACTGACTCACAACACAGATGCCACAGACACCCAGCATCTGCATGACTGTGAGCGCGGTGCATGGGAGGAAGAGGGGTCTTAAAGGAGCCCGGCCACTTTTAGAGACAGGCGCCTAAAGCAACAAACACCTGTTTAGACCCAGCGTTTATGGGAGACCAGCGTCATTTGGAGGCCGGCTACAATTGCAAGATATACGGTAAAATAACCATTTTATTCCTTTAAAAAAAAAAATCACAAATATTAGCAAAAGTAACAGACTTTGCTAACCAGGGTTCTTTGAAGAATGCAAAAGAAATGCCAAATGATTCATGGGGATTAAAATACTGGCATTTAAAAATGCTATTTAGTTTTTGAAAAATTACCATAAAAAACTAAGACTTGAGCTGAACTGCCAGTAATATTATTAGGGTGCAAAAAAACCCAAACCTCGTAGTTCCTTTGAAAAATTTGATTACCTAAAGAAAGAGGTGTAACTCCTTGAGTATTTGGCATTTTAAAAGCTCATGAATGATGAATCTGAAGATAAGTTTATCCTTTCTTCATTTCATTTTGTCTTGTGTTACATCTTGTGGTTTGTGTCAAACTAACAGAAACTGATTTTCCTGGTCAAATAAATGACAAAACGTACATTCCAATGTAAAGAAGTAACCGACAGTATTATATTAACAAATAATTTAAATGGCATTAATATTTTAGAAAATTGGCTACAGTGGTAATAAAACCCATGAAAGTATGGTATACTTCACACTATGGTGTATATGCTGAATTGAGGATGGTTTGTTTGTTTATGTGTGTCACTGTACCTGTGTGTTTTCATGTCACTCCTGCCTGGGAGTGTGAGGTGACAGTTTGTGCACAGACTGCTACAGCTTACCTCGTAGAGAAGGCATCCGAGGGACCAGATGTCAGACTTGAAGTTGTAGCCATTTTCACGTATCCTCTCAGGTGACATGTAGTAAGGGGTACCCACTGCAGCACAGAGGAAGGGAGGAAAAGAAAAAGAAAATGTAGGAAGGATAAAGCAAAATAAAAGCAAAAGGTGGAAAAGGAGAAACAAGGCAGAGATTGAGAATTAACAATGTGCATTGCAAACGAATGCTTCCAACTTTTGCCCGCAAATGGATGCAAGAAACCTAAAACTAAGCCTACAGATACAGATCTTTCCTCCATAATTTAGCAGCAACACCACCGATGAGACACCTTTAAAGTATCTTGTTCCTGTTAATTTTATATAAGCTGAAAAAAAGACAGAAAAAAAGGCACAAAAACATGGTTGAATATCATTCATTCCATAACTGCCAGCAAAGTTGCACAGACGTATACAGGAAACAATTGTGTACATAAATTTTGCATATTCAGTTGTGATTAGTGGGACTTAGTGATTACAAGCGCCTGAGAAGCTTTAAAAGCCAGACTATTTCTTGGTTCCTGCTTCAAACTCGCTTCCAAAGTACCGTGGCTCCAGAAAAGTCCCCATTACACAAAAAGAGAAGCTCATCTCCCTCATCGCATCTATCAAACACTGGAAGAAGTTAGGGACGTGCTGCTTTCTTTGCTGTTTGACAAGCTGCTTTTTCATCTGCTTTCTGTTTACGTTGATTTCCCATGTAAAAGTCTTTCATGCAAATCCAGCAGAGGCACTTTATTGATCACACATGGTTAAGGAATGAAATTTTCAACCACAGACTAACCTGTGCCGAGAAGTTCCCAAACCACATTTATTTCACATCCTATTCTGCAATAATCTGAATGAGGGTTAGGGAACTCTGAAGAAATACCAACTATGTTGGGCCTGTGTTCAAAACAAAGAGCTGCAAAATGAGATGCAAATGTAAACGTGAGCAAAAATCTCACTTTATTGAGTGGAAATATCTAATTTTTATTGTCTTTAAAGTTAATTACGTTAAAGAGAAAGTCTTTATTTTCTAAAAAGGTATGATTATCAGTCATCTTTTATTTAGTCTGATTAAAACCCTGTTTAATAACATGCGCATTTTTTTAAATAATTTCTTAAAGCAGTTTTTAGTACAGTTATGTCAAAATGTGTATAATCATAGTGGCCCAGAACGAAAATGTGATTTTCTGCTTTACATTTAGCACTTGTTGAATTCAGAATTTACAGAAAAACAGCAGCAGAAGGCTGCGTTTTAGAGAAAAGTTCTCATTTGGGAAGTACTGCCAGCTTGCACAAAAATAGTGTGAAATAAAAACATTACAACAACCACATTTCCAATGTGTGCACACACACATGGAGGAGAAACTCTCCAGAGCGCTTCAGCACATTAACAGGTTGGAAAATGCTAAAATATAATTGTAATTAATAAAAACTATAACAGTGGGGGGCATTACGCTTCAAGTCTGGGAAAACTGAAATACAAGCTAGCGCTTTTAATTTTAGCTATTTTAATTGCTTCGAGGAAAGATCCTTTTATGTTAAATGTGTGATTTTGTATAATGAAGCATTACCTGTCAAAAAATACCCAGCATCTGCGCTGCTAGAGAGAAAAAAGAGAGCAAATACAAGAATAATGTGTATAAAGTGTAGCTATTTTAATTGGTCATCAGCTTGGTATTGTGGTTTAGATGCGGTTCTGCCTGTGTGTGAATGAGTGTGTGTGGTTGCGGTAAGGGTGGTGGGGCGGAGTGTGTGTGAGAGCTGTTAGGTCTCATGGTAGACTCTGAACTTGCTCCCCTAACATTCATTATTAGTTCATTAAAAGAATCAGACTTTCTTATGCTAATAGTTGCACAAAAAAGGGTCTTTCAGTGAGATGAATTAAGGGAACATTACTTATTCATGCAAATAAATTGAAAGCCATGTTGGGATTGATATCCATTATTATAAATAGCAATGACAATAATGTTTTTCTTCTTTTGCATAATAACATAAGCTTTGTTAAAAAGGACAGAAGATGCTGTACAATAAAAAGAAATCCAGACCACTGCTGATCTTTTAGTTCTTGGATTTTTTTAAATCCTAAAAATCAGTTATTTAATTCAAATATATATATTTTCACATTTTTCCAATATGTTCTGTATTCTTTATTTTCATGCTTTATACAAAACTACTTATTTTAGGTTGCTTAATAAAACCTAAACTTTTAAAGTGCATTATGATATGGGTTAATCACCCTAATATCAGATAAAACCTAAATCTGGTGTGGTTTCATATTTTCGGGATCTCCACCTGAGCCCACTCAAAAGTATAGAGCTAGAGGCTCCTTTTCCCCGAGCACCTGTAGACACCATCATTCTCATTATGAGTGTTATTGCAAATATTACTTTCCTTAGACAACTAGTTGTAATGACTACTAAACTCATCCCTCTAATGACTCTATAACCTTTACTTATGTGTATTCCATTTTCCTTTATCTCCTGACAATGTGCATGCACTTCTAACACTGCAGCAGTGAAATTGTGTCTATCTTAAGAGTCTTTTGGGTTTTAGCTCCTTTTTTAAACACATTTTTTTTTTACTTTTATAGTGTCATGTCTAAGAGGTTTTACAATTTCTCTACTTTTTAAAAAAATAAAATAGTAGAATTGTCTGCCCATGTATGTGTTTGTATATTTGTTATTGTGTATTAAGTGTGTAAAGACTACCATGCAAATATTGCCCATGTATCTTTGGGCATATGTGCATGTCTTTACAGTGTCATTTATTGAAAATCATAAAGAGTGTAAAGATAATTTAGACTGGCCCTTACAAAAAGAGTCATTTTGCATTTATAGCCCATACTCAATTTTTCTAATATCTGTTTTCTTCTCCTGCATTTTGGTCAAATCATTGTTCTTGCTTGCCCAACTTATTCCAGCTTTCTTCTATCTAAAAGCCCTTTTTTTTTTTTTTTGTCACATCCGTTCTTGTGGCATTCCTTCTGTTCTTTTTGTTTTCCTAAAGCCTTTCATCTCCTATACTCCATTTTTTCCCGATACATAGCTTTCATTTCACTCTCAGCATTCATCATCCTCTGGTTTACTGTTCAGGCTTTTTTTAAAACTTCGTTACTCTTTCTGTACCTCGTCTACATCCTCTTTCCACAAACAGTTTAGCAAAGTAATGACACGTATGGGATACAAAAAAAAAAAGAATTGGGGGAGAAGGGAAGGTGACAGAGAAAATGTGCTATGAAACACACACAACTAGAAATGTCATGGAGGAAAGCCAAAGGGAGTCAGGGATAAAGTGTTAAAATCCCAGATTACAATAATCTACACATATTAGCTACCTCACAGTGCAGGGCTATTGGGTTTGATTTAAGAAAGATATTAATTAGTTATTTTTTTCCCTTTTGGCCACTTTGAGTCAGCCTGAGTCAGCGCAAAATGTGGCATATTCTCCAAGAGACATTTAACATCCTTCTCTTAAAAAAGTATGCACTGATTCTTAAAATAACTGCTGCTGTTTTGATGATAAATTGTGGTTTCATAAATGGTTGTTTAAGACTTTTATACCCTTCCTGTTGTATTGAAAAGCAAAAGAATAACGTATAGAAATTCAACTAACTTCATAATTACACGATAAGGG
Organism: Adrianichthys oophorus; assembly: GCA_036245035.1. Lineage (NCBI taxonomy): Eukaryota > Metazoa > Chordata > Actinopteri > Beloniformes > Adrianichthyidae > Adrianichthys > Adrianichthys oophorus. Next base: position 13,815,263 of record BSAI01000138.1, read on the forward strand.
TCTCTGCGCTTGGTACAGTGAGGTATCTTATTTGTTAAACAAATCTGAAGCAATTTACTATTGTGAATTAATAGCATTCAACTTGATCCCTGATGAAGAAACTGTCTTACCATCCTCAGCCTAAAGAGGGCGCTGTGCACTCAGCTTTTAATGAGCAGTCTCAGATGCATTTACCTTGCTTCGCTGTTTCTGTACTATGTAAAGTTGATTGGGCTCCTGTTGAGTTGATCATGTGATTAACACTTTCTGAAGTCTGCGCTGCTGAGAACAGCACAGCATTTGTGGTAAAGAACAGTTTGACATGTGGAAGTGAGACAGTGTGAATGGTGTGCTTATATTCGCCTATGGAATTAGTTCTGCAAAATGTTCCAACCTAAGAAGTAGTAGAAATGGCCATGAGAATAATATTATGTGTCTCGGCAGGCCCAACTAAAAGTGGTGTTTAGTGGTCAGCAAAGTGATCTCCAATGATCTATCATAGCTTACTGGACATTCAAGTACCTCCATGAACCTTTTAATAAAAAAACAAGAAAACATGAAATCAATGAGAAATGTTACAGAAACAGTGACAAAACTGTTCTCATATCTGAAAAAATAAGAATCAAACACTCTTTATAACACCAAAAGACTGACTTTTTGTTTTTACGAGGTGAAAGGTGGGGGTGCCTGTTTACTACTAAATGCATTTAAGTGCTGTGATTTATTTTCTATAAGTGACAAACCAGTCAAAATGATATTAATCCTGAATCCAGAGCAAGGCAGCTTGTTTACTTTCCACAAGCACATTAAAACTGCAGTTTCAGGGTTAATCTGTGTTAGGGGCAAAGGTGGAAGCAGCAAAGTGACCTGTGAGGAAGTAATGCACAGTACCGAGGAGCCACTGTGACTGCATGATGCATGTAAACAAGCTTACAGGCCTGGTTAAACATATCCGTGCTAACCAAGTATAACAGGTTACCTAGAGAGTGAGCAGCAGTTGTTTTGGAGCTGAAGAATCTCCCTAGTCCCAGGTCTCCTAGTTTCACCACACCAGTGGCTGTGACAAATACATTGGCTGGTTTGATGTCTGCATAAAGAGAAAATGGAAAAATAATCCAAAAATAATTGTTTTATTAACCTTTTTTTCCAGGTACAACTCAAAACACATGACTAGATTAAAGACATTATGATGTTGTTTTAGGTAATGTGGGCGTTTGCAATCTGTTCTCAGGAGAAAGTTAATGTGGCCGGCATCAGTCCTTTGAAATTAACTGTTCTCGTATAATTGTAAAGTGTCGCTGATTTGGCCGCCTCGTTAAGTGGTTGTTAAAGTTCAGAGCTCAGAGTTCATTAGTGTCCCTGTACCTTAATCAAAGTCAGTCTAAACGGAAGTTTATCACCTATAACTAGGAATGTGCAGCAGTCTGTGAACATGAATCCAGGACTTGTGGCACACTAAGTGTTATTTAATAAAAGTTATACACAATAAAAAATTCTCAAGTTCTTCTACTTTTAGTCATTTTCTTGTCATGTAATTTATTCAAAGTCGGGAATGGAAAACAACAATTTCCAAAAACAAAGTAAATAGTTCAACTTAGCTACACATTTTTAGTGCTACTATGATAATATTATAATTCTCTCTCTTATGGGCCATTTTACATTAATTCTGCCAATGTTGTGTTATAAAGGACACACATTTCAAACTTTTCTTGTTGCATCAGGGTTGATAAATCATCAAAACATATTTTTGGCTATGCAGGTTTCATGCCATGAGGTAAAGTAAATGATGATTTACCTCTGTGCATGACTCTCCGAGAGTGCATGTGTTCAAGCGCCCTGCAGACCTGGACAAAGTACTTCCACACCGCTTTCTCTGGGATAAGTCTCCTCTGATTCTTAAAGTGCTGCAATAGAGGAAGTACAGACATTCACAAATACACAATTACCACCAAAACAAGGAAAAATGTACCAAAACTCAGCAGTAGACAGGACTAAATAGTAGGCAGCATATGGAGGGAGACATGATAACATTTTAAAAGGGTAAAAATAATATGCATATGCATTGGAGCGGTAACCTTGCCTATATTTTTTGACTTCAATACTAATGCAACCCAGAACAGCTTAACCAAGCTGAGTCTTATTTTCTCTACGACCTACAATGAAAAGCACATGTGTTCTTAGGAACAGAGAAAATAAATTTGTGGAACCTTGCAAACCTCCCCCATCTGGCACACACGACTTCAGTTACAGTGGTTTTGTGCTTCCACTTGTTCTTAAAGCTCAAATAATGTCTAAACAGAGTAACAATGAACTTTTTCCCCACAATCAGGATGGTGGCTCTGCTCCACAAAGAAACCATTGCGATGACAACGTTTCATGGATCCTCAGTGACTAAAGCCAGCAACAAATGACTGGAGCTTGTGCTTTAAGCAGCACAGACTATGAAAACGTATTAAGTATTGCCATAATAACCATTTTATGGGCTGCTCTTGAGGTTTCAGTTCCCGGAAAGAAGTGCCTGGACTAAAGCCAACTCGGGTAAGAGTTCTTGCTTGAGAATTAAGATTTACACATTTAGCGAGGCCTTTAGTAAGAAAAAAAATGCAAAAGTGATGCATTATAGAGAAATGTACAAGTAAGTAAAAAGACAAACTAAGAAACACCAAAGACTGATTATCACTATTAAATAACATTAAATTCTGAAAGTTTAACAGTGACGTGACATTACTGGGACAATACTAGGGTTAAAATTAAATTAAGTACTTGAAATATATTTCACTAAGAAGATCCAATATCAATTCATCAAATCTATTAATTGCTTTTAAGGCCATCTTTGCATATTTTCAGGCAAAAAAAGAACAGCTGTTCTGTTGTTTTTTATTGTAATCAATCATTTTTTTAAAGCAAATTTAATCTTTGCTCAGTTTAAATTGCTAGTTATAAAAAGACACTTTATTACTGAGTAAATACTCATGAATTGAATATTAAACAAAGAGAAAAAGAACATCCAAACAAACAAAAGTAAATGGATATTGGTTTAGTAAGTTGGCGGTGACATCCAGCCCTGAACAATACTTTATATGTATGCTTTATTCTTTTGCAACACAGGCCAAAGTAGAATACTCACAATTTAAACAAAATTTAAACAAAAAAAATAAAAAAGAAAAAAATGTTTTACACTCAAAGCAACCACTTTTAATGAACATATATTGGAGAAAATGTGTCCAGTTTTTGCAATTTTTTTCTGGTACGAAACCTGAGGTTTATCTCAGGTTAGGATATGACAAGCCAGGAGACGAAACGCCTGGTGAAATTTTATTTTTAAATAACGCGTGAAAGCATGAATAAGAAAGATGAGAGAACAGTTACACAATAAAAAATAGTAAGAATAGTGCTTAGGTGACAGTGAAAGACACAAAGGGAAGAAGAAAGGAGTGGGAGAAAAGAGAGGGATAGGAATAGATGGAGAGATGAAGAAAGGATGGGATAGACTTTGGCCTACATCCAAACAAAGCCTCAGTGAGGAGCCATTCTTTCCCTGTCCTCCTATTTCCATATCAGAGGGCCGTTTGATGTCAATGGGGGAGCACATAGACACCCACAACATCCTCTTTTTTCTGCCTTTAACAGCAAACACGGCACATGCAATATTCTGTAAGTGCATGCAAATCAAGGACCATTTGGTTTTGCTAGAATCCTGGGATGGTCAAAGTGAGGGAACAGCAAAGTGGAAAAGAAAGAAAGGAGGAAGTGTTATGGAAACATTTTCAAAAAATCAAAAATGTTAAAATAATTTAAGGGTTGGGTGGGTAGTTTATATGTGTGAAAGTGGCGGTGATGCTACATGTGGCACAGAAGCCAAAAACTGTTTTTATTACTTAGAATGAGATACTGTCTGGGTCTGGCCTGCTACTGTTACACTAGAGAAACATATGCAAAACAGTGCAGACAAATGGTGAGCCGCAGATGAATGTATGTGTGATTGCATGTTGTCAGTGGACATAGGGATATGGCAGGGCCTGAATGCTCACAGCATTTTCAGAATCTAAACCAAGGTAACGTTAACGCGCTGCTTTGTTTTTAAATCTCCTAAGGCTGCCATGTAACATCTTTGTAAAGAGTAACTGAGAACATTTGAGTAAATGTGTTTCTTTGACCGCATCTGCACCTTTCCTGCTTACAAAGTACCCTATATGTATGATTAATTGCGTAGGTGCATGTGTGTATGTGCGTGTGCATGAGTGCGCCAAGCCTGTCATGTTCACTCTCTTGTACCACTAATCTTCGCCTATCTTAATTTGCTGTGTTGAACTGTGCAGATGCGGAGCTGCTGAGTATGACTGCAAACAGCTTGTCGAGCTGCACTGATACAATGCTGAAGCATCACTTATGCATGGGGAAAGACCAAGCATTTCACATGCACATCCCTAATTTGAAATACTGTCAGATTTTGATTATGACTGGCGGTTCGGTACAGCAGACTGTTGAATCTAAGTGTGAAGCAAAGACAAAACTAATTATAATAATGAATTTTCTATCACTGTTGACCAATTTGCACTCTTCTGCACAAGTTTTAAGTAAAACACTTTAGAATCATCAACTGGACAGCTAAAGATAATCTAATTAACATCTAACTGACAATCCTAAACATCAGAACTTGTTTAATTTCATTTACTTTTTTCAACATTGTTATCCAAATAAACTCAGGTCATTACTTGTTTTATATAATTTACAGTACTCCTGCATAAATCACAAGTAGGAATGTTATGAGCATTAGTAGCTTTCTGGTATCAACCAATGTCTTTTTATAGTTTGGCAGATGCTAACACACTACTGGGATGAAAGAAATGTGCATGAGGCCTTATATTAGGTGGTTTTACTTTGAGTTTAGAACGGATGAATCAGAATGACTCAATGACCAATAAGTCAAAATCCTGTAAAGAACAGAAACCACATGCCTTCTACAGACATGACTTCAGTTACAAAGGGTCTTGTCAGCAATTTATGGCTTCTATTCAAACAGTTGCTCAACAGCACCAATTTAATCTTGGACAGACAACTTTATCTTTTATTTTAAAATGTAAAACATTTCAGAATACAACAACTAGATCGCTGTCTTAAGACCTTCATGTACAGCTGAATATATGTTGACCAATGCAAAACACTTTAGCAAATCCAAACGTGCATATTCTTGGACTGGAAACACACCAATTACAAAGACAATTAACATAGTCATACAAATTATTGCTTAATCGTTTAGAAATACAAAAGAGTAAATCAAAAGGATTTAACAGATACATTTTAAAGCCAAGTTTAATTTGGTTCAACAATCTGATCAAATCTTTACCCCTTTTAATCCTTTTTTTTTCGTTTGAGTGAAATCTTATTCCACCAAAAAATGTATCTATTGCTACAAATAAAACTCTGTCATCAAATAGTTGTCAACCTGAAGTCGATATTTTGCTAAATATTTAGATTTTTGCAGATATTTCAAATTAAATTATAAAAAGAACCCATCTTTAAAACCTGGGTCACCAACCTTAATAGAGCCCATGCATTTTAATTATTAATTGTAATTATAAGAAAAGTACTCTACTACTTTGTGTTTTTAACAAACAAATTAATGTAACAAATGCAGATATGATTTCAGTCTTAAATAAAACATAAAACTTTTACTGCTTTGCGTAAAAACTGAGAAGCCATCAAAGCAGACAATTCCCAAAATGACTTTCAGTTGGTTAAACTCACTACTGGTAAGTCTGCAGTCTTTTCATTTGAAACATGTGCTATTGCCAACTATCTATTTAAATAAAAGCAGAGTAATAGGGAAAATATCCACACACTAAAACTTCTGTTTGGTTTTAGGGTTCTGCTGTCTGATCTGAGTAGTCGACCATCTATCGCCTATTCTTTATGCAAAAATGTGAGCCAAGTAATGCAGTTGTGTAGAATATCTTACATTAATCATACGAGAGAGGTCCCCAGCATCAGCCAACTCCAGGACTATGTTCAGTTCATTGTCCTCGATGAAGGATGCGTGGTACTTAATCACATTAGGGTGGTTCAGTTGCTGTTGGATGGAAAAAAAGAAGTGACACAGAGGAAATGATAAAACAAACAGGAGGCATGTTGGTTACACTCGTCAAATTCTGGGCACCAGTTCTGACAGTTGTGTGCTTCTGGTAAGCTTTAAACTGTTTTTAAATTAAAACAAATCTGATATAACATTTTAAGCTTTTGATATTTCAACCACCAATTAATATGAAGAAGTTGAAACCATACATGCAATACATATTTGTATGTGTAGACCTAATGAGACAACTTTGTCCTCATGTGTGACAAAGCTGGGTGATATGTCACAACAAACCCCTGTCTATGATGACAACCGCCCTTGTATAAGACACACATACACACGCACGCACACACACAAGTGCCTGACAGGCTGACATGGTTGGCAGTCAGAAAAACAAGCATCCCAGACTCATCTCTAGCTGAGATTCCTTCCTGCTGGTTGGTCAATAAGGCAGAAACAAAATTCTCTGTAGTAAAACAAAACTTTATTTCCATCCAGAGCAAAATACAGAGCAGTGAGAGAAATAGGGACAATGGAGGGAGAGAAAACAAATGACACAGTGACACAGACAAAGAAAAGGAGCTGAGCCAGGGCAGGGTGAAAATGTAGGAAAGGGGAACAAAAGCAGAATTGGAAAAAAGAAACAAGAGACAAAAAAAAGTCAGCTGAGTTAGAAAAAAGGTGGCGATGATGGTGGGGGTGCAGAGATGGTGATGTGTGGAGAGTTGAAGCTGTGATGTGAGCAGAAGGAGCGGTGTGACACGCTTCCTCCGCTCGGCTCTGCTATGCCTTCTCCGCTGTGATTAAAGAAATGTTCATGCTCTGGATGATGCCGAGAAGAGGGGAAAGGAGAGCACAGTACAGTACACTATGCTACACTACACTCGCAACTCCATCTCGGAATCTATCCGCAATCTTCCTCCCCATTCGTCCTCCCAGTCCCTTCATAATGTCTCCATCTTTCCTTCTCCCTCCCTTGTCCTTTCCTGCCAGATGTATTTTTGGCTCAGAGTGGCGGTTCAGCACAGCTCCACACGGTAGCATAGCCGAGGAGTGATGACAAGCCCCCCCCTTCGCCTGCCACAACTCACGGCTCTTCCACAACTTGGACCTCAGGCGAAAGATACAGAGGACCGAAGAAATATGTTGAACATGCAGATGTTTATGTAAATGATAGATGCAACTCTTCTGCAAAACAACAAAAATTCACTGGGAAATATCACATACAGCCTTGCATGGTTATGTAATTAGGCATGCTGGCTGAACCCCAACAGTGTGTGTAATTACTTAATCATGCAAGACTATGATACATTTGTTGAGCTGGTGATGTGTTTCAAAGAACACAGAGACATGGAGTGATGCTATCTGATAGCACAAAAGTAAACGGTTATGGCTTCATCATCCACAGAAATCTGTTGCAGAAAGAAAAAAGCTGCTGCACATGCAACAATGAATAAAATCCTTTTTTTCTGAAATAGAATAAAATGTCAACTGCAAAATTTCATATTTAAAGAATTTTAAGCTCAGATTCAAAGTTTCTTGTGGTTTAATTAATGAGATGAACCTAAATAATGTCAGTGCTCTATATTTATATTAAGTCATTAATAAGAGGCAGAATACATGCACGCATGCAGCACATGCTACATTTTCCCAAAAATGCATAATACACAACAGTCTAAAAACAAATGGATATCATTACAGCTTTCTACTACTGATTAGAGCGCATCACTTGTTATAAAACAAATTACCACAAACTAAAAAAATAACTTGTGGATTTTTTAAAAATTCTTTAAAAAATAAAGTGGGAGAAAGCAAGCAATACCCCATCAATGAGAATTTTAAAAACAAGACAAAAACAAAGAAGCGAGTCCCAAGTTAAAATCATCATACCAAGGCGATAAAATGCAGATGAATGAGCAGGAAGAGATGCAGACAGACAAACAAATAAATAAATAGGCATACTTTTGAAAGACTGCAACACAGTCTGTGTGCGAGTGTGTGCATGATCATCGGTGACTATGTGTGTCATTCCAGTTGGCCCATGCCAGCGTGCCTCTCATTATTCTGATTTTGCTTTGTCTCCTGTTGGCCTGTCTAGTGGAGGATAAGACAGAAGGACCGTCTCCCTCACATTCAGCCCCTTTATCGTCAGACTGGGTAAGAAGCACGTAACTTCAATGCTCACAAGCAATCGGACTGCAGGATATAAATGTGGGAATCAAGAGCAATGAGTTCAGGAAATCAGACAAGAGGGAGGACACAAGGGAGATCTGTACATTAAAGATATTACCTCACCAAACAAGCCATAGACAGAGGTGACAGGAACAACAAGGGGGAAAATGTGAACAAAAAGGGTGTGTAAAGAGGATCAACTACTTGCATCCAAAAAAATGTATGTACAAATTAGCAGAAAAGTCCTCAACTGACAAAATGTGATACTCAACCCTACCCTCAGACTTGTTTTGAGGTCAGAAACACAATTAAGGCAAACTGTTCTCTCATGCTGTTACATCATTGATGGGCTGTTCAAATGACAGCTCTTTACAGAGTTTAATCTGACCAGTAACACAAAATAAAGATCTTTTGTGAGACTTTTTTTTTTTTTTTTTTTTTCTCATTTGACCAATATTGTTTTAGGATGCAGTCAATTGTCCTTAATGCAAGCAGAAAATAATACAAATAAGCAAAAAATGCATTAAAGCATGCTGTCAACTGACAAACTCACAGCTCAAACACATGAAAGATCTTTTAGAGAATGTCAAACTTACACTTGTTCACAGTATATAAAGGTAATTTAACAAATGAAACGGTATCATCTAAAAAATATATCTGCATATATATGTTAAAGCAATAAATAAAGGGGGGAGACACATTAGAGATCCTGCTAAAAATATCTTGGTGGTGGTTGCCTGGCTCTAAGCTTTTCCAAATGATCTAAATAAATAAATAAACCAAAAATACTTATGGGATTTAAAAATGAGCCAATGGGGGCCTGGAGGGATGTAACACTAGTGTATTCATGCACACACTGATGCACAAACACATACACCCAAGAGAGACAATAAGAGTGTAACACACATGGATTGTCACACATGCATACTTTCACACATTTTGATTTGTGTGCACATGTGCTCAAACATCCCGCCTCATCTGTAACCATCGAAGGAAATTCACGCACAACACACAAATCCATGCAGTCTGGCGCAGATCAATTGTTCTCCTGTGATGGTGGGTCTCAACTGAGGCACCTTAAGAGAACACAGCGTAGCGCATGCTGCCGTCTCACTTTTCTCTGGTTCTTTACCTTAAGGAGATCTATCTCTTTGATGCAATCTTGCCGAGCTTTGGCATCCATCAAGTTGAATATCTATCAAGAGATCAAAAGGGAAAGTAAGAAAGGGAGGACAGAGAAGGGTGTAATAACAAATTCAAAAAAATGTAAGACGGAGAAATGTACAAATGCTAGAAGGAAACAAAAAGTAAAACTAAAAAAACAGAACACAGATTTCTGCTTTCTAGAAGGTGGCAATACAGTGACTACAGGTGTTTTACATCAGAGGAGCATTCACTCAACTCTGTGTAAAGTCAATCCGAGCAGTGGGCATTTGTATAAAATTTTATATCAAAGTAACAATACCACTTGTTAGGTAACATACATTTATACAGTATGTAAGCTCAAAGTACTTTTTATTTTCACAAAATGAAACTACATAGAAAAAAAGGACATGTTTACATTTGTGTTGTACATCATACAGTAAGTGTAGTGGTAGTAGCAGCAGTGATGCAGTGACTTATTTGTTACAACATAAAAGCTAAAAACTAAAATCATACCGATACTGCTTGAAATTAAGTAAGGACTCCACATTATGCAATGATGAGAAACTCAGTGACTCATCTTTTTATTTTTTTAAATAATCAAACATATACATTTTTACATAAACAGACAAGCAGACTGGGATTATACACTGACCACATCTCAAGCATGCATCTGATATTACTTATAATATCACAACCTGCATCTGGAAATAATATTATTGAGCCTTACCTGGATTTTCTTCAGGGCCACTGGTGTATTGTCTAGTATGTACCGAGCTCGGTACACCTCACTAAACTGTCCACGGCCAATCTTCTTCTCAATCTGGAAGTTTGCCAATGAGTTGTAGCCCATGTCCGGTTGCATTGGTTTCTGAGGAGAAAAAATGAAATCCCATTCACACCATTCATGCACACAAACAAAAATTCCCATGATGCATTGCTATTTTCCACAATTTGAAATAAAAGACGGTGATGGAAATCGTTTCTTTACCACTTTCAAAACTAATGCATGTTTTCTATTATCAGCAGATTTGATTATTAAGACGTCTTGCTTTCTGGAGATAAAAAATAAATAAAAAAATAAAAACCTACAGTTCTAAAAATTTGATGCATATGTCCTGACTAAGTTCAGAAGGCAACAGTGTTAAGATAACAGCATAGGCTTCTCATCTGCTCAGGGTTGATTTTGCAAAACTTTGGTTTTGAATGGCTTCTTTTTCCGCAGACCTTCAGTTCAAATATGTACTCTAAGATTTTCAACTGTTTCAGCTTTTCAACGGTTGCATGACAAGTGCAGAAATAAATCAATACATTTATGATTTATTGATTAACTGGTTGCAAAATATCAATTCTGCAGAGCAATGTGAAAAATATTAAATATGCACAAAATATTTTAGATTGTCTTTTTAAATCTCTGAGTTTTCAAAATCTACCAGCCCAAAATGTAATTTTTTGTTCTTGCTAACTAATCTTGCTTACACTCTGGCATTGGGCCTATGACTTCAAGACTCCTTCACTCTGCTTCACCACATGAATCAATGAGCTGAAAAATACTTTCAGCTAGCACCATTAAAAAACAAAAACACTCCAAAAACAAAAAGGGCCCCTTTGGATATGACGTTTAAAAACAGCAGAGAGAAAACTGTGTGACCTTTCCAGCCTTTTGGTTAGCTTATAAAAGGCATCAGCAGAAGCAAACAGAAGGTGACAGATATCAGAATGCCACATGTCACTAGCACTTCTGCCAGGGTGACTGTGGGAGCAGCTCAGGGGCAAGAGACTTAGAACGGAGGTAAGGAGGATGAAGGGCAATTACTATTCATTTCCAAAGCAATAAAATATGCAAAAAGAATGTCACCACATTTGGTAACTTCCCCAACATTTTAAAAAGCCTCCATAAATTCACAATGAGAGGGATTCAGAAATTAGAATTATTTTAACTGCCTTTCAATTAAGGTATGCAAGTACAAGTACATTTGTAGTAATGTTGTTCAAAGCTAATTTAATTTGGACCAGGAAATAGGTTATATTCCTCCTTAATGCATTAAATCATTTCTTTATCTTCTACAATTAATATTCAACCAAAGGATTCCATGATTCCTTAAAAAATTTTAACTGAAGAAACTCATTTTTTAACGCTACGACAGAGCAAAAACTAACTAAACAAACTAACACTTCACCAGATGAAATACCAGTTGCTATGTTAAATATAATAATGAAAAATACACATTGATGAAGAAATGATAAACTATAGTGTTTTCTACCTTTTAAAGTGGAACTCTGGAGCATCTTTTTCAGCAATTCCTTGTTTTTAAAAATTGACAGCCAAAGGGAGAGGCGTGAACCAATCCCATGCCCTATCCAATTAACACCAATGAGGTGTGCATTTTTCAACATGACACCATCATTATTCCAAGCCGTGTGAGAATCGATGACCGCCAGCATGACCCATGGTTTAGCACCACTTGGCGCAACATGGTATCAGATGTACAAACAATTCAAATTTTTGACTAATTGTCAACAGAAACAACTAAAACAATACAAACATGCTGTTCACCTAAAGTTAACACTTCCGGTGAACTGCACGTTTTAGAAGACAAGTAAAAGAAAAATCTATGAGAACAGATGATATGTGTCATACTTTATAAAGTAAGTTTCCATGACACAAAGAAGGATTTTTTTAAGGGTTGGCAGTGTGAGATTACTAAATTCAAAGACGAATAATAATGAAAAAGCAAGATTGAGAGAGAGTACAAGAGGGCATTGCTTTCATTCACTGTGTGGTAGCTTGACAAATGTTAGCATGAGCCTCTAAAGCGCTTTGACAACCGCCTGCTGAGAGCACACTCTCGCTAATGTGTCTTGGCATGCCAGCTTCGTAATCACACATTTACATATGCAATGACCTACATTTGCATGTCAGATCGCACACTGTCCAGCATGATTAACAGTGGGCACCTCCCTGTGTGTAGTCGCCCTAGGTAGCTGCAGAGGCCATCCGAGGGCAGAACTGAGGGCTTGAGGGAGGGTGGCTTTTCTGGCAGCCAAGGGGCCGGGCTGCCAGGCAGGATTATGTCAGCCAGCGGCCCCGACATTAGACACTTCATTAGAGCTAATCTGTTTAGCAGTGGGCAGTGTATGTAAACTTCACAGGCCATTTGCGGCACCTTTTCGCCCTCTGGCCTGGCCTTCAAAGGGCAGCTAGGCCAAAGCTGAGTGACAGTCCATCTTATCTGCTGCACATGGGTGTCACACAATCAAAAGCTCCCAAAAGAAAGTCAAGCTCCAAGAAGAAAAAAAAAAAAACACATTAACACATACAAATATACATAAAAAAGAAGACCCAGAGGAATGACCCCTGAATGCAGTAATACATGAGAAGAGTACAAAAAGGACTTTTCAAGAATCTCTTTTTATTAGTTATGTTCTCAAAAGCTGTCCCTCAAAACAATCCCTCAAACATAATAATAATATAAGGTCTTCTGTTTTTATCAAATGTTTTAATAGGTTATAGAAAATGTCCATGTTGTCTCCTAAAATAGACAAAAACTGAAAATGATTTGTAAGTAGCATTTGAAAGAAGAATTATTTGTGTACATGTAATATTTGTTCAAACCTGCTTTATCAATCTGCAGTCCAATACTAGTGCTTCAAGTGGTAATTTTGCTGTGTTGTGTGTCTGCCAGTCTGTATAGTGACTTGTTCATATATGTTTTGCATTAAATTCCTGTGCTGATAACCGGTCAGCCCAAGTTTACATTTGGAATTTTACTGTCTTGTGTTGCTACATACCCAATACTGCACAATGCCAAGTTTAGGTTGATGCCAACAAAACAAGTTAAAACAAATACTTTATTCAGTTAAGAACTGTATCTGTCAAATGTAACTCCTCTTTGTACAGGCTTTTTAAAACTCGCTTTACTTTTCTGTCCTGTTCCAATGTGATGGACTTACTCTTTTCATATCTTTTTGGTCTGAGATGGTGACAAGTGGCGGAGGATGAAGATTAAGTGGCAGTTGAGCAATGCATTGTGGGTAACATTTGTGAAGGACAGTATATCTTGGATATAAAGGTGACACAGAACCGCCATGGGCAAGTCACAAGGGGGATAGAAAGAGAGAGAGAAAAGTGGAGGGAAAGAGAGAGGGAGCAGACAGACAACTCATGGGAGGAAGTGTGATATGGTCTGCCCAGTAATGACACCATTGCCAAACACAACTGACAAGACACATGGAGACTTGAATAAGAGAAGCTGAAGACAGGGAGAAGGAGATATGGTGGGGGTGGTGAGGGACAAAAACAGAGGAAAGAAGGTGTGACGTGACAGCCCAGTAGTGCCAATGGCTGCCATACAAAGGCCAGAGGCTGTAGAGAGGTGCTGTTTGGTATGGAAGGAACAAGAAGCATGTAAAGTTTGAAAGGAAGAAACTCAGGGCACAGTCAAGAGAATGAGGCTAAATACAAGAAAGAACATTCAACAAAAAAACTTTTCTCAATAAATGGAATTCAAAAAAGTTACAGTAAGAATCCTGGGGCACATTCAAACCAGCAGATTTATTTTGGACTAGGGTTTTTTGGTTGGAATAATTCTGTTTTGTTTTTTGTTTTTTTTGGCAAGTGTGAATGATCACCTGAACTCTGAACTAACATGCCAACCTCAGTCCCCCTGAGAGCAAGGCACTTGGTCACTTCAGGGAGAAACAACATATGGGAGTGATGTAAAGGAAGTAAACAAACTAAGCAGTGCATATTAGGAGGAGGAAGGAAGAAAATGCCCATAGTGTAAAAAGCAAAACGTGGGGGTGACAGAAAAGTTATAAAATGACTAAGAATGTCCGTGGTGTGGTAAGGAGGTAGAACCACTTCATAGTACAATGAGATAAGAGGATGAGAGACTAGCCATTTTTATTTTCTCCTTATCTTGTTCGCCCAATATCACCTCCAGGTAAGCAATGTTTGGAACTGCACAATTATTCCAAGCAGTTTGGTCCATTTCAGCTACAGGTTCCCTTCTAAGAAAGCAAACCCAACCAGATGAAGGTTTGAAATTTATAAGTGTTCTCCACCCATTTGAACTCAGTCCACGGGACTATCCTAGTGTGAAAACAGCCTGAAGGCTATAAAAAGAAATACTACTAAATGTCAAAGAAATGGCAAGAAAAATATTCTAAAAGGGAAAATGATATGAAATCAAAGTACACTGCTGACCAAAAGAGAGTTATTTCTGCAAAAAAAAAAAATCTCAGCAATAAAAATGTAAACCTCTGTTCTAGAAGCTCGTTATTGCTTAAGGCAGGAAAAATAATGTGGTTTCCTCGCATTTATTCTTTTAAGCTAAAGACTACGTTTTTTTTTTCGTTTTTTTTTTTTTTCATAAGGTGTTAGTAACGATTGTCGGATGAATTCCTGGGCGATGACCAAACAGTAAGAAGAAACATTTTCCTTCAAGCTCAAGCTCTAAAGGAGAATATATATTTTTTCTATGCATGGGTAGTTCTGCCAATTCCGTGAAGAAGACAAGCCAGAGATACGAGACGGAGTGGTGGGGGTGTAGCAGCAGTATGGTGCCAGCCCCCTTAAGCAAGACTACGCAATATTCATCCTGTGAGCCTGGTACTCAAACTAGCAGGAATTACCCCAAAGGTGCTTTTCAGGCTTCTCTTCTCATTTGATTCCACACGTAGACCGCCTTGTCTCAGTGCTTCCAGATAGTTCTGCGTCTGTCAAACGCAGCAGTGATGAACAAGACTTGATCTTAGAAGGGGGTCTTCTTCACACACTCAACAGTAAATGTGATATAAAACATGTATATCATTTCAAACAATTTCATCAAACCAGTACACCTCCTTCTTCGGACAAACAGATTTTTTTCAGAAGAGATATGGAGAATCCTTCTTTCCACATGCAATTCTGATTTCTTCAGTAGGAAAAGATTTTTTGTTTGCCAAACAGAAACTGTGAAAAAGAAAAAGGACTTGTTGAAAGGCAACCATGTGGATGCTGCTTATCTACATATTCCAACTTACTCCCTCCTTTAGTCTCCCCATTAAATGGGATTTCAGTTAAAACAGGTTCAGTATGAAGGGGGAAAAACATGATGCAATCTAGAAAATTCATTGTGTTTCCTGCACCCCAAGTAAAAAGGGAAAAAAAACAAGCTTGAAATTAACACTGATGTAAACTGCTAGAAATAGATTGAAAATCAGGAAGAGAAAACATTAAGCCTCAACAATAACATCATCAACTGTAGGGAGTTCTGTAAAAAGTCTACTTTTGTGCATATTTGTGGGCATGTGTGGGGTGTTTGCCCAAGTCAAACTAATTATTAGAGCTTTTTTTCTGACTTTCTTCTCCATGCAGCCCAATTATACTTAATTTTACAATTACAAATCTTGGAATAAATTAACCCCCTTGGCAATTCTAGTGTTAATCTTGCCATGCCCTTGAATAAACACAAAAACAACAATGAGTACAGGCCTATTTTTAGAATATGTATTTTTCTCTTTTTCTCCAAAAGAAACCGCATTTACTCCAGGGCATTTGGATGATTGGCTTTGTTCAAACTCCACTGAATAGTTTCAGAGGCAACAAAATCTTTCTGTAAAGAAATCAATGTCCCTGATGTTGGAGGGTGGGATTAAAAACTGATGACCACATGTGCACAAGACAAACTTGAGTTGCATCAAACAAAAAAAAGGCATGGAGGGCAACCAAGCTGCACTAGTCTCCTGACCTCTGATCAATATGAGCAACTCAACATTCATCCACTGTGGCTAATCTTTAAACAGAGCGTGGTGGTCAGTGGAATGACTAGACAGGAGAACATTTTTACTGACAAAACAAAATAATAAACAATTTACAATATTTTTGGCTCAAAATGTAAACAGGTTGGTATATTTTGATTTAATAAGCCATTTTAAATGACAATGTTGATATTAAGGCTTGCATTCTTAAAAAACTGAAACCACAGAACCACGGTCTTATTTGTTTTTGGAAAAGGTGCTAATTTTTTTCTAGCTTAAGCCTTGTAAAGACAATCACTGCCCTTCTAGAGGCATCTTAAGGTTCAGACACAGCACATCATCACTGCAAAAAACATTACATGAGATTTTACCAATGTCCATTCGGTAACACTAACAAAATCACAAGTTTACTCAAAGATAACATAGAAAGTCTGCATGTAGCAGTTTTTTAACCCCATGGGTTAACCCGCCAGATATAGATATATATATATATATATATATATGAATTTGCTAGGTTCTGCATCTGCTAGTTAAAGGCTTAGAAAGAGATAGAATGAGCATCATATAATGCGGGCTAGCCTTAGCAGCTGCATGCCAGCAGAGGAGCTGAGGACGACAAATCTATTAGCACAAGAACTATTTTTACGTTTTTCCAGCTTTTGCACTATTTTGTCTAGAAATATTTAATTGGTTTTCTAAACAGACAAGCCCAAAAGTGGTGCCTGAGTGCAATCGAACTTGGCTATGCTCCTTTAACTCAACAACAGTACTCTCACCAGAAGTAAGCTCTTAGAATCAGCATATTATGATTTAAAAATGTAATATTGAACTGGAAGTATCATTCTAAAAAATATTTTAAAGGCAACACAATGAGAAGATTTCTGCACATAGGAAAAAGAAGGTCTTCCAAGGTAAAGATCAATGTACAGTTCTACTATCAGTGTATGTAAGCAATGTCCTTGGTACCACTGAAAAATATTTAGGCAATATTATTATCATTACCAGGAAGCAGTGTTTTATTTATTTTTTTTAAATAGCCAAAATACTTTGAACACTTTGAAAAACTAACAATTTAACTTGTAATGTTGAAAAGTTTCCCAACCTATTCAGCACTGTGCTTGCCTTTGTGTGTGTGTGTGGGTATGTGTGAGCATTACCTGAGGTTGAAACGCTGGTATGTCTGCTTGCTGTCCTTGCGGCTGCATGTCCATGTACATAGTGTTAGCAGACTGGTCCTGTGCACCCCTAGGGATAAAAACAATGACAGTCAAACACTAATTCTTTAAGAAAAAATAAAGGATTACATTTAAGACAGCAACCACTGTTGTTCTGCAGCAGTCCACAGTATTCAGTTTCGACAGCACTGGAGTCCACACAACACCTGCAGATCTGACACTGTCACACTCAAGTTTTAAGTTACAGAAAGGCAAAGCTATGTAATCTTAACAAAATAGATTGTTTGCTAGTCCTCGACTTGCCCTCTGCCAAGAAAAAAATCTTGAGAATAATAACTGGTTTCACAATTTCTCTAAATGTTCCTCTTTTAAAGTACTACAGACAGGTGAGTTGAGAATGGGTGCATGCCTAAATTCTGCACAAATGCATCCTTTGGCATCAACCCCAGATGAAGCCAGTTTCAAAATACATATATTACAGTTAGTTTAATTAACTCTAGAAGAGATCTGTGGTAAAAAGAAAATCATTACCTACATGAATAATTCATGGTTATTTTTTTAAAGAAAAGGAATGACACAAAACATGATTTTACAAATGAAATTAACATAACTCCAGTTTTATTACATGATTAACCGTATGAGGGAGATCTTATGCAGTAAGATACTATGCATGTGCTACATGCAAATTTAATTTAACTCCTACTACTATTGTTATTATTATTGTGTTTTTAACATGTATATTAAACAACACATGGAAAAGCATGTAGTTAATAATATTTAGTGAAAGTGGCAAAACTATATCTTGCTAAACCCAAAAGCTGCGTCAGTGACCATGTGTAATCCAGAACCAAAAATGTGCAGATTTTAACATATTTGATTAAAACGAAGAGGTACGTCGAACTGTACATCCCCTAATTAGAAATTAAAGTCCAGGATTTTCAACTTAAAGGATGAAGACATATAATAATACAAATTGTTTTTCTGCCAAAGGAATGGCATTTGGGGATCTTTACATCAACAAATTATCGCTTAATTATTGAAGGCCCCATTCAGTAGTGCCAAAGAATGTAACGGAAGGAGATATTAGACAGGCATTATTCATGTGGTATAACAAAGGATATCAAGTGTTGTGCGATGAAGGAACACAGGATTTTCCAACCACAGAGGCATCTAGGGTGACAAACTCTCAAGAGAACGTTTAGCTGTCGAACACAAGTTTTTATTGAGATTTTTTTTTTATTTATAAACCTAAAGCTAACTAAAGACAGGTATTTTTAATAATAGTGATTAAAAATGATTAAGACTCTGCAGGTATCTTATACATTTGTTTGATTAGTTTGCAGAACTGAGGTCAGTTTCACACCAGTTTTATTTGAGACCATAAAAGTGAAAACTGAGGAATCCGTCAGTCAGTTTAAAGTTGGCACTTGAGCTGCATTTTAAAGCAACATACACTTCTCAATATGTGCAACAGGGGTGTAATACATTCATAACACACCAATAAAGATGCCACAACGTTGCAAACAGCAGATGAGTAACAGCACAATAGTTTGTCAACATTTTTGTTCTGCCTGAGAAATAGTGGCTACAGAGACCCTCATTTGTAAATGTAAGCAACAGTGCAAGTTTCAAAGTAACAACAGTACAAGTTTCAAAATATGCACTGAAAAAGATTCTAAGACAGTTTTGTTTGCAGAGCATGTTTGGACACTAAATACAATGAGCATCCACCCACTGTATCATAAATAAGATTAATTTCTTATTTTTATTTGCTGTTATTTTTCTATAGGTAATACGTAAGCTACAATTAATATTTTTCTAAGTTTAAAAAGAAGAGCAGTAGTAAGATGATGAGTAGTGACTGAATGGGCAATCCAGGTTCAGAAATGGGGCACTCTAAAAAAACACACCCAGATGTGTGCAAAGATGCCCAAAGAGACAAAAATAAAAGACAATCTGACTAAAAGTACAGACAACTTTCATATTTCATGAGAGCATAATTATGACACTACAACATAATTTGGATTTAACAGTTAGGTTGCGCACTTCCCTTTAATCCTTTCAGAGACATTCCATCTTTTAATGTTGAGTCCTTTTTTCCCCAAATCAAACTTTTTTTTTTTTTTGCTTAAACACATTTTGAAACATATTTTTTTAAATTCAAAAGAAAAAAAAGTTGCTACATAAAACAAAGAAATGTAAATATATAAATATTAGTATTTTTAATTGATTTTTTAAAATTTAATTTATAAATTAAATTAATATAAATTAATTGAATTATTCACATTTTTGGGTTGTGATTAATCGCAATGTTTTTATACAACAATATGCAGCTTTTAAACAAAACCAAAGGCCAGAGAGAAAATGTTTCTCTTCATTTTTATTGTCTGAAATGTTTTAATTTATAAAGTGTTAACTCAGAAGTTTAATTTGTGTGCACAAAACACATCAACAAAAAGTTCAGCACAACTGTAAAGACTTTAATGTCTGCAGTGTTACTTTAAATGGTCTGAGTGAATAATCAAATCTGATTGGCTGCTCGGTGTTCCGGAAGAAGTTTCAGTCACAATGTTCTATATGCGCAGGCTTCTTTAAACCAAACTTTCCCTTCATGATGTGGACAAAAACAAACGGTAAGCTCTCTCTTTGAACTGTTGTTTGTTCAATGTTTTATTGAACCTATCGTGATGATCAGCATATATATCCGCAGCAGTCGAGGTCTGTAGGCTCAACAACACATTGACTTGTTACGTGACAACAGACCGCATTACATATCAAATAGTCAGCCTGTAGTGAAAAAGTGATCTAAACCTAAAAAAAACCAAGAATGAAGTACTAAAAATTGATTGAATATTTATTTCTTTTGTAAGTGACCATGTTATAAGTGGGATAGTTCCTGACAAAATGCATTCAGAATTTGATTCACTTTGATGAAGCCTGAATTGACGAAAAACGGTTGCTTCGAGTTTAAGATTAGTTAATTTCATTATTTTTTTCTTTTATTATTCACGTGCGTTAACGCGTTAATATTAACAGCCCTAATATATGCATTACCTTACTTAAAGGGCAATATTTTAATCAAGCATGCAAGCATTACAAAAAAGTTAAGGATAGCAAAGAGGCTGACTCTTTCAAAATGAATATTACAGTTTAACAGTGAAAACATGCAGTAATAAGTTGACCCTCACCCTTGCAAAGGTACTGCACGCAGAAACAAAAATTCCAGAAGAGAGGATGAAAAAAAAATTCTGATACTTCAGAGTGAAACTTTACACCTCTTCTTTAATCCCAACTTCTTGTGTTGTACATAATTCATTTAAAGACAGATTTAAAGAAAAAAAAAGAGTTACTGAAAAGAGGTTTGAAGTAAATGTCCCTTTTTGCAGTAAGGTAATAATAAATAAGCACATAAACAATAAATATGAAAGTGTAAAGAGATACGATAAGCAATAGAAAATAGGGTAAATAAGAATACTGACCCATCTGACCTGTTTGTACAATATCAGAGAATCAAAGACACCTTTCAGAAGGCACAAGATGACAGAGAAAGAACTGTAAGAGTGGTGTCCATGATTACAAGAAATGGAAAAGCTTTGAGCATGTGCTGATAAAAGTCAACCCCAGGCTTCCTCTCAAACCCCTGCCTAACTAGCGGTGAAACCCAAAAAGAGGGAAAAAGAAACTACCCTCTAATGATGGAGAGTTTCAGATTCGACAGAAGTGGCAAACTTTTCAATTTATTCTAATCACTATTCAAAATCATTACCCCAAATGCAGGAGCCCTTTTACGAATTGGGCTGAGGGAAAGAGACAGTGAAAGGAGAGGACCAATTACACATCAGCATGCAAGCTATTTTTGAGGTCTACAGGGTGTAAAAAAATTAGCATAATATAAAATGAAGAAAAAACATTTTTTGAGGGGAAAAATAACTGCAATTAGAAGAAATCTTTAAAATTAACTCTGCAAAACAAGACAGACAAGCACTTCAATTCAACTAATCAGGATTTTGAAAGATTGGGCTCATAATCAGGAATCAACTCAACATCAGGATGTCATAAGCACTAAAGGATCTGTAGAAAAAAAACAAATAGTAAAAGTATTTTTAAAAAAATCAATAATGAAATTAAAACATATTTGAAAAAGTTGCTAAAAACTGAGAAATAATAGTGATAAAATATGAGTGACAATTATCTCACTGGCTTATTTTTAAAACAAGATGCTATTTGTCATTCAAGCAAAGAGATTTAGAGAGTGAAAATATGTACTCATTAAAAAACAAATTCTGATATAAAGGTGACGAAAGTATCTGAAAATAACAATGAATGTGATGAAAGAGCTTGCAAACTCTCAAGAGATTAAAACGTATACAGAAGTAATTGTTTAATATAGGCAATTTTAAATCGCTTATAAAACAAAACTGCTACGTTGAGAAAAATAACTGAGGAGAAAACCAAGCTCACTTTTGACTCCATATATTTAACAAAAATAAAAACACCCCCCCCACACCCCTAAAAAAAAAAAAAAAAAAAAGTCGAAGAGTAGTCGAAAGTAGAGACTTTGTGTTTGCTTATCAAGATCGCAGAAAAATTAAAATTAATTTGATAAAAAGCAACGGAAAAACTCTTTATGATTATTTGTCCCCCTATTTTATTTACCCCTTCAGATTTCAATAGCTCATTTATAACTTAATTTCATTTTGAAATTTGAATGAACTTAACCAGGTTTATTACCTGTGCATCAAAATAATTCAGTAAAGTGCTTGAGAACTTTAGCATTACCTCTTAAAATCCTGATCTTCTGCATGCGACTCATCCGATCAACACTAAGCTCTCCTCTATCTTTCTGTACATGTACACCTGCACATTTGTGTCCTGTTGCCCCTTAGTCTTCAATAAATGTGTAAAGCAATAGTGTCAACTACTGAGACGAGACCTCAAGTACAAACAGGTGTCAGCCCTTCCCCTCGCTCTTGTCATTCAGGCTATTGTCCTTCCTCTGTCCTTCATGTTGTCCACATGTTGCTGTGTGTTTGACACAAATCGGCACGTGGCTAAAAGCCCAGGCCACCTCTCTGCTCTATATTGTCCAAACCACTCAACTTTGGCACTGACAGCTCTCTTGTGGAGAGGGATCTCTTTGTTGCCAGTCTGTCAGTTAAGCAGGTGTCTCACAGTAAAAAGCCGGAGCCAGCCAACCCACAGTACTTCGTTAGCGTAAAACTCTGTTTGATGTGCTCATTTCGTCGACCAGAAATGGCAGCCAAGGAGGATGTTAATAATCACTTGAACAGTTCACACACACTTGAACAAAAACATACCACTCCGATTTGTAAAAGATAAACTCTAATTTCAATGACAAAAGGAGAGTGACAACCAGCCATGGTACCATTCAAAAAGGATGGCCAGCAAAACATTTGTTTTCTTTTCTTTTCACTAGGTACTGCGTACAATCAATTTATACTGTTATTATTAAGTATTATGTATTACAAAAAGGTACACAGACAAATAGCTGACTGTCTACGTAAAAAGAATCAAATCAGCAGAGTGCTTAAAAATACAGCTACATTAAAGACAGCTGTGTGATCCGTAGAAAGACTATTTGAGCGTGTCAATGAGCAAGCTGTGTGAAGGAGTGAACCCCCCCGGAGTTCAGTACAGGGCGCCTTTGGAGTTTTCGGCTGTGCTTGAACATCCACACTACATTTACAGCCTTTCGAAATGGCATGCACTCCACACACCTCATACTTTTTTTTTTTTAAGTGAATCCATAATGTGAGGAAGAGGGAGACAATAGTGAACTATAATTAGTACTGTCAAACAATTATTTTTTGTGCAACTAATTCATTATTCAATTAATCTATTTTTAATAGAAGCCTCATTTTGAGTCATTTCCATTAAAATTTTTGACTTTGAGGCGCAGTAAAAGATGAAAATACAAGTAAAAAAGTGGCTTTATGAAGTTTTCCTAATATAACTGACTTCCACCCTTTACTTTTACACCACCAAGAGGTATTGTTTTATAATCTTTAATTTGCACACACAAAAAAGCAGTTTTCCCAACTAATTAATTCAAGCCCCTGAAAAAATGAAATTTAATTAATTTGAAAAAATGAGTACACCCCAAGTATAGTCTTAGGAGAAAAGCCATACTTACTACATAATTCTAATGAATAGGCATTCAACCACAGGTGAGTCTAAAGATTCATTTAAGATGTGTCCAGGACACAGGTGACTATAAAAGAGCATTTCTTAACAAAGAAAAGCCCTTCCCATTTCATGCTGCCATAAATGGCTCCTCGTGAAAGAGAAATGTCACAAAATCTGAAAAAAATAATTTCTTTACACAAAAAAGGCGAGGGCTACAAGATCAGCAAAGCTTTACATATCAGTCAAAATACTGTAGCAAAAGTGATCCAAAAATTTGAGAGAGATGGAAGTGCAACCATCTTACAGAGACGCCCAGGCCGTCCATGGAAGTTAACATCTCAACAGGAGTGTCTCCTGATGAGCAGGGCATAAAAAAGCATACAAGGGCCCATGCTAAAAACGAGGAAAACTACTGTGACTCTATACTCTGGAGAGATAAGACCAAGATCAGGAACTAATGGTTTTTAAAATTGTATGGCGTTGCAAAGGTAAGGATTTCAAAGAAAAATGCATGGTGCCAACAGTGAAACATGGTGGTGGTAGTTTCCTTTTGTGGGGTTGCATGAGTACTGCTGGTGTTGGGGAGCTGCATTTCATTGGTGGTATCATGAACTCCACAATGGTCTGCTCTATACTGAAGGAGAAGATGCTGCCATCACTCTGTGCACTTTTTCAACACGACAATGATCCAAAACACACATGGAAAGCTACAGTTGCATTTCTGAAGAAGAACAGGGTGACTGAATGGCCAAGTATACCTTCTGATCTGAAACCAATCGAATCCAGGCCCTAAAAGAGGTTCTTCTTGAAGAATGGAAGAAGATAGATGTTACAATATGTCGCCAACAGCCTAGAAGACTTGGTGCTGTACTTAAAAATCACAATGCTCCTTCAAAATACCAGATGTAGTAGTTTTGGATGCAGGGTGTATTCATTTTTGCTTCAACCAATTTTAGTAAAACTGAAGATTTTGTGATCTCAGTTACATTATTCACCTTCATTTCATGATTTGATGTTAAATAAGTGTTCAATAAAACTCATTCTTGTGGAAAGTTTGGAAATTGTTCTTTTGTTCAATACACTAAAATGAGTAAATTGATTAAATTTTTACTTTTAAAGAGGATGTACTCATTTATGCTGAGCACTGTACCTTTTTCCACAGTTTACCATCCGATCAGACCAGCCTCCACATACCTCATAAATTTATGATAACGAACACCTAGTTGGGCTTTGTCCCTTACATAATAGATGACAGTTGCGCTGTTGTGGCGTTATTTTTTCGGTTAGTTCTGTTAAAACTACAAGGTCGCACATTGATGACATCATAGCAGTGACGCCGCCCGTGCCGCGTACATAGACTGTTGACTGAAAGACAGAGACACAGACATACATTGAGAATAATGTTAGACGCGTTTTCAGTCGAGTTCAAATAAAAAATGTATGCGAGTAAACAGTTAGACCCTTGTTTATTATATTTGAGAACACAACTATAATATTTTAAAAATTAGATTAATACAAATGAAAAAAGGAACACTAATTTCTGTAATTAATAATTTGCAATAAACACAATCATTTAACAACCAAATTATGATATATAAAAAATTACATTTTACACTTGACCTTAACTAACTTTTTGACAATTTTTTTCCTAAAAAAGGGTTTTCAAGACATATTCAAAAGTTTGCTCAAAGATTTTAAGGTTTTTTTAGTAAGATTTTATTTCATTTGAATAGTTCATTATTAACTGCCTTTGCAGTTATTGTGAATAGAAATAATACTGTTAAAACAAATATAAAACCTTTATCCAAACATGTATTAAGGCCTACATAATAAGGTATGTAAAAAGAAAGTATGGAATATGATGTAAAACGGTTAATGCTGCAACATCACTTTAAGATTTGAAAAATGTCTTCCAGCATTTGATGTTGAGACCATAAAAACTCCAGAGGCTTGATTGTTTTTTTAATCTAATATATGGCAAATGCATTTTTAAATGTACATTTCTGTCTGTATTTTTGTGTGACTTATCTTATATTCTGTTATATTTAATGAAAAATACTATGCCACAAGTAACAGCACAACATGATGAAGATCCTCAGGGTTTTCGGATTTATTAGTTGTCCCGTGGCAACAACTCGCGGCCTTTCACAATCCAGAGCAGAAATCTGTGAAGCAGAGTAGAGACTCCAACCCTTAAGGCCCAACAAAGGCTTTGTTTGTAAGCCATGTCAGTGACCAACCACCAAATTAGTTTCATCACCCTTGGCACCGGGATATTAGACTTGACATTTTGAACCACAGGGCCACAGCCTTCAAGGCCTTTTTTTGAGGTGTATATGTATAAATATCTAATAAATACAGAGGAACTAGATGAGGGTATTTCACAAAAAAAAAACAACTCTGGGGGAAAAAAAACTCCAAATGTGGAAGAGCACAGCATCCAATGCTACCTAAGGATCTTCTTCCCACTTTACAAGCATGGTAATGCTAATCAACTTAAAAAAAAAAGACAGCACTACAAGAGGGGACAATGCTCACTGATTTATGTTGATTGCAAAACATGGCACTTTTCATTTAAATTTCTCATCCATGAAAAAAAATCCTAAAACAAAAACATCTGGTGAATGCAGTTCACCCTCCCAAAACACAAACCAAGATTTCTCGTACAGCCTTAAGCAGGTTTTTCCACGCTCCTTAAATAACTTTGTGCAGTTACCTTATGTTAACATAAAAATGTTTCTAAGGGGAAATGACATGCACAAGATGTCCAAATCATTAGTAATATGAGAGGAGCCATTTCCAGGCATATGTCATTACATAGCTAACTGCTAATGTGAGATCTAAGAGCTCCTGTTGAAAGTTTTAACTAATCAAGGCTTTTTATATTAAGAAAAGCACTGTTTAATGCTTTGTTGGCTCGTAGAAGTTCAGTGTGTCATAAGACTAAACCATAAAACATGAAATTCTTGTAAGAGAAATATATATTATATATTTATAGTAGACTAACACATGCAAACAGATGAGCAAATACAAATAATGGAATTCAAGAAAAGGGGATAACTGTGGGTAAATAAAACACATAGCTGAATCATTTAGATTCAGATTGTTTAGATATTCTGAGTCTGGTTAGAATGCAGTCTAAAGTGGCTTCTATACAGATACAGTTCTCCAAATAGATCCTGAGCATTGCAGCTCAATCAGAGATAACATACAGTATCTAAAATTGTTTTTAGCGGAATCAAGTCTAAAAAAACTAAATAAACATGATTAACTGAATGGCATGCTGTACTGCTGTGCTTTGCAATGGCCAATAAAAAATAAGAACAATATGCAAGTTGGTTGAGAATTAAAAAGTGAAAAAAGGGCCAAGGGATACAAGTACAAAAAAGAATTCACAAAAACTTAAATTAGACGCAAATTAAACAGGGTGAAAACAAACACATTTTTTAAGTGCCTCATTTATTTGAGGCACCGATGCATAAATGTTCACATGAAAGTCCCACTCCAACCATACGTTTTTCTTTTATAAAACCATTTCCAGTAGTCTTTTAATTACGACTGTGCAGTTTTTAGCCAAATACAAAAAGCCTTTGTTGTTTTTTAAGACAGATTTTTTGCCCAGCGGCAGTAGCTCATTAGATATACAATTCTGGTTTGTGGGAAGGAGTGTTTCCTCGGAGAAAACCCCTCCCCATCGCTGGGAGCTCTGTTTGCACGCTCATGCGTGAGCTTATAGCCCAAGCTAGCATTAGCAGTGCGAAAATAATAGAAAGCAATATTAAATCAATTCAGCTGTTCAGTTTTGAACCAGAGGCCAGCTCAGACAAAGAAAATGAATGCACGCGAGGGGGCAGAGGAGCAAAGTGGTAAGAGAGACTTTGGCACGCCCAGTGAGTAGCTGTGTTATTGGCCACAGCTTTTTCTAGCATCTGGTTTCTGACCCAACGGGATTTGAATAAAAGAATACTCAGTAACACAGTTTTAATCATAAAATTAAAATTTTATGTAGGTGTTTATATTGGAGAGGGTCTTTAAGCCTTAAATGTTAATTTTCATCCTTCAGTCATTCATTCTTTTCTGGACGAGTGCATTATCTGACACTGAAAGAACCTCCCCGGTTTCAAGTCAAGACCGTGTGTGTGTAGCTGGCGATGAGAGAATAACGTCACCCCTAAGGGGTAGCACAGCTCTGAATTTCCTTCCTTCACCTTTATTCAATCCCCTCAGCTCAACGCCTACAGGGATTTCCTTTTTCAGTTCAGGAGAGATGTCAGACCTGTTCCACCACCTCTAACACAAAATTGGACTCTGCCTTAAATTTACAAAATTTGTGATAATGTTTATTTCAACATAGTGGTCAACAATGTAGCTAATTATTTTCAAGCCATTAAACTGGAGGAAATCCACGTTATTTACACTTCAGCCATCATCTGTGTTACATGGAGCATTCTCTGCAGGAAAATGCAAAGCAAAAATGATTTGTTCAAATAATTATTTTTTTTAACTGTTTAGTAACACTGGCTGTTTAACTAAAACTTACTGAAGATAACTGCTGAGAAAAATATACATCAGAAGCTAGAATTCAAAATGTGGGCGTGACAAGATGGCTAAAAATAATTTAGATGGAGTAAAAGAAAAAAAGGGGGGGGGGGGGGGGGGATCACTCAAGTTTTGCATAATTCCTAGTAAAAACCAAGGGCTCTAAATATGTTTTAGTACATGCTGACGCGCTGGAACTTTCCACAAAAAAATATATATATATATGGTTACGCTTTACAGCCATGTTTGCACATTGGTGTTTGTGAGTGAGGATATCTAGATTTGAAATTAAAAGCCAAAATGTGATAAATTGGGCTGTACGGTGGAGCAGTGATTAGCGCTCTTACAAAACAGCAAGAAGGTTCCCGGTTCAAGTCCAGCCTGGGGGACTTGGTGTTACCAGTCGGGGACCTTTCTGTGTGGATTTTGCATGTTCTCCCCATGCATGCGTGGGTTTTCTCCGGGGACTCCGGCTTCCTCCCACCATCCAAAAACACGCTTCATAGGTTAATTAGTCACTCTAAAATTGTCCCTATGTGTGGATGCGAGTGTGTGTTTGATTGTAGCCCCTACAACAGACTGGCGACCAGTCCAGGGGTGTCCCTGCCTTCGCCCATGAGTGGCCGGGTTAGGCTCCAGCAGCTCTGTGACCCCGAAAGGGACAAAACGGTATAGAAGATGAATGAATGTGATAAATTCCAAGTACATTTTAAACTTTGTTCATTTGAGATCTACAGCTTGAATACCTTAAAGCTTACATTTATTCTAAAGTAAAACATTAAAGCACCATCTTTAAAAACTATTTTCAAATAAATAAAAGAGGACACAAAGTAGCATCTGTTAATTTCAGTTAATTTTACCCTTTAAAGTAAAGCACAACCCTAAGGAGAATAGCTATTAGTTTTTGCTGAGACAACTAAAACATCGTGCGAGACGTGGGGGGAATTAGAAAGACAAGATGGTCAGCATTTTTAAACTCCTGGTTTTGTTTCTAATAAATGTCGTTTTCTATGCTCTCACATTGACAGAAGTTATTTAAAAAATTGCTGTATAAACCAGTGTTGGGGAAATAATTTAAGTAAGAATTCAAGCTATGCTAAATATTAAAAAAATATGTTTCATAACCAGCCTCCATATTTGGAAACAGCATTTAACACATTTTATTTCAAAATGCTTATTTTATGAATGTTCAGATCTATGAATTTTTATTTATTGTGGAATACAGAAAATGCAGACAATGTTTAGGAAAAAAGTATAGATTTCACTAAAATCAAACTGGTATGCTGAAAATAATTCTGTTATCAAAATTAGAGACAGATGCGTAAAAGCAATAAGGAGACACAAAAAAGACAAAAATTGCCCAACATGGGATGAAAGCAAAAACCAGAGAGGTCTTCCCTACCATTTCCACACATTTTAATATTAATATTTATGAAGTCTGAATCATAACACACATACCATTTTTCTCCTCTGACTATCTGAACATGGAAAACTTGAAAAGCACAAATTCCAGG
The DNA here is from genome assembly GCA_036245035.1 of Adrianichthys oophorus. Classification (NCBI taxonomy): domain Eukaryota; kingdom Metazoa; phylum Chordata; class Actinopteri; order Beloniformes; family Adrianichthyidae; genus Adrianichthys; species Adrianichthys oophorus. Next base: position 13,844,749 of record BSAI01000138.1, read on the forward strand.
AGTTGCGTATCACAGTTTGACCTGGAGCCACATAGCAGACACCAACCACGACAGACTTACTGTTCAAAGCAAGTGGGAGATGCTTTCATCAGGGAATTCTGGTGTTTTTCCTTTTTTTTTTTTTTCTCTCTTCAGTGTGACACCAACCAGCCCATGCAATCTGCCTTTTTCTAAAATCAGAACTTCAAGGTGTGCTTCCTGCTTTTCTGTTGGTTTTAGATGGGCTTCATAACCCACTCCCAGCACATGCGAGCTTTTACTGCAATACTTCTTGCTGACTGCTGTTAACAGCTCAGCCTCGCAGTGTGGCGCAATGTTAAATATTCACTATTAAACTGACAAGCCAGAACTGGTTGGGAACCCAGCCAGGCTTTCACAGTATGGGTGCATTGTATTACTTTGCTGTAAACAAGGCAAACCACCAAATCAGTCACCTTACCAACCAATTCAAAATCAGACCAGCCCACTTCTCTGCTCAACTCATTAGTCTAGTTCCTGCTGCCAGCCTACTCTTTTAAGTGTATCTTTTCAATATTTAGAGTAGGGGTGCTCACACTTTTTTGTATCAAAAATAGCTCGCATGCCAAAAAACTCTGAAAAATCTCCATAAATCTATATATATATTCTAATTAAAATATATATATACATATATACATACATATATATATATACATACATACATATATATACATACATACATATATATACATACATTATATATATATATATGTATGTATGCATATGTATGTATATATATATATATATATATATATATATATATGTATGTATGCATATATATATGTTTGTCATTTTTAAGTGCAGAAATATACAGACTTATTATGAAAGAGAGATGTTAAAGTTGTTTAGATAATTATTTAAACTATTACTAAAAATACTGGATACTAAACAATTAAAAATATCAAAACAGCCAACAGGCTTGCTTTGTCACAATGGTAAATGTCATTTGTATAGCAATTTTCTACCTTCCTCGAAGGCCTAAAGCGCTTCACAGTCACAGTCCTATTCACACACTGATAGTGGTTACGCTGCCGAACACTGGCGCCAACCTTCCATCAGAGGCAATGTGGGGCAGTGTCACAGACAATTAAAAAAAAACATCCTTTTGTAGTCATCAAAGTACAAAACCAACAAGCTGTTATAACAAAAACTTTTGATTCCCGTTTGAAAATTGTGAGAAATCCATGGATGAACAAATCTTTCATGATAACCCGAGCAAGCTTTGCATTCAGCACCTGTGGGTGGCTGTCTTTATTAGGTAAGAAACAATCAATTATTCAGCTGTTCTCATGGCAACAGTCGTTAAACCATTGCACACTATCTTTCTTCTTCTATAGGATGTGGGTTCAAATCCAGCCTCCAACTTTTTTATTTTGTTGAATCTTTTTTTATTTTTGCTAAATTACTCACACAGCAGCGCAGGACAAACAATCGTCAACACAAGTATCTACATTTAATGGAGCTTGCTTTTTAGTCATGGCATTAAAAAAATATATATATATATATTTTTGTTTATTTTTGACTGTCCATGAGCTACAGTTACATCAGCGTAATGAGAACCCATGGTTTACAGTTTAACCCCTTTTTAATATGTCTTTTGTGTTTTACAACACAAAAGACATTTAGACTCAAAGACAGCTCCATGCAAGAAATGTATGTCCAATGGTTCTTAGTGTGTACGGTATTATCATACATCAGTAAAATATTTTTATTTGGTGCCCCAGTACCACACTGGCTGAGATCTCTCCTCCTTGGCTTGGCAGCACTTCTAACAGAACAAGCCAGGAGCACCATACAGGCCCAACCCCTGCTGCTTAAGCTTCCTGCAGCTGCGAGGGAATCAGGCTGCCTGCCCTCCTGATAGTGGGCCAGGCGAAGCAGGAGGGAGAAAGCTACAGGGGAAACTCAGAGTCGACAGGACCCCCCAAAAGAGAAGAGACAGGAATGAGGGGACAAGCATTTTTGAGATTTATGGTGCTGCACTAAATCAGCAGTGTATGTATCCTACATAGTCACTACATCCAGTTTCCACAAAGGATGAGGTATATCCTCTAGAATTACAACAAAATATTTTAACACCAACAAACCACCCTTCTCCTTTGCATTTTTGTGCCTATGTTCATATCCATAACTGAATGGCTTTTTAAGTTGCTGAAAAAATAGAGACCTAGCATGTAGTTTTAACACTATCTGATATTAGTCCTATATAATTTCAGATCAACATTCATTTTTGCATTGGCTCATAAAGCTGCTGAAGTACTTTAATAATAAACACTATTTCTTTCAAAAAGAAATATTTTTCTAGTAAACTTTAGGCCAGTTAAAGCAATCTACAGTCCAATAAGTTGTTTCACGGCAAATGCAGCTTTCATACCAGCTCATTTTTACAAAGCTGTGCCATATGAAGAAATGGGATTTAAAAAAAAGAAACAAAATGTCACAGCTCTGTGTTTGCTTGGTAAAAAACAACTGCAGTTTGGTATATTTTTAGCCATCCATTAAAGTCCTAAAGACACTTCAAAAGTTTTGCAATAAATGACTTAACATTGAACTTCAAAGTTAAAAACTGAACATTTTGCTGAAAAACAGACACTTTAAGGTTTAACACAATGTTAGCTCAGGTTTAGCTCCCACAATTCCATTATATATTGTCAGTGATGCCAGAAGAGTAGGCTATATAAATCTACATGTGGCTTTGTTATTCCCAGTCAGCACATCAAGTTCTGCAGAGTAAATAAATGTGAGGACAACCAATCCTGCTACTTGGCTTATCGTATTCTAAGATTTTCTGATATCAGGGGCTCAGAGTGTGCTTGTGAAGAAAATGTACCAAATCAAAGAGGCCATTTCAGAGAGGTCATGTAGAGGGAAGCAACTGCGGCTCAGTTACACTAAGAAACACAGCAAACTACTATAAGATCTAATTCCAAATAAATATTGAGTTTAAAAAAAAAAATAAGAACATCATGAGTCTTTTTAAAAAGTCTTCAAATATAGGATCTTTTAAAAAATTTTAAAGCAAATAATATAAATGCTTGGCTCCATTTGAATTAGTTATGACTACAACAAAAGCTCACTAACCACCATTTTGTATTTCACTGAGTGATGTAAGCAATAACAATCAAGTATAAATACAAAAACTTACAAAGAATTCTTTGTGGGGACAACATAAAATGTTTTAATTCAGTCAAAAAAGGTAAAGATGTTCTTAAACAAGAAGAAAAAAAATGGGGAGTCTATGTGGAGAAACCACAGAAACAAGGTTAGAGTCTGAAACAGAGTTGTCCTCGTTACTGTGGAGAAAAAAATGACAATGAAAAAATAGTCCGACAATATGGAAACAGAGAGCGACCAAGACAACGGGGCTTGGGGGCAAGTTGGGCAGAAAGAATTGAGGTGAGCTTTCTTATTATGACTCTTCTTCTTCCTTTATGCCCTCAAGTCTTGACTGCAACCTCAAAGCCTTAGGCCAAACTGAGAGACCAGGGACCTTGGAAAATTGTTTAAGTCAGGAAAAAAAAAGGGGAGGGTAGGTGTTATAATGGGTCTTCTGCATGGGTCTTAAGCGTTAGGTTTAAAAAAGAAAATAAAGTATCAGAAAAAAGGAAACACTCAAAAATAAAATTGTTAATGCAACAAAAAAATTGAGTGCCAAGCTAATTTTTACTGAAAAACAGTGCCCTCCCAGTATATAAAATAAAATTTAAAAAACATTGCAGTCCCATAAGCAGTTAAATAATCTAAAAAAAAATCTTTAAAAGATTGATAAAAACCAAACTGGATCAAAAATAAGAACAAATATACAATTTAGTATTTAACAGCCTTTTCACATGCACACTAAATACTCAATCATTATCTGATTACTTGAGTTTTCTGATAAGTTATCAAATGAGAAGATAGCATATTACCATGGTTAGATTTTTCCTTTACTTCCTGGGATGTATCCACCTTTAATGTAATATATTTTTTAGTTTGACCTCTTTGCATGTCTACACAAAATGCAGGAGAAAGAGGTCACTTGACACCCTGGAGTAATGTTGCACATCCAAGGCAATCACCATTTCCTAATGGAGTATAGGGCGTCACTAACAGTTATTTTAGTAGTAGATTAGTCACCGATTATTTTTTTCCAGTTAATATTATTATTATTCAAAGATTATTGTTTACATAAGCTGATGTGCATTTTTTTTAACAAAAGGTGGCAGTGTTGGTACTCAGTCAATAGAGGTTTGTGTGATGTACGGTACTGCTAATGCTCGGCATATGGTGCATTCACAGAAACTGAAATTTTACATGTATCGCTCATGAATTTCAATTTCACCTTAGACAAGATAAAAAGTTTAAGGTCCCAGGTAAGCCATTCGCTAGCACAAAAAGGCCATAGTTAGCTCTTTTTACTGGATTTATCAAGTTAAAAGGATATGTATTATATTGCCATCATTTATACTTTTATTTAAAACAGGAGATCTGAATGAACAAAACTGATAAAAACACAAAGATTAAGACAGAAAGAAATGGTGTTTGTCACTCTAAACAAGTTTTTTTTTTTATCAAATTTCTGGTTAACTACAGCAGTAAACAAAACCTAAACATCACTGTTGTTTTGGATCATTTAACGACAAATCCTGAAAATCTTCTCCACAGTTTTTCTATCCTCACCGTTCTGCAACACATAACGTTCTAAAGCATTGCATTTCAGTACAAAGCCATCATAAAAAGCCACTTTTCTCCACGGCAGAATCAGCTAATTAACATTGATTACGTAATCACTTCACTGTGTAGCGCTTCCTATCAGCGCAAGGCTGCTTTTTTCCGGATCAAAATCCGCTAGAATTACGTTAATTATGTAAATTGTTGAAGAGTTACCAGAATCAAAAGAATGTAAACACTTTGCGTAAATTGGTTTTCTCAGAACTTATGTCAGGAAATGGAACTTCAGTCTGGTTTTCTACAACTACAAAAACACACACAGCTAGTTTTACTTTGAAAATGGGAAGCTTCACCGACACTTTATTTTGAAGATTTGCTTACTTTCGGTGATAGTCACGTCACACATTCAGCATATTTTTTGTTTATAAACTTAAAATCCACCATTATTATGCATTAGACCAAAAGTTAAATTTATTCCAAAATGTATTTTTATTACACTCAATCATATTTATAAGAATTGAAAATCAGTGATCTTGGACATCGCTAATATTCATACTCGAATTTTTGGGAGCTGATCGTATCGGAGTGCTTAGTTACTCGTTACAGCCCAATAATAGCTTGATGATAGAAAACATTACATCCATTCTTTAATAATAAGATGTGAGTACAAACTACCTTGAAGAAGATGTTAAGGATGGTGAGGAAGACACCAAAATGGTTAGATGCTTCCTTCAAATGCTTGTGCGTGGCTGTTGTGCTGCTGTGAAACAAAAGTTTGTATCTATCTTTTTCTTTTATGGTTAAGGGCCAGCTCTGGTACCTACACTGCCTCCAAATGTCTTGTTGTGCTGTGAGATCCAAATTACTTTGTGGCTGGTGGTTATTATAATCATTTAAAATGACAAAAAAACAAAAACTACATCACATACTAGCCTGGTAACACTTGTCTAAACTCATACTATTTAAAAGCAAGATGTCCTAATGCAGGCATGGCCTTGAGACAAAAACTGACAGATTTTTTAAGTCTCTACAAGCTCCATATGTGGTTCTTTAACAGCTCCTTCCAACAGCTTATGAGCTGAACGCTGTCTTGCAGATTTGTAAGACAATTATTGGCTGATTGATCAAAAAATGTTAAGGTGTTGGGGCAGTTGTAGAAAAGACCCATCTACCACTATCGAGGATGCAGTGTGAACAACTGATCAATTTAATGAACAGATGACAGAAGTCGCAAGGAGATCTATACTAGTACAACACTTCTTATAAATGTATCAGGATATTCATATATCTAATAAGGTGAAGACATAGATTTAAAAAATAGCCTCTAATGAAATGTCTGTTCAGTAATTTGGTGTCATTGTTGCTGCTGTTAAATCTACACAATGTTTCAATAAATATGAAATGGGTTAAAATTTAACTATCTGTCCTGTATTTATTGTTGCTTAGATGCTCTTGCATAATATGAACCAAAAATGTAAGGGTGATATTATAATTTTACTTCACAACATCTAAAAGCACTGTCTACAATTACCTCTCATTTGAATTACTTTAACTTTCTGTTTCTGTGTTCACACAAGAAAACCTGCATGTGCAGTGGATGTGAAAATGGTTATAAAACAGATGAATACATCATGTCTTTTAAAAACACAATGAACAGTTGTAACAGTTCAGCTGCACAGAGGACTGCATTAGGACTGCGGATCATTACTTAGGTGGCGATCTGATTCGATTCACAAATCAAGCAAAACGATTCACAGATCGAACCACAATTCTTACTTTTTAATATAAAAAGTTGCAACATGCATATCTTTTTGCTGGATGTATGAAAATTAAAAACGCATTAAATCAACATCATTTATACCTTTAGCTAGAACAGGAGATCAGGATCAACAAAAATGATAAAAACACAAAAACTTAGACAGATAGAAATGGTTTGTCACTTTAAACATGTTTTTTTTTCCATCAACCCTCTAGTTAAGTTCAGTAGTAACATAAACAACATAAAAACACATAAGCATCACAGTTGTTTTGAATTATTTAACAACAAATCCTGAAAATGTTCCCCACAGTTTTTCCATTCTCAAAGTTCTGCAACACTTTACATTCTAAAGCATTGCATACCAGTCTAAAGCTGGTATGAAACGCTGCTTTTCTCCTCTGCAAATTTAGCTAGTTTACGGTGATTGCATAATCACTTCACTACAATGAAGTGTTGCATATCAGCGCAAGGTTGCTTTTTTTCTTCTTCTTCAGAATCCGCTGGAATTACATTAATTGCACCAACTGTTGAAGAGTAACTGTTATCAAAAGAATGTAAACACTCGAGCTAAAGCTTTGGTGTTAAAGTAAATTTGTTTTTTCAGAACTTATGTCAGTGAACGGAACTTCAGTCTCATTTTTTTAACTGCAAAAAAAAAACACTTGATAGTTTTACTTTGAAAATGGAAAGCTTCACTGACACATTATTTTGAAGATTCATTTACTTGCGGTGACAACAGAGCTGCGCTTTTTTTTTTTTTTTTAGATTATAAACTTGAAATCCAACATTAACATTGCGAATTAGCGATCTTGGAAGTTGTATATATTTGTACTCTAATTTTTGGGAGCAGATCGTTACAGCCCCAACATGTATAAAGAATAAATGGTCATACACACACGCGAAGGAAAAGTCATGCGGAAAAATGTGAGATGATTTGAATTTTACTCTAACAGAGAAGTACAGCAGACTGACTGACTATCAAACAAAATGTTCTCACGCAAATTTACTCCTTTCAGCAGCAAACCCCACATGAGATATTAAAGCTTTTTTGTCGGGAGACAGGAGCAAATGCCCATGGCACACTTAGAAACCAACTCAAAAACTCCTCCCTTTCAGCTCAAAACTGAAAATTCTTTCTGCTTTTGTCACATCTCATAACAAATGTGTACTGTCACTGATGTGGTGTTTATAATGGCATACAGCATCTTCTAATTATTCTGAGAGTGATTGTTTATCCTTAGGCATTTAGACTGTTTGCGTGTGGTTAATCTAAAGAGAGAAGATTTATGAAAAGGATAGCAGAAAAAGCCTTCTGCTTGCTCTCTTTCTACTATTATACAATTCCTGTCAATTGCCGCATAATCTTGGCAGTTTTGTTTAAATAGCAACAAAGACTTGGAGCTTAGTCTTAGGTTAGTTTTTTAAACCATGGCTAAAGAATTTTGTTTAAATCACAAATTGTTTTTGATCGTCCCCATATGTTTTATTGCTCAACAAACTCAAACTGTGAGTGTGCATGTTGTCTAGGACTACAGTCTGGTAATGCCAAGACTGCTAAAATTAGTTAGCTGTAGCCATAGACAAAGCTACAATAGTCTCTTACACTTAAAACAACAGTCTGTGTGTTTTTCTTTTTCCAACTTATCGAAATAATTATGAGGACTGTGACTGCAATACCTCTAACATTATTGAAAATTCACAGGAGCACAGATAATCACTTGAATCAAAGATTCAAGTTTAATGAACATTTATTTGCAATTGACTAACAACATGATAGTATTGCTAACAAGGCAGATCACACAGTAAAAAGTTAGCCAAAATCCACCAGTTACCCCACTAACATGACACCACTATGCAGGATTAAGTAAAAATAAGATTTTTCTGTAAGTTACCGTGATTTATTTTTTCCTGTGAAAAGGCAGAAGTAAGGGTTTTCACCAGTATGTATCTGCATAACGTCTCTCCATTTTGCATGAATTCCTAAAATAAGTGGGCTCTCACACAAATGAGTGGAAAAAAATATTCCAAAATGGTCCATTCACATAAAAAGTTCTGTCTGTATCTATGAATTAACAGTGGTAGTTACTTCTATTTTTGTTTTGTTTATGCTCATTTATTTATGCCGTCTGCTTGCTTTGACAACTTTACTTGATCAACTAAGCAAACAATCAACTAATTTCTATTACTCTATCTAAAGGCATGATGGCCCAGACATGTTGCTGGATAAGCAAAAAAGCTCCTTGAGCCATTCACTAATATTGTAAAGACCTAATTGTAACTTAAAGGTCCCACTCCAATCACCTTTTAACCATAGTAAAAGTGTTTGCTGTATTTTTTTTTCATTATTATTACAGTGTCTTCAACCAAAATCTGTGTCGTTTTCTAGAACATAGTTTTAATTGAGCGACATTAGTTTTTTTAGAAACTTGACTCTGACTTGTGGACAGGAGACGTTAGGCGAGAGTAAGCCCTTCCACACTTCCCATCATCCATCTGTTTACACTCTCTCCAGCTAACTTACAGCCCCTCACAACCCCAAACATTACCAATGCAACAAAAATGGCGAGCATTATTGGAGCTATCCAGCTGTACAGTTTTGAGCCAGATGCCAGCTTGGACCAGGAAAACGAAGACGTCCATGGATCTAGCCGTCTACAAGTGAATCCATCAGAATGGAGCGGAACATGGAGCTAGTGGCCTTCCGATTGTGGCTTCTACAACAACAAGTTTTTTCCAACAGCCTTTTTTTCCATCCTCTCCTAATTCATTGTGATTTGAGTAAAGAAACACTCAAAATGAATTTTAAGCTAATGTTCTTTATATATGTCATCCATCATCAGAGAAATGCCACAACAACATGTTAAAAACACCAAAACTACAAATTTTATTGGAGTGGATCTTGAAGAGTTTTACTGGTTTTAAATAACAAAAAAAATGTAAAACTAGAATAAATAAATATTTCCGTTCTTTGTAGCCTCTCATCTTTAATTATCGCCTCATTGTTTAAGATGAAATGTGTGCTTTTATGATAATTGTTCAAATACTTTTCTATATTTATTTCTACTGCATGAAAAACATTTTGTAACAAGAACATGGAGCCAAAAATGAAGGAAAAAATTAATTTCCTTTAAAATAAACTTCAGATACAGTGTAATTGTGACATAACCCGACACAGGATAACCGAGAGTCCTTCATCAACTCTAAAGCAGGTCCAAGATCAGCATTTTTGTTTTTGTGCATCTCTGTAATCTTTTCCCCCATAAGAGTACTATTGTGCCCTACATAGCAAAGCATCAATGCACATTCAAATTAACAACTCTCACGTGACACAAGGAGCTACGAGGCAACATTTGAGAATATTTGAATGCAAGAAACATCAGTGACCCTTCATATGATAGAGAGGAGGAAGATATGGAAAATATTGACAGCCTGGTTGCTTGAGAGGAGCACAAAAAGCTGTTTAGACAACCCACACTCGTTGCTAGAGACCTTAGTCTAAACTCTAACCACCCTGAACCAGAAAGAAAAGATTAAATTCATAACTCTTCTTTGGGAATTAAGATTCTATTTGACTTATTCACATAATTTCACCATCCTTTCCTTGTATTAACAAAAAAAAAAAAAAAAAAAACCTTGTCTCATAGTGAACCATGCAGCCTCAAAGCCTTTATACCAGACTGGCCTATGTAGTGATCTACTACCTTTGTCAGGATTGTTTCTGCACACTTGGGCAAGGGCTGTGACATCATGCAAAAGACAGTGTTAAATGTAGCTCAAAAAGCCTAAGGAAACATCTTCTTTTAAATATGCTTTGTAAAATAAAGAAATATGAAAAAAGCAAACAATGTTTTGTTCTTTTTAGAAACCCAAAGGCAAGATGACTGTTAAAGTGGTCAGATGACAAATGTCTCATCTGATCTTTCTTCCTTTAAGGGCCAGCTTCAGGGCTTAAAGAGTAAACTCTCAAGACTGATTATTTCGGTAAATTCCACAGTGCTAAATCACTGCTCTGAAAGCAATACATTTCCATCACATATAAATGGCACTTTGGCTCTTACTTGTCAACGTCTCAATAGCACACACTGTCCCAGCAGAATTTTGCAGAAAAATAAAACAAAAAACTTTTTCAGAAATGAGTAAAAACATATCTAAATTTCTTAAGTGTACATTTTAAAAACTGGTAAATGTTAAGTATAAATGATAATTTTCTCTATTTTATTTGTAAGGGTTATTCTTCTACCAGACCACCATTCTGGTTACCCCACTTAGATCCAAGCGGCAGAAAAGAGTTAAATCATTTATTTTCAAAGCCTGTCAAAAGTAATCCACCTCCCATCACTGAAATTCAAGTAGAGATGTACTGGCAGAAATCCTTCATCACAGAGACTGACACAAACATTTGCCATCCATTTCTGCGTATCTTGTTCATGACACATTCCTTGACTATCAACTTCACAGGGCCAGCCAGTGTTCATCTCAATCACCTGATGATGCTCACAGACTGAGGCCTGTTGTCTCTGATGATGATCAAATGTGGCAACACAGAAGTGAGTAATAATTGGGTCAACAAGGTATGTCAGCTCCCACTAACACTTGTCTGAATCATCCCTCTGTAGCATAGCCAAGTGCAAAAGTATGACGCCTGAAATATTTGGCTGAGAGGGGCAGTAACAACACCATGGGAAACAGCTCCAAGTCTACATTTGACCCAAAATGAACTATTTCTATGATATGAGTAATAAAAATGTTTCTAGCTTTTTTGTTTGCCTAAATTTTAAAAATTAAATCATACATGTGTTTAAATATGGTTTAAAATAAATTGTTTCAGCAACAAAATTCAAAAAGCTTAAAGACCTACTCCAAGGGAAATTTTGGTGTTTTTAACATGTTCTTGTACCATTTTTACCTCATGATGGAAGACAAAGAAAATCAAGTTTAAAACTGCATTTCTAAATATTTCTTTATTCAAAGCATGATGGGTCAGGAGCAGATAAAAACCTGTTATTTGAAAGAGTTCTGAGTTGTGATGCAGCAACTGAAATGGGTGGGCCACAGTCTCTCTGCTCCTCTCCATTCTGATGAATACACTTGCAGACAAATAGATCAATTAACATCTTTGTTTTCCTTGTCTGAGCTGGCATATGCATCAAAACTGTATGGCTCCAATATAGCTCACCGTTTTTGTTAACTCCGCTAATGTTAGCTTGGGTTGTAATGGGGTATAAGTTAGTGGGAGAGAATGTAACCAAAGAAATGATGGATATCAGAAGAGAGATACTTCTGCGCCAACAGTCCCCCTCAAAACTATGAGGCAAATTTTTGATGAACTCCTGCCACTCTGCAGAAAATATGTCTTAAAAAAGACACAGGCTTTTTGATTTTGGCTTAAAAACTGGATCATTATAATTTAAAGACCACTGGGAACGATTATATGATAGATAAGAATGTAGTTGGAGTGGGACTTTAATTTACAATTTAGTTAAGTGGTTTTTCTAGTGCTAAAAAATCTTTATTCAGGAGTATGAACTGTTATAATAGTTAAAGAAGCTACAATTCTCCTGGTTTTAATGATTTGTACATTTAAAATAAAAGCAGTCTAAGAGCACAAATCATTCAAACAAATGTCAAAAATTGCTGAAAAGCTAGCATTTTATTATCCTTTTTTGTTTCCTAATCAACAGATTTACAAGTAACTAGTGCTTATTATCACTGCCAAAACAATAACTAAACGTGGTTTACAGTAATAAGTTATGATTTTATTTGATATACAAATTAACAAGTATATTTAAATCAAACTTCTTTATAATTTTAATTAAAAGTGAAAAACCTTTAGTGCTTTAAATGAGTAGGTTAAACTGAACAAAGGTGGAATTAATGAAATTTAAGCTATGGATCTTTTGAAAGCATACATAAATCCATTAATTTGATTGACAAATTTGTTATGCCATTAGTAGCAAGTCAGTTCTGAAAGATTGTTAGAATTGTCAGACTGTGCTGTGGTTTTCTTTTCAAATGAATCATACTTTTTGTGAAAAGGGGGTTTAATAAATGCACTTCACAAATCAGTAAGCTAAACAAAAAATTAAGGATTTTGTTCGTATTCTCTGAACGCATGTATGACAGTAAAGTTACATCAAGGTAAAAGTATCTGTACTGTCGAGAGAAGCGGTTTTAATTCAGATTTGGAGACGTGGTTCGAGTGTAGGATGCAAATACCTGGGCTAAGCACACACTGGTATCAAAGCACTAATCAATTTGTGGCAGAGTCCCTGTAGAGTGTGGACACTCGCAGAGGAAGGCACTTGTTTATTTCACAGTTAGCTATGCGATGTGCTAATCGGCTAACATGCTAAGCTAGCTAGCAGACTTCTAGGAAACTTTTTTAAAGGACCCAGTGTAGAATATAATTTAAGACACGTTGACACTTGTGGGTTTTATTTGAAACGTAGATTTTCACAAGGAAAACAAAATAACTAACGACACTTAAACAAATATTTACAGTTAGTAGCCAAGTTTCTTAACTGCCAGTTCTGTACTCACCAGGAAGTCGGACTCAGTTGTTAAGCTATTCCTCTTTCAAGCTACGAGTTTATTTTGATAGTTAGGGCGCTACTGTTTTACTTTTTCCTTCTTTCCAAGGTCGCAACCAAAAGGTGGGTCTTCTCGTGTGGCAAGTTGCACTTTTTTGTTTCCTCTCCTCACATTGAGCGCTTGTGCTGCGAAGTCAGTCGAGACGTGATTTCAAGCAGACGCTTGTGTGGAAGGCCCTTCTCACCACCACACGGCTCATCCTTGTGACCCGAGAGTTAGCAATGTAAACAACCCAGCATTCCCGAAGCTCAGAGGAGGGAAGATGTCAAATAGTGCGAGATTCAAGAAATGTGCTCAGTGGTTTTGTTTTTTAATCACATTTTAATTTTTCCTATACATTTATTCCCAACGTGTAGATGTTACAACAATTTTGAATTATTTACTCTATAGATCTAATGCTATGAATGTAAAAGATTTTCTTCATAGGAACTAAGATGCTGTCTACAAGACTAAATTAAATAATGTCGCATAAATTAAGATCTCCAGTTAACTCTTTTGTTATAACACTTAGTGCTGTCATGCAATTACTTTTGAGCGATTCATTAATAGTAGTTTTTTTTTCCAACCTAGTCTAATAATTGCAGAGAAAAGCCTCGTTAGGTATTTTCATTTATGTTGGTGACACTGTGGCACGTAAAAATCAAAACACAATTGAAAATGTTGCTTTATGAAGGTTTTTATTACAACCTTTACTTTTACACCACTGAGGGTTTTCTTTTTACAATCTCAGATGAAAGATGAGGAGGTAACAATGGAATAATTGAACAATTTAGACTTTAGACCTTGTCTCCTTGTTGTGACTGGACAACAACAAGTGGTAAGAGGTGACTTTCCCTGTAAAATGATGCTTTGATTAATTTGATGCTTAGGATAGACCACTTTCCTCCTCTGATGCAGAGCAAGGTCAGTGGAGGCTCTGCAGCCATTACCATGACAACACATTGCATTCACAGAGTATAAAATCATCTTTTTTTGTGAAAAACGATTTTAAATCTAAAAGATAACAACATTAAAGTAATAGAAATTAATTTAATATTTATTTCTTTTGTAAGTGACTATGGTATAGGAAGGAAAATGCCCTTCAAGGTGTCTATTATTAGAAATAAATGACTCTGGTGTTGGGTTGTTTCTTTTTTCAAAGCCCTAACTATCAAAATAAAGGCCTCTGCTTTGTTCTTTAATTTATGATAACGGACATCTCGTCAGGATTAGTCTCTGACATAAAAACATACAACAAAAACAAACATAAAAAACATTTTTAAAAGTGCTAATTTGTCTGTTGACCACATTAAATATATTTGGGATTAACCCCTAAACAACCCAGCATTCCCAAAGCTCAGAGGAAGGACAAATGTCAAATGCTAATACTAATAATCTAATACTAATACATACATACATGAAGCTATTTTAATTTTTTTGTGTTTAAAAAAATGAATTCTTATTTTGAAAAAGTAGGAAACAGCCCACATCTTGAAAAGTAAAAAAAAAAATGTATCTCATGTTCAAATCTCACCTTTTTTAGGAACGCAACAACAGCTGCTGAAGTTTGTGAAATTGCACTTCTCCACCATTGTTTGATCCATTATTTCTGTTGGTTAATTGTTTCTTCTCCCCCTTTATTATAATGTTTGCTTCACAAAACTAATGTTTTCTTTGACAAGAATGGAATACGTCTACTAATTCAGCATAAGCTCTTTTCTATAGAGCCCTGCCTGTGAAGTAGGTTCAGAAATGGAATTGCAATCTAAAATATAAAGGATTTTACAGAAAATCTAGTGCAGAAGGCAGAACACTTTTTAAAAATAAAATGTATGACTCAATATTCATTCATTTGTATTCACCTCCTATACCATACTTTAAAATAGTTTACACTGTGTAACAGATGCAAATTGTGGATCATTATTTTCCACATTGACCTTTAAGTTTCCAGCTCACAAAAAAAGGTTTGTTTCATAATTTCAAAGGACAGTTTTTGCTTCACTATAGTTGCTCCTAAATGAGGTCAACTTAAGAGTACTTTAACCTTTACAGTTTCTGTTTACATCATTTCTTTTTTCTTCTTTATCTAAAAGATAAAAGCATAAAAATGGAGAAGGAAGCCCTTGCAACCAATAACTGTGAGCTCCAAATTCTGCACACATAAATAATGTGGTATTATTAGTCGGGTCAATATTTGCTTTGGAAAAATACTATTAAGTGTTGATCCAAACAAACCTGTGAATACTTTAGAAAATGAAGGAAAAGGAAAAATGCCAAGTTGATGCAACAGATCAAATTCTGTATTAGCAAGCAAATATTTCAACAATCTGATAGTCCAAAGTTCTTCGCTAGTGATGTAAGAACCTATAGACATCATAGAAAACTAAAGCTGCGAGTGGCATTGGATGGCCCGCAGGTGTTACCCACCCTCACCGCCCACCTCTATGTGCCACTACTGCCCTTGCTGCCCTCCTTTGACCTGACCCCACTTCCAAAGCAGCCACAAGGCACGCCTGACCCCACCCCCTTCTCTTTCTGTTACACTGATCTGAACTGTATGTGAGAAGTTGATGTAAAAAGCACAGTTATCAAAATGGCGGCTTTTCTGCTGGTTTTTTCTCCATAGCAACCGTATTATGTTTTGATCATCTGGTGATACCAAACAGAATTACGTCAGTTTCAGAAGAATCTGCAAAAATTAAATTTTGGATTTCATTAGAAACAAAGTCCACCTTTGACCTGACCTCACTAACTAAGCAACCACTGCGCACACCTAACTCCCCTTTTTCACCTTCTGTAAGGCTGATCTGAGCTGTCTGTGAATAGTTGATATAAAAAGTGCTTTTTTTCAAAATGGCTGCTTTTTTGTTGTTTTTATCTCCATAGCAACCATTTTATGTTTTGGTCGCCTGATGATACCGAACAGATCAACGTAAGTTTCAGAAGAATCAACAAAAGTAAACTTTGAATTTCCTTAGCAACCAAAGTTATTTGCTTGCCACGTCCACATTCCTAAGACGTTCATATCCTAAAATTTTGTCCAGTTCTAGTCTGGAATCAACATGTTAAATTTTCATAATATTTTGTCAAAAAATGTGCGAGTGATAGGAGTATGCCACTTTTGCAAGCTTGCCACACGCACACCATTCAAGATCTATAACTTCTAATTACAATTTTTTTTCTCAGTTGCTTCCCAATGATGCCCAAGAAGTTACGAGACGATCGATGAGAATCCGTAGGACAAATTTTCATTTGCAACTGGTACTAAAGGTGCTTTTTTTTTTTAGAATTTAAGATGGTGGCATCTTCACAAGGTCAAAGGTCAACAAAACTCAAAAGGGTCATTGTAGACTTAGCTAGCGGCATGTGTGTAAAATTTCGTTAAAATCGCCAAAACAAAAAGTTCCTTTTCACGTATTTAATAATCGCTAAATCTCAGATTTTGACACGAAATGGCCTCCAGGTCACAGGCCATGTGGTCATGCCATAATAATTTCAAAACTGCTTTTGGATAATCCCGACACATATATATTGGTTTAGTTAGTGGATTCCAATTTTGTTTTTGTTGCTGAGTCAGCAGTTTTTTTGCAACGATTTTTTTTTGTTTACCGCAATTTTAGCATTGTCATATCATATGTTATATTGTTTTGTTTAGGTTGAGCTAATAAACTCGTGAATACCCTTTTTAAGACGTTCTGATAAAATATGTTAGCTAGCTAAGATCATAGCAGTGGCGAGCTCGCCATGTGCACACCATTCAAAATCTACAACTTCTAATTCCAAGAATTTTTCCACAGTACCTCCCCAATGATGCTCAAGAAGGTAATAGCAGTTGATGAAAATCTATAGGACAAGTTTCTGTTTGTAGCTTGTACTAAAGGTAGACTTTGGCTGGTGGCTTGTTTGTGTAATTTGTTGAAAATCTGAAGAACAAAAGTGTTGTTTTCCCATATTGTGTAAAAGTGTGGATATCGCCAAATCACACACTTTGCTACAAAATGACTGCCAAGCCGTGGGTTGTGTGGCCATCCTATTATGATTTCAAAAGTTCCCTTGGATATCCCTAACACGTGTGTTTTGGTTTCATTTGTGTATTTCAAAAAAAATGTGACAGGGGTCAAATTTTGACTCAAAAGCGCAGAAATGTTTGCAGCTGCAAAACAGTGTTGTCCTTGCAGTCAGGGACAGCTGCCGCAGGCCATAACAGTTAATTATGGATACATTTGTGCTTAATAATCACTACTTCTGACTTTTGATTTAGTTTTTATTGAAAAAAACATGTTCAATTGAGCAAGCATTGACCCACCACAAAGATCTAAAGGCCCAATTATTATTAATTCATAAACATTTGTATCATATTTAATACATGCATTTCTGAGACCTCTATCTCATTAGCATGATCCAAACTTTTATTAAAAACCCATTGTCTCCCATTAACTTTGTCTACGTCTTTTGCCCTGTAGTGGATTACCATTCCACTAGGGGCAGAATAAGAGCTTTTTATGCTCATTTCAAAATGACTGCTTTCATAAAATCTCAAAAAAATAATTGCTAATTTTTATAACTTTATGGTGAGAATCACTCATCTATTGTTATTCATTTTTCAGTTGACTGTTTGCAAAAGTTGTTATGTAGGTCTTTATAATACAGCCACACCATGTTAAAATGTGTGTATAAAATGTGAGACAGTGGGTCAATAAAGTCCTTTTTTTCCTGAACACTCATGTCAGTATTTTTGCATTTTAAACTAACATTGTTGTGAGAAAACAACTTACCAAATCACCCAACATATCATAACTGATACTATCAATCTCATTTCAAAAGTGATGCTGTTAATTACTTTTTAGATTTCATCAAAGGGTTTCAATGACATTTAATTTATAAAAAGTAGCATTTCCTGTCAATTTTTTGATTTAGCGAGATTTACGAGCGAGATCTAATAAGTGATATGTAAGATTTTTCTGTATGATTTAATGTCTCAGTCCTTGGTCTACAATTACATATTTTTATTATAAACAAAATGTTTAATTAAAAGTAAACATTTAAGCATTTGACTTTACTTAATATAATGTGCTGTATCATATACAACCATGCTTTCCATCTTTATTCCCATTCTGTGAATTTCACATTTTCTAATTGGTGATGTTTAGCGTTTCGGCAAAGTGCGTATTGGCTCATGTGGACACCAAGACCATTCAGAGCTGATCAGCTTTGCTTTGATGAGCACTTTGGTGAAGATTTCAGACTCACAATTCAAACACAGGAAACACATCTGCATTCTTCCCTTCCTCATGGTTAATAATCAACAAGTTACCTGGGGTTGTTTTGTTTTGGTTTTTTTGTCTCCACACTTCAAGAGGTATTTTTGTTAACCTCACTGCAAATATGGAAAAGCGAGAGATGCCTAGAGTGAGGGATCTCCCCCACCACCACCACCACCACCCTCCAATCTTTTTTTTCTCCTTCAACAACAGTTGAAGATTAAAAGAAACGTCTCACAGAAATCTGTCAATTCTGTATGTGAATAATGCTGTGTGGAATTTAATGGCATGAGTTATATTGAGTTTCCTTTACACCCACATTTCCTTTCAATAAGATCAATGCTGCTCAGTGACAGATAGGGACGGTCTTTTGTATCTTCAAATTTCAGGTTTCTGAGGGAATAATTAGATGGATGGATGAAAAGTAATGCATCACTCTGCAGGAGAAGCTGCACCCACAAATTTTCTTTCTTAGGGCGCGTGCCTTAACGCCTTACTTTTTTTTATAGAAAGCTATTCAATAATCGTGTTAGATTTCTATTGTTCTTAAAGTCATTTTCTCGTCTGATCTGGAGCTTTAAGCCAATAGCAAACTTTTTTGTGTGTTTTGAGGTAGATATTGTTTATTTAAAAGATGGGATGTTACTTAGATTTTAAAACTTAGATGTTTTAGAATATGAATATGGTTGGCGTCTGCCACACTATGTTCCATGGTTTTGCTTACAGATATCCAAGGTGGTAAAGGTTGTTTCTCATGGGGGAACGCAGACATATTAATGGCGGAGTTTATACAGACATTTAAGAAATGTAACTTTTTTTATATTTATCTCTGATTCTATAAATCAGATCCCAGAAATGTGTTAGCTGTAAATCAAGCTTGCATTGGCTATTTATATACACCCAAAATACTTTTTAGACAAATTACCTAACCACGTGCTGTCGTTCTTTGGAGGATTTGCTTCCTGTTCACAGTGTATTCCAACATCTGAGTAATTTCTTTTATAGCATTCTGTAGTAAATATATGGAATTTTTTTGCAGCCTAAAGCTAAAGTTGTATTTTAAACATTTTAAAAGCAAAATGATAGATTGGTGTTTTCACACGTCATTTTATTTTCTTGTGTTGTTGATTTGGCTCAGGGGTTAGGTACGTCTGCAGTGTGGTAGAGACAGAAGCTGCAGTCAAAGCCCCTGTGATCAGCCGTAGACATCACAGAGACCAGCAGATGGAGGGGAGAGGAGCTGCGTGCTTCTTCAAGGTTTAGTAAGAACTGAGAGGTTACACTCCTCCAGTACAAAGATGACCTGTCACAACCTGAAATGTGCCGTATCAATGCAGATGAGCTTCCTGTTTATGCTTCTCACAGAGCACAGCTATCACAGGGATAGAGAAGGGGATTACAGGTAGAAATATGTATGAAATGTCATCTTTCTCTCTCCCTCTTTCTGCTTAAACCCAGCCCAACACAGAGCCGGCATGCATGTGATTCTGCACTATTCACTAATTAATGTTGTTTTGTCTTCAAAGTGCAATTGCAACTAGTAGTTATCCGCCTTGATCGCAGCCTTTTCAAGGTTGCCTAGATGTGAGATGTCAAAAAACAAATTGATGTAAATACAGAATAACAGCACAACAGAGGAATAAAGGATTCATGGCATGCAGAGAGCACCGCACAAATGAGGCACGGGAGAGATAGTTTGTGATAATGTGAAGGACAAAACTGGCATATTTTTTCTGTCTGGATCACTTTATGAAATCTGTTTCTCATTGGTTGCTTTGTGTGTCGGCGTGCACACACACACAAAATCCATTTGTTAGTGTGTTACTTCTCTTGGCGCACGCCCAAAGCAGAGGATCTCTCCAC